>CM034314.1:89783461-90383461 GCA_019925795.1 Dendrobium chrysotoxum | reverse complement strand
AGAACTGGATGAAAGATGTACCTGTAAAGCTGTAAACACACCTCCTAAGCACTTATGTTTTCATTTTTTTACTCTGGTTCTAGTACAAGATCTATCATAGAAATTGGGAGAGGGAAAATGACATGGTAAAGAAAAATGGTAAGCATGCACTAAGAAGGTTGAAACCAGGTAGATGCTCATTTTTAATTTGTTTTCCAAAACATTATATATAGTCTTCTTATATGATATCGACAATATTATCATTATTATTATTATTTGCCTTACCCATTTATTTAGTATCAGCTTTATGAAAACGAAAAAATTTGGCAGGTAATCGTAACCAGATTCTTGCCAGACCAGCTTTGAAATCATAACATGTGGCATTTAAAAATACAAATCGCATATTTGGTTAATTCATCTCCACCCCATAATTTATATGAAAAATGAAAACACTTGTAATAATTTTGAAGATCAGATATTAATTTTGAAAATATTTGTCCTAAATTTTGAATATTTGCGCCCAAAAGATTATTATTATAGACAAAATATTAAACTTTGAAGATATTTTCATGAAACCATGACATCAAAAAAGTCGAGAACATAGTTATTATTTTCCACGAACACGTGAATATCATATGACAATATGTCATCACTTTAAAGCTATCCTAAAAGGAAATGTGTCAGGACGTCCAAGAACATTTTTTTACCATGAATTCATCTTCCCTATTCATTCAACCTAAGTGCTTAATGTGCTATTAACTTTAATTTATCCAAGGTTAGCAACATTTAGCCAAGTTACCTTTGTCTTACCTGTTTTTATCAATGACCAGATGATTTCAATCTACTCAGGTCATCAGCAACTTTTGGTCTGCATAATAAATTCAAAAAACACAAAACAAATTGTCTTTTGTAACCCAAATAAATAATGCCCACAATCTCTCTAATTACAAAAAATGTAAGACTACAATTACCAGATTTTAGATATTTTTGCTTTAACATTCTCATTTCTAGAGGCCTTAACTTAGCATTCATTGATTTCTTTTGATGGTCCACTGTTGAACCCACACAACATACCAGCTATTATTATTCCCTTAGAAAATTTCCTTCATGTGATATTCTCTTATCACATAAAACCCCCACAATTCAGTCCCCATTTTATACATCCAATTATAAACCTAGAAACCATATCCTAACTAATACCCCAATTATTTAATGTAATGAAGCAAAGATACTTGAAACTAGCATACCTATAGATCACTCAATCCCCTTTTTAATCTGTTTTTTTTTTTTAATTCTATCCGTTAAAAGTGTCTACCATACAGATTGTTTCAAGTTTCAACTTACAAATCCTAAACTCTTATCTTCTGACGTTCTCATTCTTCTAATAATTCTTTTTTATAAATATCTCCATAACTAACACAAAAACCATAGATTTTGATGTTGATTTGATGTAGCCCATCTGATTTGTCTCTCAGATTATTTATAATTTTAATTTTTCATAAAATATATTAATTTAAATGATCCTCTCCAATCTTGATAAAATTTTGATTTTGCATTTTTCTTGCACATAATTTAAATTGTCATTACAAATAAAGAAACTGAAAATTTACATGATGGGTTCTACCTGTGTTCAGGCCATTAAGTGAAACAAGCTCTGGAATCCTTTCCATACTTGGCGGCCTTATTTGTTCTTCAACAAACCAAATTCAGCTAGAATTCAACATGATCTTAGAGTAATTCATAAACATAGAGCTGAATTGCCAATCCCAACCAATACAGACTGACCAATTAAACTTATCAATAATTTAGAAACCCATTAATTTCTAGGTCGAATAGGTATTACGTAAAATAAGATGTTGATGGCAGCATTTTCAAAATCACTAATCTTTTTTATTCTCATTTTATGAGATTGCGGCCTGCTTGGAAGAAGAGATGATTAAAATTCATTGGTACTTCTTAGCTCAAGATTTTAGAGACAATCATGCCTTGTAAAAGTGATTGTTCCATTAGCTCCATGTTTTATGCAATAATATGATCATATTTAAATATGAAACATTATCATCCACATTCTTCGTTCATTTCTTCTGAAAGTTGCATGAAGTATTAAAATTTTTGAAGGAAAAGCTGAACGAGCAAACTTATAAGTAATGAAAAAATAAAAATAAAATTACATAAAAGGATGTTAACCCTACAATATTCAAATCTCTTGCACTTCTATTCTATCCAAGTCACCTTTGGTGTAACCCTTTTCTTTTCTACTCCTTTGGCATTAACTTTTGATACATAATCATTAATTTTAGATACATAATCATGAAATATCCACTAATGAAAAGGTTTTCTTAGCACACACCAGTTCTAGCTTTAAACAAAGAACTGCAAAAATCAATAAAAATTTTACTCACATTTACCTTATAGATATTTGATTGAAGATTTTGCAAGCCATGAAAGATTGATGAGTTTTTTGCAAGCCAATTCCGAGAACATCATCTAAGGCTATATATAAGATTCACAGATGAAATAAAGGACACCTCACACCCATGATACCTAAAATTACAAATCATGTATGGCAGCATATCTAGTATAGAACATCCAATTCATACCAGTCTTAGGCTATTCATAGCATAACCAACGTTTAACATTGCGAAATTGGGTATTGAGGCATTTTTCATATGTGAGGCAAGCCGTAAACCTCTAGGCGTTTTGAGATGTAAGCCTCAAAATTCAAAATTTGTATCAAGTTAAAATAAAGGTTAAAAGCGATTTTTTATATAATACCCAAATAATATATTAAACGATAGCATATTAGCTTAAACTATGAAGTAACAAATTGGCATACATATGAAATAAGAAATAGCACGAGACATAAAGTGACAAGTGGTAAATTGCGTGAACTAGAATTTAAATCTAAATATTACAAGAGCAAAACAACATAAAATATATAAATTGCATAAAAGTGTCATATAACATCAAATTCAAATTCAAATTCTTTCGTTCTCAGTTTCCTACTAATCAATATTTAATTCCTAAAGAAAGTTGAAATAATTAGCAATAACTCAGAAATTATCTACACCGTCATGTCTGAGGGGGCCATTATCTAAGTCATTGTCATAATAAATTGGTCTCCCCCATGCCTCATCATGTTATGTCCAATGCCTTCCAATCTATTTCTTCCTCATTTATTTGAATCACATTCTTCATAAATGTTTGTCACCAACATAAAGATGAGATTAATACTCCAAAATTTTTAGAGGAGAAAGTTGTGGTGGTGTGCGCCTTTCAAGTGATCCCCGGCGGCGGTTACAGCTATGGTAGTTGTGGCGAAGGCGGTGGGCTGAGGGTCGAGGCAATCAAGAGGAAGTTGTTGCAGCTTAGGGGTGCATGAAAGTGTGATTTGTTCGGAGCTTTAGTTTAGGATTTAGGTAAGTTGTAATAAAATAATGTATAAATAGAGTGAATCGTACGTCTCACGTCAACGATGCGGGGGGCAACTCAAGGCGCCCCTCAGCCAAGCTGAGGAGCAAGCCTTATAAAAAAAAGCACGAGGCATAAGCCTCGAAGCGTTTTTCACTGGAATTGTGCTAAGGCGGGCCTCAAAACGAGCCTCATATTGCATAATTTTAAACAATGAGGGTAACTAAGATATTCTTGAAAGCTCGTGGTTGGCTCATCCTCCATCAAAAAGCCAAGTTCAATAGCCTAGAAAAGGATCTAAGGCTGAGTAGCAAGTCGTGTTGGCAGAACGACACCAAAAATATAATGAAAGGGTTACAAAATTATAAATATTATAAAAGTAAAATATGAAAATTGAAAAAAAACAAAAAAAAAAGATACATGAAGTAATAAGAAGTATAATGTCCACAGGCATATTTAACCCCCCAAAAGGCTCATAGACAACAAGATGCTTGCCCAATTAAAAGAAACAACAGCCACACCAAAAAAAATATAATGTAAGGGTCAACTCAAGTCGCATTAAATTAAGAAAGTCTAAATATAGTAGATATATTTACATAAAAAAAAAGGAAGTGCTCAGGTTTTCTGCTACAATCCTACATTTTAAAACCTAATCTGCTATATAGGCAGGTTTCCAACTGAGTAGCACTTGAAGGTGGCAGTAAATTGTCATAATAGCTTTGAATCTCTATAATTTTCACTTACAGTCCCCCCCCCCCCCCCCCCCGCCCCCTTCTGATCTATTTACTTTCCATGATTCCCTATCATGCCTCCTGTGCCACATTAGCAATAACAGTCATCGATATTGCAGCATCATAACACTGCTCAGATCATAGCAACCTTATTTTATTGGGGTTCATTTTTTTGGTTTATTTTTAGTCATTCCCTATCATGCCTCCTGTGCCACATTAGCAATAACAGTCATCGATATTGTAGCATCATAACACTGCTCAGATCATAGCAACCTTATTTTATTGGGGTTCATTTTTTGGTTTATTTTTAGTCATTTTATTTAGATTTCATATTATTTCCTTTTCAGCATTTGATGATGAGACTTTATCCATGATTTAGATTTTTTATAACTGGGCACTATATTCTATATAAACTTAATGATATTTTAATTCCAGTATAATAGAGCAAAAAATGAAGATCAAAAAGTGAAGTGCATTAATAATGAAGATCAAAAAGTGTTTTTATTAGAAGAGGATATTCAACAAAGGTGGATGAGATATTTTGATAAGCTTTTTAATGAAGATTGTGAGAATATGATTGATTCAGTGACCTTAACACCCTAAATAAAAATAGAGTTTTTTTTTTTTATTTTATCGGTGAATTAGTCATGATTATTTGACAAATTTTACGCTGACTGTCAACTACCTAACATGACACAATAGAAAAAAAGAATTCATGTAGCCGATCCCACGCAGTGGGATAAAGGCTTGATGTTGTTGCTGTTGGTGGCGGTGGTGTATTAGTAAAATCAAAGTTAGAGAGGATTTAAAGAAAATGAAGTGCAGAAAAGCCGTTGGACCTAATGATATTTCAATAGAGGTGTGAAAATGCTTAGAAGATGAAAAATTTTCTTAACTTACAAAACTTTCTAATATTATTTTGAAGACTAAAAAGATGCCAGATAAGTGGAGAATGAGTGTGTTGATTCCTATTTTTAAGAATAAAGGTATGCTCAAGAGTGTGCAAATTATAGAGGAATTAAGTTAATGTATCATACTTTAAAACTATGGGAGAGAGTTATTGAGCATAGGTTACGTCGTGATACTAATGCTTCTCAAAATTAATTTGGATTCATCTCAGGTAGGTCTACTATGGAAGCTATACATTTATTGAGAGGTTTGATGGAGAAGTATAGAGAGAATAAGGAGGATCTACATATGATATTTATTGATTTAGAGAAAGCATTTGATAGAGATCCAAGAGAAGAACTATGGAGAGTTCTAGAAAAGAAAAGGACTAATAATACTTATAGTCAAGTCATTAAGGATATGCATGCAAAAGTTGTTACTTGTGTTAAAACACAAGGTGGTTTGACCAAGTATTTTTCTATGTTGGATTACATCAAGGATCAGCCTTAAGCCCTTTTTTTTTGCTTTAGTCATGGATGTTCATACTAGACATTTGCAATAGGATGTATGCTTTTTGTTGATGGTATTTTTCTTGTTGATAAGACTAGCGAAGGAGTTGAAGATAAACTTGAATATGGAGGTCTAACCATAAAAGGTTTTCGTTTGAGTAGATCCAAAATTGAATACATGAGTGTAATTTTAATAGTGTAATAGAATCAGTGGGGGGATTGTGACTTTGAGTGATCAAGTCATTAATAGGAGTACACATTTTAGGTATCCCGAGTCTATTGTTCAGAGTGATGGTGAAATAGATGGGGATATTATTAATAGAATTCAACTTAAATGGTTGAAGTGGAGGAATGCATCGGGCTTATTGTATAATAGAAAAGTTTGTGTTATAGAAAAGTACCCCTCAAACTTAAGGAAATTTATATAAGATGGTGGTGAGACCTGCAATGCTTTATGGCACTGAATGTTGGGCCATTAAAGCAGAAGCATAAAATTAAGTTAAGTATTGCAGAGATAAGAATGCTCAGGTGGATGAGTGGCTTTACTATTAGAGGCAGAATACGAAACGAGCATATACGTGAAAAGGTTGGAGTAGCTCCAATGGCAGAAAAGATTAGAGTGAGTCGCCTTAGATGGTTTGGTCACATAAACGTCAACCATCCAATGACCCGATCAGGAGAGTAGATGTATTAGATTTGGCTTACGTTAAGAAATGTAGAGATAGAATTAATCAATTAAAAAGACTAGGTTAGAAAATATTAGAAATGACTTTTCTTTATTAGATTTAAATGAGAATTTGACTCTTAAAAAGACACCATGGAGAAAAAGGATTCATGTAGACGACCCCATGTAGTGGGATAAAGGCTTGATGTAGTTGTAGTCATTTTTATAAAGGAAAGGATTAAAACCATAGAGCTATAGCTGTCAATGGCAAAATCCTAGAATGGTCCAAGGTTTTCTTCTTCCTATGAGTGATTGCAACAATCCTACAAAATAAACATAACCGGTCTTCTTTGTCTAATTCCAAGAAACCATCCCCCTAAACCACACCAAATTCTCCACATCATCTCTTCTCCCACTAGTAACATGTTTAGAAGAAACATTTCAAAGATTGCGAAGATGTTTTACCCTCAATGATAGCTGCATTGAAAGATGGAAGAGTTGGGTTCTAGGCCGTTGTTCAAAGCCATCAAATTTGATGAATAAAACAACCAAATATCAAAACAAACAAAATGTGAAGAAAGATTATATTGTCAAGGTTGAAGATCAAGGGAGACACGGAAGTAGAATATCACATTTTAAAATGAAAAAAAAATTGTTGGAGAAGGAAATAAAATTTTCAAGATAAAATAAATAAGAATATTCAGCAGTGAAATTTGAGTGGTGTACAAACGATTTAGTTATAGATGAAAAACAAAGATAGACTTCATGATAGGATTTGGACTCTTTCAATTACCATGGTAATTGCAAGATGCATTCACCACCATCAAATTCAGCCACCATTTTTGCATTGATGGACCAAAATCCTAGCTAACCAAAGTTGACTACACGGCTATGTTGATTGCAATAGCACCATCTATTCCATGATATTTTGAGAGAATCCTGATCCCATGAGGATGATTCAGTTTTGATGACGTTAAGGAAAATCTTACCGATCATCAAGGAAGTATATCATCAAATTCAAGAGGTTGATATGGTTCATAATGATCAAATGGCAAGAAAAACATATCAATTTAACGTGTAACACCATTTAAAATTTAAAACTTTTTATCGAATGGAATGATCAAATCAAGAGTAGCCAAATCAAAGCATGGTGATCTATGAAAGACAAGCAAAATTGAAGACCATGCAAATGTTGAAAACTGAAATTTCAAGATTGACAATTCTTTTTTTTTCTTGAATTATAAGTCAAACTTTCACATCTCAAACAACGATGCATGCAATGTGACGCCATCGCCAACCTCGCAAAATCTCTGCCCCTCACTAAACGAACATCATTATCAACCTTCTAAGACCTTCATCCCTACCAACATATGACACGATGCAACACCATCACCAAACTCATGAGACCTTCCCTCCCTACGCGCGATGTGATGACAATCCTAGCCTTCTGAGTATTGTCCCTCAACACATGTAATGTGACGCGGTGACATTACCAACATTGTGAGCCCATAGTACTTAGCCTGAAATGCGACACCAGCTATCCCTATGACCTAGCTAACCTAGCAGAACTTTCATCCCTCCCTGTGGCAATACCGACAGCACACAACATTCGTTCCTCCCCACAAAACCGCAACAATTCTGGCCATATTGTTGTTCCCAAGGTTTGTTTTAAATTTTGCTACATTTTTTATTCTACTAACGTCTCCTTTGAAAGCTTATACTCTTTCTATGACTTCCATAAGGGCTATACACCAAACATTCAAGCAATTGCCTACCTCAACTTCACACTTCTGTAACACAACTATGAACCAGAGGAATTGTGTACGTCAACCTCATGCTTATGCATAAGCATTAGCAACCAAAAAATTTGTGTTATTAAAATTAACACCTTACCAAAGAATAATTGTTGTTATTCCAAAATCCAACCCAAGTAACTGAAAAATCACTAGCAACCTTTTGAAAAAAAAAACAAAATATTAAACCAAATGACACTTTCGGTCAACTGTTCATTCAAGGTAAATAACAAGCCCTTAACAAACATGAATAAAACAACTTTTTTTTTTTCATCAGTCAAGATTTCATATTTTAGATTATTGTTTTGAGCATTCAAGCATCTAGTTGAAATTTAGCCCAACTAATCTTATAACCACATTCGATCCAGATCCAAGGGCACCATGGCCAAGCAAAACAAAAAAAAACAGTAGGGATTTAATCAAGAAAAAAAAACAAACAACAATCTAACGCTCAAATCTTCTGGTACACATTCAGGTACTTGAAATAAAGGATTTTTATAAGATAATTTTTACTTTAATCATGGATTCATCGAAAAAAACTACCCAAACAGCCATGATGATGATTAAATACAAGCAGATCGAGGAGGCAACTCGAAACCACATTTATGCACTCAAGAAACTTCCTAATCCCCAAATACTCTGCCCCTCCCACAGCTAAGCGCCCTTTTTTAATAAAACAAAGCATCCATTACCAGGAAGAAAAGCAAAATACATAAAAATATGAAGAAAAAAAATTACGAAATCCCAACAGGTAATATAGAAGAGTCATTCACCAAAAACAATTTAAAAGCTTGACAAACACATCCATGGCAGAGCAGCAAGTGCGGAAGCTTACTGGCCAAGGAAAGGCGATTTCAAGATGTGAAGGCTCTGGTGTGCAGCTTCGTCAAGCCGCTGGGAGACCTAGAAACCAGAGTACGAACGAAACCCTCCTACTCACTATTTAGAAGCACAAGGGTTTAGTCACGACAACCCGATGAACAACATGCCTCGCAAGTCTCTACTTTCAAGTGGTTCCCTGTGTAAATGCTTTGTTTTTGAAAGTCATTTACAAATTGAGATATTAACCAAGGCTTTTAAAATAGGATCGGACTGGTCGGTTCAACCGGTTGAATCGGAATCGGCCGGCCGGCCAGTTACGGTTCAAGATACAATCGGTTTCGCAAAGATCTAGAGACTCAACTTACGTGGATAGATTTGATGATGCTAATTTAGGAGATATTTGATTTTTTTTTTGTAAAATTATTGAAACTATTGAAATGAGAAAATGAAACATAGTTAACTTCATCTCCATATCATGAATATGTTTTCTTTTTGCTATCAGTTGGTATAAAATATTTTTGCATCTTTCTATGATTGGTTGTTTCTGTAAGTGAAATATGCTATTATGTTTTTCTTATTTATGATATATATTGTTTTATTGTTTATACTTCATATTATAATTATATTCAATTTTTGTTATATATTTATAAATAGTTGTGTCATTATTATAATATTTAAATATAATAAATATTTATTACGCCATCCGGTTCGACCTCGGGGCTAACCTTTTCTTCTTCCAGTTCAATGGCCGGTCCGGTTTTCAAAGCCTTGATATTAACATAAAATTTTCTGCATAGATGAAAATTTTAATTTTTTATAAATAAATGATAGTTTTAATTTATTTATAAATAATAATAATTAAATTTGACTTTATTTTGATTATAATAAAAAAAATTAGATATTATTTTCATAAAATCTGGT
Source organism: Dendrobium chrysotoxum (assembly GCA_019925795.1). Classification (NCBI taxonomy): domain Eukaryota; kingdom Viridiplantae; phylum Streptophyta; class Magnoliopsida; order Asparagales; family Orchidaceae; genus Dendrobium; species Dendrobium chrysotoxum. The sequence continues at coordinate 90,373,743 of CM034314.1, read as the reverse complement.
TTTATTTTGTTATTTTTGTAAAACTTAGTTGATTTCAAACTTTACCCATCTCAATTATACTGATATTATTTTATTAAATTTTGAATTACTATTTTATAAATGCTTATTGCATGGTTAAATGTTTTTACTTTTTCAGTTTTTTTCATGTCAAAAATATTACCAAACAAATATAAAATTAGTCTTACTAAAAGATGTTAAAAATTGCAAATTAAGTTTAATATTGAATGATAAACTTTATATTTTTTTTATTAGGTTCAAGCCATATTATACTCAGCCTCATTATCATTAGTCTATTAGAGAACTCATCATAATCAGGTGACAATAATCAAAGAACTCGTCTTAATTGGTGAGCAAAGCCTAATTGTCAGCCCTAGACCCTACTATCTATGAAGGTGGCCCAAACAACTATGGAGGATGGTGTTGTTAAAACATTCCTAGCGGAAACAAAATTCACACAACAAAATAACAAGAAACACGGCGATTTACGTGGTTCAGTGAAGATGCCTACGTCCACGATGAGGGGATAATGATTTCACTAAATTGGAGAACAATAAGGATTACAATGAGCTCAAGCTCTCTCTTCCTCTCATCTCATGTATACAATACAATAGACCCCATGATTCTATTTATAGATTTGAGTCAAAATAAATTAGGAAAAAGCTTCCTAATCTAATCCTAATCAGATCTCTAATTAATGCAATAATCAAATCTCTAATTAATACAATAATTGATCTCCTAATTAATGCATCAATCAAATCTCCAATCAAATCAACTTAATTAGAAAAATAAGATATTCCCTAATCAATTACAATAATGAGCCATTAAAAACTTTACAAATAAAAGCTTATTTCAATTTGGAAATAATTCCAAATCAACAATCTCCGCCTCATCCTTCACTTTAAAAAGTTAAAGATGATAAACCAAGCTCCAATATCAGAACGACTGCACCTAGATGGTTGCCTACGTACCCACCTCCCAAGGGATCAAGTTAAATGTAGTTCTTTAAACAAGTAGATAATCAATCATGAGTCATGCACCACTACCATGGTGACTACATCTCCAAGCCTACATAAATTGTATCCTCCAAATATCTCAGGATACTCTTCACAGCTTGCCAATAACTCCTTTATGTATCATATATGAACCTGCTCACAATGACAACTACTTAGACAATGTCTGGATCGAGCTGCTCCAAAATCAAACCATACTGTACTACAAGTGCCAAGTAACCACAGGTCGAAGGATTCTTAACCACTGGGAAGAACACCTCATCATAAGTAATCCTTCTCCGTTGAGCATAGTCTACACATCAGCTCCATGAGATCCTTCCTTCTTTGCACACATCTATTTGCACTCAATATCCATGTTCCATATATCATAATCAGAACTGTCCAGCGCTTCCTTATAGTGATTAGGAACTTTAGCCTTCGTGGCTGAAAGTGCAAATGTAATGTGATCCCTTAACCAAGCTGATTTTGGGACATTCTAGTGCATAGCCCTGTTTCTTGCAGTAGATTTCTGAGCATGAACCTCATCAATATCATTTTCTACCTCCCGATCTGTAGCTGAATCAGGTACCTTGGTTGAAATAATCTGCCTCTATGGAGTAAATGGAGTTATATCAAACTCCAACTTTTACAATGCATGCAGTCCCAGTAGAACTCTCCACCTGCTTAGAGTCCTGAAGCTTCAACATGCTAGCCTCATCGAAAGGAACATCTCTATTGATGAAATCTTCTTCTCTACTGGATCATAGAGTTTGAAGCTATTGACTTCACGCTTGAAGCCAATAAAGATCGTCTTCTTTGCCCTTTGTTCCAATTTATCATTCTAAGCATGATAATAGGCTGGACACTCAAACATTCTCAAGTAATCATAATCTCTAACAAGATGTCTTTACCATATTTTCTTTGGGGTCTTCTTCCCAATAGCTACAGAAGGCAAACGGTTCACCAAGTGATTCTATCACCTCAGCTCAATAAACTCTATCCAACCCAGCATTGGATAACATACACCAAACTTTCTCCAATATAGTCTGATTCATTCTCTCTGACACCCCGTTCTGCTGTGGTGTCTCTCTAATAATGAAGTGATGCTCAATCACAGATCTCTATCACTCATATAAGAATGCATCCGAAGTGTATTCGCCCCTATTATCTGATTTGATACACCGGATCCTTTTGGAAATCTGAGTATTAATCCACTTCTTTCAAGTTTTGAAAATCTCTAGTACCTCGCTTTTGCGCCTCATGGTGAACACCCAAACATATCTGGAGTCATCATCAACAAAAGAGACAAAGTATCATCGCCCTCTGAATGATGTTATCTTTATCATGCCCCAAATATTTGTGTGAACATATTCCAAGATACCCTTTGTACTATGGATGTCAGTACCAAAGATACATGTGTCTTCTGGCCAAACACATAATATTCACAAAGATCGAGCTTGCATGTGCTTGCTTCTTTAATTAATCATTGCTTCACCAAAGTCATAAAAAAAGCCTCTCCAGCTAAAGGTTATATTGATGAACTCCTTTTAGATAACCCAGTGCTCCACGATATATCTTGATAACTCCTGCCTCAATGACTACCTTGTAGCCCTTGGTTTCTAAAGCCCCCAATTTATAATAAATTCTTCTTGATATCTAGAATATGTCTCACATCAGTTAGCTCTCTCATAGCACCATCATGCATTCTGATGAAGATGCTCCATACACCAACTGTATGATAAGCCTGATCATTTCTCATGGTCACAACACCACTATCAAGTTTCCTATAGGTATAGAACCACTCTCTGGTTGGACAAATATGATAGGTAGCACCAGTATCCAGAATCCAACATGAACCATATGAATACAAACTCTGAGATACTATAGATAACGATATATCTGAATTCTTGTCACACTCTTTCATGCTAAAATTTGTCTCTGTAGAAACTTTCTTTTCCTTCTGCTTTAGTTTTGAGCAATTTATCTTACAATGACCAGTCTCCAAGTAGAAAGCACACTAATTCTTCCCAAGACTGAGACCACTAGACTTGCCCCACTTGTTGATGCCACCCCTTTTATTCTTTTTTATCATATCTTCCTTGTTGGAGTATGAGAGCCTCAGTTGAATTCATCTTTGCAAACTCGTTGTCCCAATGTAGAAACTCGTGATTCAACAATACAGTAGTCACCTCACCATATTTCAAGATCTCCTTCCCATGAATGAGTGTTATAGTGAAGTTTTCGTACTCATCCAAGATCGAATTCAATAGAATGAGCGCCTTGTTTTCATCTCCAACCTCTTCATCCATATTCAAAAGATCTGCCAATAATTTTGTGAAGTCATTTAAATGCTTATCAATTATACTCTCATGCCTCATCTGAATCTTGTAGAGCTGCTGTTTTATATGGAGACAATTCTCCATGCTCTTTGTCATATACTTTCTCTCCAAAGTCTTCTATAGCTTCACAACAGAAGTCTCTATCATCATCCCATACTTGATCTCTTAAGATAGACAAATTTTTATTAAGCCACAAGTACTCCAATTCATCTTGAGCCAATCTCTTTTAAACATCTCTTCGGGACATTCATCGCCATCCAGAATAGCCTCCAGATTCAAAAAGCATAGCGCATCCATCACCTCACATTGCCGCATGCAAAAATTTCCTTTGCTGTCAAATTTCGTCACATCAATTTTGACGGGATGTGTAACCACTTGGTGAATCGACGCCTTCTCCACCAGCGAATTGGATGTTTCCATGGATCCATAAGATCTCATCATTTCCACCAAACTGTAACTGCCTTACGACATCAAAATTGCATCAATCCGGCTCAGCAACAATCCTAAAAAAATCAATAACCTTTGCTTGCTCGATCTGACTAGATCACGTCTTAAAGATTTGCTCCCGTTCTTCAAACTGCTAGCGGAAATCCAACCGAAATCCGGCTCCAATACCAATTATTGTGCAAACAAGCGCAACGGAAACAAAATTCACACAACAAAATAGCAAGAAATACAACGATTGATGTGGTTCATCGAAGATGCCTACGTTCACAGGGAGGGAATGATGATTTAACTAAATTGGAGAACAATAGGGATTACAATGAGCTCAAGCTCTCTCTTCCTCTCATCTCATGCATACAATACAATAACTCCAAGGGCTCTATTTATAGATTTGAGCCAAAGTAAATTAGAAAAAAGCTTTCTAATCTAATCACATTCAAATCCCTAACTAATACAATAATTAGATCCCCTAATTAATACATCAATCAAATCTCCAATTAAATTCCTAATTAATGCAATAATTAAATCTCCTAATTAATACATGAATCAAATCTTCAAACAAATCAACTTAATAAGGGAAATAATCTATTCCCTAATCAATTATAATAATGGGCCATTAAAAGCTTTCCAAATAAAAGCTTATTTCAATTTGGAAATAATTCCAAATCAACAGATGGGAAGCTTCTCAAGGCTATACATTAATCGCCAACTCGACTACTCGGTAGATGACTAAATCAAGTCGAACTTTTTTAATTAGGCTATATATTATTTATTTATTTTCTATATAGTAATTTATGTAGCAAATTCTATAACACTAAAAGCCCTAAGTCAAATCTAAGTACGAGGTCGATGGGTGAACTCAATTTATGCAAATTTACTCGATCTCTAAAATTCAATTTCCCATATTGAGGCTTATTTTGCTAGGAATATCAGAGCTTTTCAGTTTATATTTTTTTTTCTCAACCTACTTATCATCTCTCTTTTCACTCAATATCCTCAATATAAATGGGTGTCATTCAAATTTGGACTCAACATTCTAAAAAGTATGTTGAACATAGAGCATGCTAGTAACTAGAAGATGGGTATTATGTGAAGCAAAACAACATCAAAAAGAGGTGAAGAATCTATTAACATGGAAAACCAAAAATACGTGATTGCCCCTCAACTTGTTGAATTCAATGAGAGGATGACTTGAATGATTTTAAGGAGCAGTGAAGAGAATCCCAAGAACCACTCATAGAGTGGAATTGCGTAAGAGTCTTCTAATTCTATGGTGAGAAGAAGACTCTTTGAAAGCAGAGCATTGACCTCTACTCAAGTCGCTAATGAAACATATTATCCTAACAGTGAGAGGTCGACTTCAACTCTTCATCATGTAGAGCATGTAGAGAGGAGAATTGAGATGATAAGTCTACTCTTCATCATTGGTGCATGTTCACACAATGTGATGATTCATATGCCTTTAAATAAATAAAAGATAATATCACATTTGAAATTATATATTTTGTCTTTACATGATTGTATTGCTAGCTTTGATGAAAGATGTGGAAAGTAGTCAAGCTCTCAGGGTGATGTTGATGCTGATACAAATAAAAGCTGCATGTGACTTTGAAAAAGGCTCAAGAGTCAAGTGTATGGAAGAACAAGTGAACAACCCGTGACAAACTCCAAATTCAATAGAGCTACTCATGGCATGCAGACGGATTACTCTTCCAAAGTTTCAATCAAAAGAACTATCACAGTCACAGAAAAGAGAAATTATTCTATGTGAATGTCGAATACAACTCTATGTTCGGATACCAATCAGAATGAGTCACGTAAGCGATACCGAGCCACAGTATCGAACGGTACCGAGCCGCGGACTTAGACATCCGAAGGACGTTCAGCTTCCGCACAGAACAATTTTTCAAGACAAAGGCTCTAAGAGGGCGAGCGATAAAGCAGATGCTTAAAGTTACCTACAGTTCTTTTCCTAATAATCTAATGGCACAAATTGCTAAGCAACACATAATATCTGCACGAAAAGCCTCTTGTCACTCACAACGATGATGATAATGATAACGACTCCATTAAAATGACGATTTTTAGGGGAGCTAAAATGCTTATAATAAGTTAATCGTTTGATTGCTGGTAACTTTTTATAATATCAACGTTGTTGTTTATTAAGTTTGATGTGATGGAAATATATATATGATTTATTGATGCCACATTGATATTTAGTTGCTATTCATATTTAATGGCCATTTTTTAATTATGTTACAACAAATTTACAACAAAATTAATTGAGTAAATGGAATTTATTACAAAATAGTGATGTAATTATGATGTATGATCAAATTTGTAATAAATTTCTTACATAAAAGATAATCTTTAAATTAAATCAGAGAAAATTAAAATTATAATTCATTAATGTCTTTTTCTCTGTGATTAAATTAAATTTTACTTAATTATTTCTAACAAAAAATATTTAAATGAGCATTTACGACAATTAACATATCAAATACAAACATACAAACACAAACATACAAACATTATGTTGATTTCAATACAAAATGAACCAAAAGAAATTTTCTTGAATGTTAGATGACATCCATTAATCATGCAATGATAATCTCTTTAGTGTACCAAACCATTTACCTTCAATTGTTTATTATCTTACAAGAAAAAAAAATGAAAATAATGCAATTTTAAGGTTTTTATTCATTTGTTTTATCATACTCAAGCCATTTACCATCTAATAATCTAGTCCAAATATGTGACAAAGTAACATATACAATCTCATTATCAAACTTAGCATCTTCATTATTCATTGTGAAATAACAAACAAAATAATGGCCTACAAGAACCAAAAATCATCAATGAAGGAACTTTAGTGATCAATAGTCCACTACAATCAACAACAATATACATAAATAACTCAATTGCCAAAGCATACAACAATAACTCTTCTCTCTAAGCATAATGGTAGCTAATTAAAGTTTAAGGAAACTGCAGTGGCACTAAATAAATAACACCAACAGCATAAAAAACTTACTACTACAGCAACTATACTAACATTCAAGAGCCCTCACATTCCAAATCATGGAACAGAATGGCTACTGTAAGTAAACTCAAGTACTTTCTACTATTTAATTTAACACAATTAGCTTGAATATACATCTTTCTCATTTCATCATTTTATTATATCAGCTGTTAATCTCTTGGTCGAGCCAACCACAAAGAACTGAGAGCTCGAAGGCGAGAGAAGTAGTCACTGATGGCAAGAAGGGCTCGAGCTGCCTGACGAGTACTCAATATTCGATGCATCTGCTGCAATGTCTGCTGCCGCAGAAGATCAGCCTATTTGTAAAAAAAAATTTCATAGAGATATTCAGAAGCACAAACGATAGCCAAATCTTTAATCACAGAAGTTCTTGATGAAACCAATAAAAGCAACAGTTGTTTCCTTCACTTATTATAGTGCTAAAGAAACCAATTTAAGATTCTTTGCTGGTTTCTGTTGAAATACAGAGCACGGAAAGAACACGTCATGTAGCTCAAACATCATAACATCTATTCAATGTTGTGCAGCAAAGCTTCTGGAGGAAAACAAAATAAGTACGTGGAAAACAACTATAAGACAAAATTTTGGGATAAATTATCAGTCATTGACTCTTGGCATAATGAAAACAAAAGGTGTATTTGATTAAAATTTACAATTAAACAAAAAGTGCAAGTAAAGCTAGTATCAGTCATTGACACTTGGCTTAGTTGAGCACAAAGTGAAGAAACTAGTAAAAAATTTATTAAGAACACAATAAAAAGAATATTCCCAGATTTTTGGGATGTTATACCTGCCGAAGGAAATTTTCAAGCGTTCCAAGCTTGCTCATTGCAATTGCCATTTGGTTCATGTAATTAGCAACATTATCAGAACAAGGATTAGTGTTAAAAGAAGCAGGTGACAAGGTATCTGTAAGAGACTGCTGTAAAGCTTCCATTCCCTGAGACAGAGCATCTTCAGCCTGTTGCGATGACTGCTGGAGATTGCATAAACCTATCAGTTGCTGATCTGTTAATGGCTCCAGGTGGCTGACAAGCATCTGCAAATACTAGTTTGCTTAGACAATTTATCAGATACAATATAGATGATTACTGCATTAAGAAAAGGTACTGCAAAGTTGAAATCACCTTGAGAAGTTCAGAAGAACGGAAACCGCCAAGCCACATGAAACATCTTTCAGCAGGTGTTGTCCACAATCCCGAAAGCATGTGAAAGACATCAGACCTTGTACAAATGCTTTTGAGCTTGAAGACAACATCATAGTGTGACATTAAACCATCAACAAGAAGTCTTAGTTCTTCATCATCTGCTTGAGAATTAAAAGCTGATCTCAGATCACTTATTTGGTTTTGATGTTGGTCTAACCAGCGAGCATACTCCATATCAAATGCCAAGGCACCTAAATTGTTTTCAAGAACAATCAACTATTCATGATCAACTTGTAAAATTTCTCATCACATAAACATAAGCTATGTGGTACTTTTGGTGCTAAACTTTCTCAAACAAGCTGACTATATGTTCCGCACGTTAAAACTTAATAGAACCAAGCATTTACTGATTTGTTACTTCGTAAAAAATGGTTTGTTAAGAAATTGGCGAATGAAAAATTAACGCCTAATTTGTAAGAGAATTCCTATGGAATTTAAAAGATTGTAAACTATAGGATTAAACCCTACATTATTCTAGAATTTGTAATATGCTCTCCAACATTTCTAAGCATGAAAAAATCAAGAGTTCTCTTTCTCATTTTTTGCTTAGTAAACTCAAAATTTCAAGAGTTTTAGGTGTTTAGGTGATAGAGAGAAGACATAGATTCGCATTTATCAGACTAGTCTTTGTGATGCCCAAATTCTGCTTGATCATCATTATGTTCAGTGACAGACGTCGTGATATCATCAAGCACCAACAAAGGAAGAGAATTTGTTTCAAGGAAATTGTATAGAACACACGCCTTGCCTAACTTCCAGGTCACGTTTTGGATTTCAGCTAAGGGTTAAACTTCTTGTTGTAATACTCTTTGTATTGGTATTAATAAATTTGGTCATTCGTTACATTCTATTTGCATACAATATTTCTACTACAACTTTCACAAAGAATATATTTGCAGGTTTCATTATTCCTTAGTGGCAAATATAGAAAATTCACAGCATGCATCAAGCGACTGGCATATAACCTATTAGAAATAATTATAACTAAAGTAAATCCTGCACCAATAACTCTATCATAACCTTTCAGCACAATATTAAGTATTAGGATAGATAAGACAAAAGGAGGACAAATTAGGCAACTCAAGTATTATGTATTCTGACAATAATTTGAATAATTATGATAATAATGGCCAAGTTAATCAAGACTTCCATATTTACCTGGCCAAGGAAAAACCTAAGCAATGATTCTCCTTCTAACTTCTAAGTTAGGCCAAAAAATCACACGCATAAAAAATCAATTATGTTTCTTGCACACTAATTTGAAATGAACTAAGTTTAGTGCCAATTTTGACAACAAGAATTGCTAAAATTCATGAAAATTTTAAGCAAATATACCATTCACTCCAGCTGAAAGGCCAAGATTACCCAGGTAACCACTAGCACTGAACAAACCCTGTGAACCAAGGAAAATGGAGTTAAATGTTGATAACAAAATTGATAAATGATGGCTAAGAAGCGCATGAATAAAGAGTTAAAATACCTGCTGCCGTGCTCGCTGAAGCTCCTGTTCTAGTTGTATCAACTTCAACCGACTACTTTCCAGATGATGAACATATGCCTACTTAACAAGTAGATAATTACTATAGAAATCATATTAATCATGTACTGAAACATTACATGCATTGAAATTGAATCTCTAAAAATTTAGAAAAATCAAAGTGTAATACAAGAAAAAAAAGCAAATGAAATATGGCCATTTTTTTAATAAATTCATGGTGAGAAATTGCTAAAATAAAATAGAAACAAAAATTACTATTCTAACAACATGGCTGAAAATTTTAATAACTGATAATAAAGCATTTGAATTCAGTATTGATTGCAATACGTTATGGAAAATCCTCAATTTCCCCAAAGAATTTTTTTTTTCATTGTTCATCCCCCCCCCCCCCCCCAAACACTGTTATTGCCAGGTCCCAAGTCCTGTATGAGAAAAGTGGAGGGTTCCGTTACGTAGTCGACAGCCAGCGTAAAACTTATCGAATAATCATGACATGAAACCATTAAAACAGAAGCATAATATTAAGTTAAGTGTTGCAGAGATGAGGATGCTCAGGTGGATGAGTAGCTTTACTCTTAGAGACAGGATACGAAATGAGCATATACGCGAAAAGGTTGGAGTAGCTCCAGTGGCAAATAAGATTAGAGAGAGTCGCCTTAGATGGTTTGGCCACATAAAACGGCGGCCTTCTGATGACCCGATTAGGAGAGTAGATGTATTAGATTTAACCTATGTTAAGAAAGGTAGAGGTAGGCTTAAAAAGACTTGGTTAAAAAATATTAGAAATGACCTTTCTTTATTAGAACTAGATGAGAATTTGGCTCTTAATCGGATACAATGAAAAAAAAGGATTCATGTAGCCGACCCCATGTAGGAGGCCCGAGAATAAATACAAATAAATGAGCAAGTTCCTTCAAGACATCAATGTCCTTTAGACTCAGACTTATAAAAGCAAGCACTGTTTACTTTGACAATTATTGCATTATACAAACCTTTGGCAAGGCTAACAGCGTTGCTTGTTTATATATGTGCAATGTTTATATATGTGCAAGATCACCTATTGACATGACACATTATATATAGAGATATCTATAATAAATGATTCTACAAATTGTGTTTAAAACATATGATTTAAGAGAATCATTGGGTGAAGCATGGGGCTTTTAGTTGTTGTTCAAAAGGTCTCCTAAGAGAGAAAACTTATAGATAGCTTCTTCGAGGGGCCTTCGCGAGAAGTATCCTCAAGAGAAGTCCTCGAGAGGTGCTCCCAAGAGAGTCATGTTGACAAAATGCAATCATGCAAAGGAGGATACAAATCAATCATAATTTAAATGGACATGACAAAGATTGCAAAAAATCTTTAAGCAGGGTGATCCACAAAATGACTGGTAGGCTTAAGGACAAAGGGGTTACAAATCATAACAATTAAATTCTAAAAATTACATATATGATTTAAAAAATATGAGTACATTTCAAGATTTATTTTTTCAAAAATTGTTTATAAATGGAGTGAAATTTCATAATATTTCATAAAATGATTCTTAAATTAACATTTTATTGATTTTGTCGAAGTTATGATTTAATATTGAATTAAATATTGGAGTTAAAAAAATATAAGCCAATAAGATCCTTGCAACAACTTAATCTTGTAATTACACAAATTATAGAGGACGTAAAATTATAAACTTTGTATTATACATCATAAATCAAGATGTAATATATTCTCTCTAAACTAAGTAATACAACAATAACAACAAACTTTTATCCCACTCCACAGAGCAGACTACATGAAATTTTTCTTCTCTATTGTGTTCTATTAAGAATTAATTCCTCATTTAAATTTAATAAAAAAATCATTTCTTATGCATTATAACCAAGTCTCTTTAGGTATAGCTCTACATATCTTAACATAGGCTGGATCTAATACATCTCCTCTCCTAATTGAAAGTTCAATAATTAGTTATGAAACCAATTAAACGTGAAAATGACACACCAAGAGAGAGGGTGAATTGGTGGTGATTTAAAAATTTCTTCAAAACCTTTTGAATTAAAAACCAAATTCTGATTTCATGCGAAATCGTTTGAATGAGCAACATAAATCAACTCACCACACAACTCAGAACAATTACAATTTTTTATATTTGAATTTTGTAGAAAACAAATAATTTTTTTTAACACAAATATGAATCAGAATCAACCACAGCAAACTTCTTTCATAGATATAGCCACAATCAAACCAGAGTGCCAAAAATATAATTGCAGTAAAGTAAAATATAGAAAGTAAATGTGAAAAATAAAAAGATGCAAATCGATTTTTATAATGATTCGAACAACTTAACCTATGTCCACCCCCCGAAGTTTCTCTCCTCGGGAATTACACTAACACAATGACTCTTCTTTAGCCCACAGCTAGGCAAAAAGCCCCTCTCCCTTGCCCCATGCGGGAAATGCACCTTTACATACTCTTCACACCTGAAAAATCCCTCGTGTCACCTCCTCGGTACGGCGAAGCCGCCGTGTCCTTTCACCTCCTCAGTCGACAAACCCATCATGTCCTCCTTTCACCTCCTCCGTCCAGTGGAATCACAGTGTCCTTGTTTCACCTCCTTGGTCCGGCAAAGTCGTCGAGTTCTCCTTTCACCTCCTCGGTCCGGCAGAGTCACCAACGATCTTTAGCCCCAAAGTCTTTCCTTCACAGAACTTTTCCCAAGAAGCACAACAATACAACCGGAGGATCTCAGATGCAGGTCAACCGAAGCAGCCATGTGAAAACCCCTCTCAAACTCCCTTAAATCCATCAAGGATCTTCTCCCTCTCTCCATTGCTCAATATTCTCTCTCCAAGCTCTCTCACAAAAGAAACAGAAATCATTAACTGCTCAAAGACTCCTCTAAAATTATAAAAAGAGTTTATTAAAAAAATTCTAATTTTAAATTATGTCGCTTCTGTTCATACAATACGATACTCATATAGTACAATATGATTAATTTAACCTCTGCTTTACAATCTAAAATCGTTCAGTATGATCAGTTCAATCGAATAGTAATTTATACTGTACAAATCCTGGGACGATTAATTATCGTCCAGAGGGTTGCTCTGTCGATCCTCCAATATGATCATGACCATACCGTATGATCATCAAGCTTAATTAATCCTAATTCGATTGCTTAATCGTAGAGATTAAATTAGGCAAAAAATTTTAACATTGTATAATACAAAATAGTCCATACAGTACAATCAGAATAAATTTCAAAATTCAAATTATTTTCTAATTTAAATCACAACGGGGATATCAAATGAAGCTAAACATCCTGTACGATGCTGTGGTTTTATAGTACGATTAATTATAGCCCATCACAAATTAATCTCATTTGATTAAACATTTTGATTATTTTTTATTGCACGAATCGTATAGTACGATCAAGATCGTCCAATACGATCTTCAGAAAAATTAAAATATTTAATTTCATTCTCCCTTATGTGTGTGCACGATTGCTAAGCCAATATACACTTATTACAAAAATATACTCAAGAAAAATAAAATACTCTTTCAAAAAGTAACTGATCAACACAATATTTTCTTGAACTCTAATTTTTTATAGTACTTTGTGTATATTGAACTTGAAATGTTATTAGTGCACAAGAAAAATTTATGCAATATATCAAATATGAGAAAATAAAATAAACATCAAATTATGTTTATAATCATCAAAACACAAGATCGGGCTCCCGAATGGCAACACTAATAGGGTCATCAGAAGGCCAACATTTTATGTGAATAAATCATCTAAGATAAAAAGATTGAAAGGCAATTAAACATCACTTTTTACTTCTATTTTTAAAATTTATGTTTGTTTTGGGTTCTTTCAATAATTTTGTTTTATATTTTGAAAAATAAATTGAGCTTTAAAAAAATATATTCAAAAAAAAAAATTTATATAGTTTCATTATTTTCAAAACATGAACTCTTAATCGCCCAACATTGCAAGCCACATCGGCCAGCCCCACACCTATCGCCAGCGAACCCAATGTTGGTTGTGTTGCCCCACCAACATGGCTAGCCTCAACCCACTTTTGCAACATTAACTATCAAATCAAAATGGCAAAGAGATTCATAATGAAAATAGCTAGAAAACAGAAAGGTAATCAGATCTTAAGGAAAATATATTAAAAAGGGAGATATGTAAAAAATTAGAGTGCAAGAGTAAAGAATACAAAAAAGGAAGAGAGATAGAAGGGAATAAAGAACATGGATGGGCCATCATTAAGGAAATAAATACAAACTCACCTCTCATTTCATCTAAATACAAGGGGCAGTACTCCATTAAAGTATGCAATTGCTGCCATGATTTCCAATTCAGCTTAAATATGTCATACATTAATTGCCTTACCACATAAGGAAATACCAAAGTACGAAGCAGCCTTTAATATATATGGATTGCACTTAATTTAATTGATAAAAATCTTGAAAGTTGTTGGGCTGTCTATATCAAAAAATCTTATGATGGAGTAAATATAAGATGACAAGCAGTACACGCTGAGATATGCACTCTCTCTTCCACAAATATTTTCTCTCATTACCCACTTTGTAACACCTACCTAATAGTTTCTCCAAAGATGAATACAGAATACAAGCTTTTGAAACAATTGAGCTTATTTCTGCAGGACTGCAAAGCAAAACAACCAAAAGAGCAACTGCATTTCCAAAGAAAGGATTAAAAGCCCTCACCTTTTTCCTTAGCCGGCTTTTCCTAGCCGCCTCCCTATTCTGTGCTAACCGCCGGATAATCTGCATTATGCAAATTAATTATTTAGAGGCAAATAATGCTAACCATAAAGCAAACTCCATAAGAAATTAACAAAATAAACATGCTTTATCATCCCCTGCTTTCTCCATAGACACCGCAGAAGAATCTACAGACACACGACCACCACCAACGTAAAAGGCGCCTTCGCCGCCGCTGCCGCCGGTAAATCTCTCATCTACCAACTACAACACAGAAAACCAAAAGACAAAGTGTTCACATTCCACCAAGCAATTGAAAATAAATAATATATCTAACCTCACGGATTCTATCAAAGGGGTCCATGCCATCCGCCCTAAGACCTCCAACCACCATGCCGGAATCAGCCCCATTCTCAAAACTTCCCCTTTGAAAGCAAAGCCTGCCGCCCATTTCCAAAGACTGAACGCTCTGCAAAACCAAAAATCAAAAGATCTCACAAAAGAAAAAAAAAACTCAAAACAATCTACAGAAGAATATTTCAGATTTTTTAGTACCACGTTGCCCAAGCCGCCATACTGATTGCAAGAAGACGCCCTGGGACTGAGAATGGGGCCTTACCAATGACAAGAAACAAACAAAAACGAATCATAAAACGCAGTCAAATAGTAAAAATCCGATTTTTAATAGCATAAGCAGTATACTACTTCGACTGAGGTCAAGCACAGAGTCGCCTATGTGAAATCCACCAGCAGCTTCTTCGAGCCCTCCATTCCTTGCATTCTCCATGCCTCTGAAACCCAAAGAGAAGATTAAGAAACTATAAAACAAAGAAAAAGAATGGCAAAGAAGAAGAAAAGAAGAAAATGAGAGAGACGACAAGTACCGAAAAAGGTGAGGGGCGTACATGGCGAGAAGGTTGTGCAGTGAAGAAGAGGAAGAAGATCAAAGAAAGACATGAGAAGTGCGCCCGCATGGAATCAGAGGAAACCAAAAGCAGAGCTCTGAATAACTCCCTTCTTTCTGGGCTATTAAAGTATGTGTCAATCAAACAGGGGTTGCTTCAGTCAGTTCTACCGATCTCATCTATCACTTCGGCAACTAAGGCTTCTGCTCCTTCAGACCTCTGAGGTGCGTATCTCGTCAATGTTACTGCTTTCTGCCATCTACCTTGGCTTGTTTTTATTAGAGAGAAACAGTGCGTTGGAAGGAGAGTAGGCTATGAGGATCACAGTTGCGTGACTATTTTATGTTCAAATCAGAACGAGATTAAAGGGATGCAGGAATGGAGTAAATTGCATTTAACTTTCCAGCAACTTTTCCCCAAAAACTTTCCAGCAACTAAGTAGATAGGGAGAAAGTGAGTAAAGTCGACTCATGAGCTAATTTACACTCAATTTGGTATATAACTTGTGAGTCAATTTTGATGAGCTAACGAGTCAGGTTTAAGCTAGCCCTGACTATTCGTAAGCTCGTAAGTCAACCCGTTTAAAAATTTTAATATAAAATATACTTAAAATATTTTAGAATTAAGGATTTTAAACACAAAGTTATAAAAATATTTAAAAATTATATCACAATTTTCTTATATTATATAATTCCTTATTATTTTTCTTATAATTTCTCATTTTTTACCATATTATTCAAATAATTACTGAAATCATAATCATTTTCACTCTTTCGGAATAAACAAGACAGTTCGAACTCTTAAAATAAAGCTCAAGCTCGAACTTAAATTCGATTAATTAATCAAGCTCCAATCAGGATTGACTCGAGCTCGACTCGACTCATTTACACCTCTAATAGGAGATGGGGTGGGGTACTGAGTTTGAGCTAGATTGAAATAAAAAATGTTTACCATTGTTTGATTGAAGTTTTCAATTGATATGTAAAATATTTACATATAATTTATGTGAAAATAAAAAATAAATATAATTATTGATTATTTTTAAATGCATATTTTATTTCCAAAAAAAACTTATTTTGTAAAATTTTAAATTTTAAAATGAATATATTGATACAAAAACAAAATAAGTTTAAATTTTTTTTTTAAATAAATATTATTATAATTTTTTTAAACTTACAATTTTTTAATAAAAAATTACTTTAACAAACGGTTAAAAAAGCTGTCCAAACAAAAGCTAAGTATTAATTTCAAACAACAGAACGGGCCTTTAACGGAAAAATTAAATAATAATAATAATAATAATGGCGAACAGGCGAAGGAGGGGCCGAAATGCGAAATCCCTCTCGAGGGGGGAGAAGTTGTCAGCAAATCGCGTATTGGTACGGTCGCTACCTTTATTTTATGATTTTTTTTTCTTTTGTCTTTATATGGATTTTGGGCTTTTGGGGTCAGAACGGCCGAATTGAACGAACTTTGCTGTTTCTTTCTGATTCGAGTTTAAATGATTTATTTCAGGAAAGTTTTATGTTTAGATAAATATAACATAGAAAATCAAATTTGAATTTCACTATTTAAAAGTAAAATCCAATAATTTTAACCGTTAAAACGACTAAATACAACTAACTTTATGAAGGAAATTTGGGGTAATCATAATGTTTTATAAAGATAATTATAAAAAAGGTAAACTTTCTTAAAACTATCATGAATATTATTAACACAGTCAAGAAAAAAAGATTTATGCAATTAAATTATTATTATTATTATTTGTTGCGGGCTAGAATATATCCAGCGATAGAGTTAAAATACTACGTCTTAGTGTTGTACGGATATCCAGCCCACACATAGAGAACACAAGATTTTTACGTGGAAAACCCTGAAAAGGGTAAAAACCACGGGGTCTAACCCAGTTGAAATGATTCCACTATAACTTGAGTAGATTATAGGGGGCTGACTCGCCTCCAAGGGCGATCAGACTACAAGTATCACCCGTAGGGTGGAAGTTAGAGGCTTTTAAAGGCCTAAGGTTCTGCTGGCAGAACTTCGGGGTCTCCCGGCGGTCTGGTAGAATGTCGGGCCCTATGTAGTTGTCAGACAGAGTTGAGGATGTTAAATGGTGGTCTGGCAGAACTCCGGCGTCAGACGGAGGTCCGGCGAAGAGCAGGGCCTCGAGTGGTGGTCCGACGAAGTACAGGGCCTCGGGTGGTGGTCCGGCGAAGTGCAAGGCCTCAGGTGGTGGTCCGGCAGAGAGCAGGGCCTCAGGTGGTGGTCCGGCGCAGAGCAGGGCCTCAGGTGGTGGTCCGGCGAAGTGCAGGGCCTCAGCCAAATTAAAAATTAACTTCTAACCACATATTTTCAAATATTAATAAGAAAGTATTAAGAAAATAATAACCAAATGAAACTTTATTTGCGGTATAAAAAGTAAAAAAAGTAATAAAACTATGTTGAACGGACTTTAAATTTAAGCTTCTCATTTGAGTTTGGTCCATGTAATCTTTTTAATTTGGTTTTTTCATATAAAATTACTAAAAGCTCGCATCTATTTTTTCTGATTGTATATTTTTGGATTAAGATGTTAATATTATTTGTTAGTTTTTACACAATAATTTTTAAAAATAATTACTCTACAAAGTGCACCAATTTATTATTTTCGAATTTAATAAAAAAAAATTCTAAGGATATACCTATATATGCTAAGCATTGACTTTTAGGTGGGAATCAAAGCTGTTGAATTGCATTCATTTTATTTTAAGTCAAATAAAAAAAAGAATAATCTCTTTTATTTTATTCATATTCAAATAACTTAAAATATTTCAAATGTATTATATTCATTTTAGGTTATATTATATTTTATTCTTTATTTTTTCCAACTAATTAAACAATTCCTAAGTTTAAATGGTTCAGTGACAAATTTTTAAATTGAATCATAAATATTTTTATGATGAGTACATGACAGAATACTATAAGTGATATCTCATCAAAATTATCTTGATCGGGCGCGAATCTCGAGGCAAAATCAAGTTGAAAACTTTTGAAATTAAATTTGGGATCGTCTAAACTCCGATTTCAGCAAAGTTACAGTCGAACTAAACGTCTCGAAAACACAAACCCAACGACATCAAATTCAACTCAATCCGAGCCCAAATGAGCCCAAATCGAAGAGCTGAAGTGCATTTGGAGAGTTCAAACCATAAATTGTATGATCAAAGGACTTCCAAACGTGACATGCTTATAGTCGAATCGAGCAGCTCAACGAAACGAATCCAACAAGCCCAAGATCGTCAAATTTTGATATCATTAAGACATTCAAATGCCCAGTAAACAATCCACGATCAAGGGAATCAACATCGGCCGTCCATTCAAATCACTCTCAACTTACCCTTGATCTTCCTCATATTTACTGGTCATGTCACTCTCAAAAAATTATAAATAGATCCCTCATTTCTCATAAAAAGGGACCAAAGCAAGGAAGAGAAGGGAAGAGAGTTCTCTTGCCACCAGACTCCTCCTTGACCTTCCACCCGGCCACCGACTGTTGCCAAACTTCCACCTGATAGCCAATTGACGCCAGTCTACCGTCCGACCGCCGACTGATGCAGGATTTATGCCTGACAACTAACGGACGCCAAATTTCTGCCCGGCCACGAACTGACGCTGGACTTCCGTTCGACCTTCGTTCACAATTAGATTTCAACATGACGATTGACTATTCTAAAATGATCGTCCTCAATTTCAAGGACGAATCAGACACTTGTAATCTATTCAAATACTAGTGGAATCATTTCAACTAGGCTTGACCCCATAATTTTTCCCCATTTTCAAGGATTTCCACATAAAAATTCAGATGTTCCCTTTTTCTTCTGTTTGTATGCTGAATATCCGTACAATGCAGAGACGAAAAATTCTAACTCTATCACCACATATATTCCATCCCGCAATGGTAAGCAAAATGAACTTTTTGTCAATCAAACAATAAAGCAAAGCTTTTTTTTTTTTAAGCTGTTCATGGCAAACCATAAAAAATGTGTAGATCTCATACCACGCTCGTTGGATGAAGATTCAAATTCAAGTATATATATATATATGGCGCTGTTTCTTAGTAAATAAAATACAAAATGAGAATTAAGAAGCTGTTGTTAATGCTACGAGAAGTGATTGAGAATTCTACAAAATTAACTAACCGCAATCCAAATCCCCTCTCCCTCACCTCACCAAATCCTATACGGCTTCAAGCCTTACTCACGGGACCGTCACAGCACACCTTACCCAATGAATTAAACTTCATTTGGAACAGTTTTATTATTATTTTTTAAAACAGTTTTTTAATATAAGAATTTTAATTCAAAAAAATTTATATATTAAAAAATTGTTTTAGAAAACAATAAAAAAAACTAACCCAAATAAAATCTTAATCACCTCGACCTTCAAGGCATTATTACCCTCGTCCTTCCAGATATGGGAGGATACTATTTGCATATGCTTCACTTGCAGGCAAACTATTTTAAAAGTGACAGCTTTGTGATCGTTTAGAAATTAAGATAATATTGTTGCATTCAATTCAGTAGAAAAAATAGATGAAAAAACCCAAAGAAAGCCCAAAGTTAACAAAATTACTTTAAAAATGTACACAGTTTTTGTTTTGAGAAAACCACCAGCGGACTAACTGCTCCAATCTGAAAGGATTGCAGATATGATACGGGTTTTGACTATTGAGAAAAACGACTGTCAATTTCACAACAAAATCGTACATTATATGATGTATATGATGGTAAAATAAGCTTGTTTGCCGTAAGCTCTGGAGACTACAACTCTAAAGAAAATTGAAATGGTATCAGCAAAGATTGCAGCACACAGCAGATCAATATTATTCATGGTTTAAAAAGAAGTTTCACAAACGAGAACTAAATTTTTTTTTCGAGATACAACCAAATGAGATGACCTTAGACAGCACGAATCACAGTTAGATCGCTTCGAGAGCCTGGAAGATATCAACTTTCAGATCCTCGAATGCCTCGATTCCAAAACTAAACCTAACTAGATTGTCCTTGATCCCATACTTAACTCTATCCTCTTTGCTATCCCTAAACAAAAGGAATAAAAAAAAAAAATTGTCAGCACCACTTGAAATCATAGTAACTAAGACAAATACTTTGCAGTGGAACCATACCAGTAAGACATGATAGCAGGCTGATCAACAATACTCTCAACACCACCAAAAGAAGGAGCAATGTATGGTATGTTTAAGGAATCAATGAACTTCTTAGTAGCGTGAAAGTCACCCTTAACCTGAACAAACAAATACACCCTTTTAGGCAATTGCTTCAAAAGAATTAACATATGACGATATAATTTAGAAGGATGATGGAACTTGCCTCAAAACTAACCACACCACCAAAGCCAGTCATTTGCCGCTTGGCAATGTGATGCTCCGGGTGACTTGGCAGCCCGGGATAATAAACCCTTACAATCTGCCAAAAACACTATATTAAGAACTATACAAACGTTGCAATCCATCACTTTCATAACAGAATGCTAGAAATATGCATAATGTGTGACTAGAGAACTCATCTAACCAACCATAGACATTGATGCGAATTTTTTTTTTCTCAAAGCATCTGAATTTTTGTAAAGCAAACTTCCAAAGTTTAATTCCCCATTTACAGCACATTTATAATCGAAATGAATATTTTGAAAACATGAATTCAATTAGATCCAGAATTTCTTGATTTGTGTCCAATTAAGTATAAATAAAGCACTCAAAAGGTATAGCTGGAAAATTTATGAGACCATTTGAGGGACCAAACAATTGTCGGATTTTGCACGCTTGTAGTTAAAGCAATCATTTTACCAAAGCATCTGATAGCCCAAGATCACTCAATTCTAATACTATTAAGACACTAAGATGTCTAAAAAATATTGTACAATCAAAGGAAATCAATTTTGTCAAAATATACAGATTGAACCACGTTTATAAATATGTCTTACTTCTATAGGCCTCAAGTAGGAATCTAAAGGAGAAAATTATGGGACTCAGAGAGTTCCAAAGCTTTGTTCACCAATGCTAATGCTTATTGTCGCTACCAAGACTAACATGCACCTTTACCACAAACGCCCATCTTTTTAGCCTACCATCTTCCATTATATAAGAATAATAAAGTAAACCACTGATCATTGCTTGATGATAACTCAGCACACGCCTTAAGGCTCCAACTTTCATAGTGGAAGTCATTTTCCCTGGATCATATGTAATTTATTATGTTAATAGCTTCTCTACTTACGAGCAAGCTCATCTTTTATAAAATACGAGTCACGCTAATATAGTTTCAGGTGTGTTGGACTCTGTGATTTTTTCTCTTTCTGATTTGCACTTATCTTTTAATTGTCTGTTTGGATCTTTATCCAATGCTAAGATGACAAACTCTCTTTACCACCATGAATGTTCTAGTTAACAACAATTTTGATGCAATTTGTGGGACTCTATTCAATGCTAGAGGGGCAAGCCCCAGTTGTAACTACAACCTTGAAATGATGTACCCGTCATCTCAGGCATGATTGTAGTCAAGCAATTCTTCCCCTCTACCATCCATTGAAATATCAACTTTATGGCAAGCAAGTTGAGACTTCTTTTTTTTAATTTTGGGGGCAACATCCTAGGCATGGTTGCAATACGACAACTCGTTCCCTCTACTTTTTTTGATGGATTAGTTTTATAAGAAGCAAGTTTACACACCAAAGAAATGTGGGGAGGTGCAGAAATAGTTCCCAACTATACTCCCACTCCCTAAGTAGAGCCATTATCATAATTTCCAAAGGACGACAACAATCAAAAGACATCATTTTTACCATTGATTTGAGAAAAGTACAGGTTGTCGCATAACAATCAATGATCAATTGGCCCCAAGTGGATTTGATTTGACCTCTTCTACACAAATTATGGCCAACAAATAATATACTATGATAAACACCTATGCAGCAACAACAACAACAAGCAGGCTTTATCTCACTACGTGGGGTATGATAAATAACCTATGATGGATAAAAAAAAATTCTTATTGAATTTCTCTTAACCTTTTCCACCATAAGTTACATTCACGGGGAAACAACCCATTCTTACAACCTAAGGTAGCGTAGGCCTAATTTCTTACCAAATTTCAAACAATCCTTCTCATTGCAAATTACAATTGATGAAAATAATAGCTATTGAAAATAAGGTAGTTTAAAATAGGCTTGAGTGATGCTCGCAAGTACAATGAATGGTAGAATATGTAATAATAAAATGAATAGATAAATATAGGACTCAACAAAAAAAGGGATAGGCCAAAGATAATTCGAATAAAAATTATGCAAAAATAATTGTCATAAAAAGATTTAATATCTCATATAGATCTCAATACTAATGAATGATGAATAATGATTACCAAATGAACCTCCAAATAGTTAGGAAAAGGCTAATAATGATGATGATAAGTCTACAGAAAATATTCTCAATATAACTTTGAAACAAAGATGCAATTTGCTTTAAAAAAAATATTCCAAGTTGTGAGATCTTCTTGAGAGTAAGAAGCATTTCCTCTTCTTGATCTTGAGAGGAGGAGGGAGAGAGAGAGAAGGGAAGAGGGAGATGACAGCAAAACTGAATTTTATTTCTTAAACCATGTCTATTACAGCCTATAGAACCCCTATTTATAGACTCAAAATAGCTACAAAGAAAACTACACTAATAGCTATACATGTCATACAAGAAACAACCTAAATCTAGGACCAATATCTAACAATCTCCACCTTGGTCCTAGATTTACACAAAAAAGAATATCCGCTGTTCATAAAGAACAGCCCCGCCGGTCTTCCCCACCAATTGCATCCACCGGACGGTTTACAACAACTCAAGAACTGCTCCACCGTCTTCTTGAGTTTCATGTGTGTCTTGCTTCTGCGCCCTGTGCATCCACCAGCACCCTGCACCTCATGCTTGCGCCCTGAGCCTCCAGCTCCGCTCCCGCGCCTTGCACTCATGTGGTCTGACTCCAACCACATCCTGCACGTATCCACCCGCGCACCGAACCCTGCGCCTTCACCTGCGCCCTGCTCGTCAAAATCCCACGCCCTACACTGCCGCGTCCAGCCAATGCCCTGTGTGTCCTCCACACGTGCCTTGCGCTCATGTGCAACCTTCCCGTGCACCGCACGACCTCGCATCTCCAAGCGCCCCGCACTCCCCGCACTGCTCCCCAAGAATAGGCCGACTCCACTTTTGCTGACCCTGCTTCCTCTTGCGGCACTGGCCAGCCAAGAACGTCTGTCTAACACAAACTTCCACTCTGGCCCAGATTTCGACGAGACAGCCCTGACCGAAGCCTTCTTTGTCGTCGCCCAGGTATTCTGCCAGCTCACACAACCCGATCCGTCTGCGTGAGCTTGTCCACAGCCTAGCAGCCACACTCAATGTCTTCAGCCCGTACTGCTTCGGTCCCGTGAACTGGCCTGGCCTAATGGCTCAACTTCCAGCCTCTGCTCCGGACGCTGTGCCCACGCGCCTGTCAGCCGCTTGAACCCTTTCTTGATTCAAGATCTTCCTCCTTCCTGCTCTACAAGGAGCACATCAATGTTCTTTGGCACCAGAATCTTCCTCCAAGCCAAAAGCTTCAGCAACGTCGACTTTGATCCAGCCACTCTCTTCACGCAAGCTAAGCCCCAACATCCAAGCTCGCCTCCGACTCCTTCGACTCGCCCAAACGCTTGTGCGAAGGACCCTCACGCGAGCAAAGCCGACACCGCCCTCTTCCGATCCGAATCGGTTTCTTTAGACAAGAAATAACCTCTCCTCCACCTCGAGATCGCCACCACCATGGCTCTAATACTAGATGTGAGATCTTCTTGAGAGTAAGAAGCACTTCCTCTTCTTGATCTTGAGAGGAGGAGGAGGAGGGAGAGAGAGAAGGGAAGAGAGAGATGACAGCAAAACTGAATTTTATTTCTTAAACCATGTCTATTACAGCCTATAGAACCCCTATTTATAGACTCAAAATAGCTACAAAAAAAACTACACTAATGGCTATACATGTCATACAAGAAACAACCTAAATCTATGACCAATATCTAACACAAGTCAATGAAAAAGCATCCCAATAGCTATTCAAAGAAAGAATAAATAGATGAGAGAACACTTAAAATAATGTGTTTCATGCATGATCATTGATAAACCAACAAGTATACAAAGATGAAATTATTTTTCTCGTCTTTCTCTGCAATCAGCAATGTTGGTTGCTCGTGAAAAGGAAATTCCCTAAAAAAAAGGTTAAAAATATCAAGAAAAAGAAGCAGAGATTTACAGACCTTGGGATGCTCCTCTAAAACTTGGGCCATCCTCAGCGCTGTTTTATTCTGTTCCTGTAGGCGAAGATGCAAAGTTTTCATGCCTCTAATGAACATAGCAGCCGCATCCTGAAGGGATAAATTGTTAAAGAATCAGTCTATAATGATAAACAAAAAGTTACAAATTGTAATTCATCCATTTTGAAAAGAGAAAAGACGGGGGAAGGAAGAATAATGTTTGCATCACAATTTAAAAAGTGAAAACGAAAAACAATCTCTGGACTTACAGGATTAAGAACGCCACCAATAACATTATGATATAGGCGTATTTTGGAAACTAGCTGATCTGAACCACTAATGCAACCACCAAGTACCTTCAAAGAAAACAATTTTGTTAAATTCAATATGATAATTTCAGTCAACAAAATAACGCAGAGCTATTCAATTAACTCACATCATTATGACCACCAATATACTTTGTTGCAGAATGAATAACTAAATCAGCACCCAACTCTAAGGCCTTTTGATTAAGAGGTGGTGCAAAGGTTCCATCTATGCAAACCAGAGTTCCTCTGTCATGGCAAAGCTTTGAAACTAGCTCAATGTCGACGCATCTAAGGAAAGGATTAGTTGGAGACTCTGTGAAGAAAAGAGATACCTGAGAGAGAGAGAGAGAGAGAGAGAGAGAGAGAGAGAGAGCACATTAGCAGATTGCTGCTTAGATGTATGCACATACAAAACAGACAAAACAATAAAGAAAGTCATTTCGTATACTAACATTTTCTTGATCCAGTGCACTCTTTAATGCATTCATATCAGCAGGATCAATGATGGTAACCTGCAGTTTTAAGATATTCAGAAGCATTGCAAGAAGAGATAAAGTAAAATTCAGGTCCGATTTAGATTTTAGAGAGCACTTGAACATGCGACCAGTACAGCCTAATTTTTTAATGAATGTACTAGAAAAACAAAAATCCATAGATCACTATAACAGAAGGAAAGGGGGAAAAATATTTCAAGCATGATTCAAAGCCTTTCACATTAAAACAATATAAAGAATGCGCCCTAAAACCCAACAGATTCAACATTCCAATATTAAGAAGGATCTATGAAAGTTCCAATGGTAAAACCCAGTGACATGTAGGGAATGTCTCCCTCCAAAGAGTTGTTCATTAATGGAAAAGGGATAGCAGAGCAGCTATTCTAAGTGATCAGTCAGCAGGTGTGGGAATCACATCGCGAGGCTGTGCTCCTTAGTCAGCCTACCAAAGATGCAAAGCTGGATCTTCATTATGATAGAAAACACTTGTAAATGTCAAGTATTTCCTATCAATCTTCGGAAAACAACGAGAATTCTCCACAAAAATCCGCACAAACCACGAAAACAGTAGATAATTTGTATTATTTGATGAAAGGGAAACAGAAAATAGCAAGATACAATTGATCCTCTATTCGAGAGGAGGATCGATCTCTCCCAAATCTCTAGACGCCGCTAGAGCCCAAAAGAAAACCTAAATCTAAGAGATCTCAAATTTCAGGCAAATTCAAGATGCCCTAACCCTAGGAAAACAAAATATTTAATGCATACAAATCCAAAGGAAATCCCTAAACAGTCCCTACATTCAAATTTCCCTCTTAATTCCTCCAAAAATCCTTTCTATTCGGCTCCCTTGGAGCTGGCGGAGCGTGCGGCTCTTCCTGGAGGCGGAAGAGTTCCGCCTTAAATTACACGGGCCGGTCCTGTAGGACCGGTCTAACAATACGCCCCTCCCAAAGATCCACCTTGTCCGCAAGATGGAAAGATGACACCCTCCTCCATTCCTTCTTCATCACAAACAGTAAGAACCTGAAGAGTTTGGTCCTTACACCTGTGCCCCGGAGTATACTTCTCATCGCATCTGAAACAGAGCCCCCTTTGCTGCCTTCTCCTGTAATTTTGTTTTCGTGAGCTTCTTGATGTTGTCCCCAGATCTTCCTCCTGCAGTCTTTTCCTTTGAAGTTCCCCGAAGAGTATCCAGTGTTGACTCCTTGGATGCCAATAAGGTGGTGGTCATCCTGTGCGAGCCTACTGACCTACTGCCTCCAGTTTCTCTCTCCAGTTGCCTCTGATTCTCCACCAACTGAACTAGTTCCATAGCCTCTCCCAAGTCACGAGGCCTCATAACTCTAACCGTTGCCCGGATCTCTGGTGTCAATCCCTTCATGAAATTTTTCTCTAGCACTATCTCAGGAAGGCGGTCCAATTGGCTAGCAAGGTACTCGAATCTCTCCTGATACTCCGTCATTGAACCCTCCTGTGTCAAGGCAAAAAACTACTCGTAGAAGTCTCCTCCCCTGCCAGTTCGGAAACGTTCTACCAAACAATCCTTAAACTCTCTCCAACTTCATATGGGTCGTCGCACGTCCCTCCACTGATACCAAGACAAAGCCTTCCCTTCCAAACATAGGCCCGCCGCCGTCAGTCTCTCCTCCTCTGTCAATTCATTGACGGCGAAATATCTTTCTACCCTGTAGATCCACCTGTGTGCATCCTCCACCTCTAAGATTGACATCTTTAGTTTCTTCACCCTCAGGTCACACCTGTTTCCCCTAAATCCTCCATAACCTCTCATTCCTCGAAGAGGAGGTGCTCCCCAATTGTCACGATCTTCCCTCCGGCAATCATACCAAAACCATTCATCAAAATCCCCTCTTCTTCTTTCAAAATCAGTACCCCGGCGATCAAAATCATCCCCTCTCCTTACGAATTCAACACCCCTTCTTACGTAGCCAATGCTCATCTCCTTCCTAGAAAGTGGTTCTAGATGAGGCATTCCGTCTTCTCCCTCCAAGATCTCCACTTCTAGATTTTCCCTTCCCCTAAATGTGTTAGGGTTCCCATCTCTTCCATGGCCGACGGTAGTTTCCTTTGCTTCCGATGTCACCGGTTTAGTTTTGGCTTCAAGAAAATTCTTCAACATGTCTTCCACTACGGTGAACTTTTTCTCGATTCTTTCATTGATGGATACAATCTGATTTTGATTGAAAATCAGCAATCTTCTCCTCAAAATCTGCTTTGAGTTGCCCAAGTTCTCCCTCTAAAACTTCCACTTTCCTTCCGGCCATTGGTTCCCCTTTGATCGACGTGCTCTGATACCAATTTGATAGAAAACACTTGTAAATGTCAAGTATTTCCTATCAATCTTCGGGAAACAGCGAGAATTATCCACAAAAATCCGCACAAACCACGAAAACAATAGATAATTTGTATTATTTGATGAAAGAGAAATGGAAAATAGCAAGATACAATTGATCCTCTATTCGAGAGGAGGATCGATCTCCCCCAAATCTCTAGACGCCGCTAGAGCCCAAAAGAAAACCTAAATCTAAGAGATCTCAAATTTCAGTCAAATTCAAAATGCCCTAAC
Source organism: Dendrobium chrysotoxum (assembly GCA_019925795.1). Classification (NCBI taxonomy): domain Eukaryota; kingdom Viridiplantae; phylum Streptophyta; class Magnoliopsida; order Asparagales; family Orchidaceae; genus Dendrobium; species Dendrobium chrysotoxum. The sequence continues at coordinate 90,345,875 of CM034314.1, read as the reverse complement.
CCTAGGAAAACAAACTATTTAATGCATACAAATTAAAAGGAAATCCCTAAACAGTCCCTACATTCAAATTTCCCTCTTAATTCCCCCAAAAATCCTTCCTATTCGGCTCCCTTGGAGCTGGCGGAGCATGCGGCTCTTCCTGGAGGCGGAAGAGTTCCGCCTTAAATTGCACGAGCCGGTCCCGTAGGACCGGCTATACCGATCTAACACATTCCAAGAACTAGCAAGCATCGAGCACATTCCAAAGTGCTCCACCAGTTTCGAAGTGAATAATTACTTTTGGGCACATGCAGCTCTTCCATCCATCCCATTGAATTCATCTTGTACAGCACCTCCTCTTCTCTAGGCCCTTTGGGTAGTTTGAAGTAGGGACATCCAGATATCAACTCATTTATAACTTATATGTGATATCATATACATCTTCGCTAGAAGTGAGCTTCGTTAGAGTGAGGAAAGAATCTTAGCATTTTGGAAGCCTCGTAGAAGCACCTATACAAATGAAACTTCATTGGGATCAGATCCAAAGATGTATGTTCGGATCCATTTGTGAAAGAATAGAGCAAATGATACAAATCTTGAAGTTTAATGAGCATACTAAGTTGTACTAACACAAACTTCACTATTAAATGAAAATAAAAAGGCCAAAATAACCATATTAAGCTTAAGTGTGTTGAGCATTCCATAGGCGCCTGTGTAATAATGGTGCAACAATTGTCCCACCAAGCTAAGGATGCCAATCAAGCTCCAAAGATCCGTTATTAGATTATTTCAGACAAAAATCAAGTTGAAAAGAGCAAGATAAGGCAAAGAACGAGAGGTAAAATGCAATGAACGGCTGCAGAAATAGAAAAAGGGTTGCTAATGAAGCTCATGAGATCTTAGCCATGAGGTTACTCCATGTAAGCTAAGTGTACCAATCAGGATTGAACAATCACAGCCGCCAGGTTACTCTAGAAAAAGAAAGAGTTGAAAAGAGCAAGCCAAGTGCAATGAAGAAAATTAGAGTTTATTGAAGCAATTGAAGAAAAAATTTAGAGAGATCATAGCTGTCAGATTACTCTAATAGCATTGAAATTAGTTCAAACACAAGCTACATAAAGATCTATGCCAACTTGATTAAGGGATTAATCTGAGACTGATCAAGGACTAAAAAAAGTTTTAAGAATGATGATTAGGCAACAATCAAAAGCCTATCTAACATCAAACATCAAACATCATGCCTAAGTATAAGACATAGGTTGTTGAAATCAAAGCGATGAAACGTTGAAACTTGTTGGAACTTGATGGTGCTTAAATATAAGCACAGATTGTGGGCATAAAAGCGGTTATTGAGGTAGCGTCAAAACTAGTTGAAACTTTAAGAAATAAATTATTTGCCAATGGTGAGAATGACATTAAGTTAACTGACAGTTTGACAAGGAATCGATTTAGGCATAATACATTAGATCCTAATCAATGGCGAATGGGTTAATAAAGCAAAACCAAACTCCTTTATTAACCATATGAACGAGCACTCGAGATTTGCTCAACCCATATGTTATGACTTATGATAAAAGGTCAATGGGACAAATGGCCACATGAAATTATATTAAGGATCATTAAACTACAGATGGGGTTAAACGAAGTAACCCGGATAACTTGTTGAACTAACTTGATTAAATCCACCAATGGCCTAGCTCATTGCAGCTATTCAATAACTTCCCTTAACATAAAGTGACGTAGCACGATAATCAAATATCCAGCATGGACATGATGATGAAGATCAAATATGTGAACACAATGGAGAGTTGAATTTACATCCCTTACTTACATGGACGACCACCTCATTCAAATTACAAGTTTGTGATGATGAAGAATAATTAAGACAACATTCAATTAAGTACCATTCAACATTGATTTGCCCCTCTCTTCAGCATGAAAAAAGATGTGCTCATAAGCGGCATCACTCCCTTTCCTAAAGAAGCTTGATTGTCCACCACATATGATGAAGTCAAAATGTGATTATTGAAGCTTCACTCCAAATTCTATAAAAGTCGTGATTTTCCCCTCTCCATGTTTGTAAGCAGCACGTAATGAAAATAACGTCAATCTCCTTCCACAAGAAGCATGGTCAAACATATAAAATAAAAATAAAATAAAAAAAGAAGCATGGTCAAACAATCCATTATGAAGTTTTCAATACTTGTTTATTTTTTGTATCCAAGTTTCTTTTCTTTTATGTATTGTCGCCCATCTTTGGCATTAGCCTATGTGATGCTTTATAAAAACTAGTGCTATTCAACCTTGAAGAGGATCATTGAAGAAAATTTGCTTTGATGCTTGGTTCAAGTACTTGTGTGAAGATTGGCTTGGTGATTTTTCTTGCTCCATTGAAGCCCTTTGGTGAGGCCTCCAAAGCTCTTTGTGATTCTTGAAGTTATTTGATGAGACTTCAAAGCATCAAAGTATTCCTCTTCTTTCTATTACATTTCATTCCATCCCTTCCCCTTCATAATCTATCAGCCACCTTGGGTTCATAACCTTTTGTCCGACCACAACCATCCCATCCATCTATAAAATATTCCACACAATAATATAAAACCATCCTACCATCCAAAAGCCATAAATCCTCACCACTAATCTTTTTTCAAAAGGAGGCACAACCATGGCAATAAAAGGTCTCAAATCCCTCTGTATGGCAACCAGCATAGCTCAAATAACTGTCAAACAGCCGTCCCTCCATACAGTTTCCAGCAGGTTGGAATTGGGGGTTCAAAATGAAGGAAATCAAGAGGGCATATATGGGTATATATCCGGTAAAAACATGACATTAAGTTAGCAAGCATGATAAAGGTATGAAGGGCCACTTTGAGTTTGATGCTATTGTTATTTTGAGAACTTAATTTGATTTTATCATAGGTTTATCAAAGCATTTTCAAAACATTTATAGAAATCATGTGACGGTGATGAGAACAACAAGATGGTGTCATCAAATGGATGCTTGAGAAGATGATTCTATTAGGTTTAATTGAACATAAGTTTTAAACTTGAACACTACCATATTTTGTCAAGTGGCATCTTATTTTAAATAATAAATCAAGATTATTTTATATAAGCATCTGTCAAATTATAATGCTAACATAAGCCATTGGATCCGTTTATATTTAAATTTAGTATAGCTTAAATTTAAGCTCATACCCTGTACGAGCTATTTGTATTAGCCATCGATACGCTGCCAACATTAGAGAAGAAAAAATTATCAGGAATTGTTGATGGCACTTAAGAACTCCTCAAATAATGTATTGTTAGTTTGGAATATGATTGCGTTGATTAATGATGGGCGCCGCGGGGGGGGGGGGGGGGGGGGGGGGGGGGGGGGGGGGGGGGCTTGGATTCTGGTGCTGCTTTACATGCGTAAATATTTTTCTCCACATAACGCCCTAATGTCGTGTACCCGAGCGCCCCTGCGCTGTGTTCCCAAGTGCCTCGGCATTGCAAAGTTTGCTAGGAGAAACAAAAAAAAAAACAAAGTAGAACGCCACAACACTCTAGATTCGGCACCGTAGCATCATGATGAGTGCCACTGTGCTGCAAAGCAAACTGGACAATTTTTCTTTCTTGTTTTTCTCAAGGGTGGCGTCCCTTGGTGTTATTAAATTAACTTTCTCTTTTGTTTTGAGGGTGAGAACAGTGTAAGAGAGAAGAGAAGCAAGGAGAGAGTGAGAGAGAACAGAGATCTGTACTTATTTCTCCCAATTTTAAGTAGTGGGTTTTTTGGTGTGGTGTGGTGTGGCTCCATAGTTTTTCCTGATTTCGGATTTTTCCACGTTAACTCTTGGTGTCATTTACTTTCCACCGTATTTCTATTTTTCTTGTTTGTTTCGTTGCGATGTTTACTTCCATCCCCAACATCCATGCTTCACTAAACTTGACTCTTTGAAACATCTGACTTGCCATAAAAGAAATAGTTAACAATATATATAGAACAGATAAATGAACAGAAGAAGATTGCTCCGGAAAAAAGCATTCTACACAATTTATAGATGTCTGAAGAGCTTTGTGCACTGCAATTTTGTCCAAAAAATGTATATAGATTAAATTTTCTCTTAAAATTTCATCAGATCATAGGTGCATGCCCAGATCTCTCTCTTACAGTTCCAAAAACATGTCCTTGCACCAAAAGGGGAACAATACAAATACAAGGGCAGCAATTAGACATATTTGCCAAGCCTGTCTTCTTCTTTTTCCACTATAACTAATCTATTGTTTTGATACTTCCTCTTCTTTGAAATTTAAGAAGTTATGCATCTTATGAATCTTATGAATAGCAAATACAGAACACATAGTCGGGTTTAGTGAATAAATAACCAAGAAAGCATACACTATCACACAAAATAAGCCAAAAGTTCGTCAGTTCATGCAAACAATTCCTAGTTTAGGAAGTGGCTAGGTGCCAATGAAAACTTTCATAGAATCTAATAAAAGAAAAACAAAAAAGAACATTTCTCTCCAAGATTCTGCATAACAATGCTGTGACATTCAAACTCAGAGAGATTACTCAAAGTAATTTTTCATAAAAAGCTAAAACAAAGGATAGCTCCAAGCAAATCAATTAAGCATGTAAATTACCGTAATACCCAGCTTTGGAAGTTCTTTCTCAATGAATATTCTGGTCTTTCGGTAGCAATCAGTGGTAGTGATAATATGCCCTTTAGCAGGAACCAATGCCATAATCAAAGCCACGCTAGCATACATCCCAGATGACACAAACAGGGTTGACTCTGCTCGTTCTAGTGCACTGCCATGTGGATACCAAATGAAACCAAAGAGTGTCAAGGAAAAAGAAACAATGGTTTCTCATACTTGTGCAGTTCTATAATTCTGTGATGAGAGTTAAACACTGAAACTAGAGAATGCATCGGCAAGCACCTCATTTTCTCCTCCAATGACTTTGTGGTAGGGTTCCCATAGCGGCCGTACTCATAACTGGCATATCTTCCCTCCTACAAAATGGTCAAAGATTGAGCCAGTTGCATATAGCAGAGAAAAGCACCCATTTTAAATAGAAAGAAAATGTGGGGATGAGAACAAAGATTAAGAAAAGAAAACTATTTAGCATATTAATTGTAGACCTTGAAGTCAATCAACTCATCGGAGTTCTTGAACCAGTAGGCGGAAGTTCTAACCAGCGGGGTTGTAATAGAATCCGTTACCACGCCACGACCGTATCTTTCACCTGCGGAGACACAATTAAAGATGAAGTTCCAAAAAAGGCATTTAAATCAACCTCATAGCAGTGATAGCCCATAAAACTCTTCTAAAAGTCCCTAATTATTCCAATTTTTTTAAAATAATAGTAAATTAAATCCTAATTAAACCTGTGATCACAAGTAAACGCCAACTAGTCAAATTAATACAATTAATAATCATTAATCTAGTCAGCGTAAGAAAACAAATTTAGCCCTAACTTTAGCAATTAAATAATTCTTACTAAATCCCCAGTGAAGCTAATTTTTATTAATCCCTATTTATAATCCTAACTAACCAATTAAGCATAAACGAATGTAATCCATTTTAGTGAACGCAATGCATAATTAATATACAGATATTTGATCATTAATTAAATTCAAATTAAATACTCAATGCAATTAAAAAGTATTTAATCATTTTATCGTTGAATTCAAAATTTCCCAAAAAAAAATTTATCGTTGATTGATCAAAATTTAAATTAAAGAATAAAAATCTATATTGTTGGGATAATTAATTAATTAGTATTCATGATAAGTAATCGATTAAAACTCAACTCAATCCTTAACTAGGAGCCAAACAATTCTTTAAAATTAAACAAATTGACAACCAAATATTTCAGAAAAAGAAAAATCATCTGAATCTTTGAATAAGAGATTAGAGCACCACAAAAATTTTGGATTTATCCAATTTTACTCAAACCATATAACCCTTTAATTTAATTGACGATCAGTCCATTTTTCAGACATTAAGCTATCTTGATTAAAGGCAACCGAACGGGAAGGAGTTAGTTTGTCACCAGCATGAACAGCAAGGCTCTGATCGGAGCCGAATAAAGCAGAGGCAGCAGGCGTAGGGGCAGCGTTAGGAACCTCATCCTCGGAGGGCAGGATATCAGAATCACGTTTGATAGACACAGTCTCCTCCTCCTCCACCGGGAGAACAACAGCCGCCGCGGTGAAAGAGGCGGCGGACACCGAAGATTCAAAAGGCGGCTGGTCATTAGACCACGAAGCCGCCACGATCTGGGCCACACCGATGTTGCTGCAGTTCCGACGAGCCTTATTGCTAAGTTGGCGCACGAAGTTGGGAGGAAAACGCAGGATGAGGCCTAAATGACCGCCTACGAAGGTAACACGGCGGCCGAGGAAGACGGACCTTCTTCCAAAAGCCGTCTTCTCGGCTCCGTCACTGGATCCATTGTGCCCTGATGAAGGGGGGCAACAATCCGAGGAGGAGCTGTAGAGTCTTGTCCTCGATACCCGAAGAGGGAAATGCTGGGCGCAGGGGGCAGATGTCGCAGCCATGATCTTCAAAGAGCTTCAATCAATGCCAAAAGATCAAACAATAAGCAATTCGAAATGACAACAAATTGCCACAAAGTAAATTCGCGTGCATCCGAAGATGGAAATTAACTAAATTAAGTCCCCCCGACCCGCCCCTACAATAAAAAGCTCCCAGGGCAAGGTGGGGCAACGTTTAACAGATCGGCGCTATAAATCACCAAAACCAATAAAGATCTGAGAGATCAAAAAGAGAGAGGATGAACCTAGAAAGGAATACTCAAACCCTGTATTCTTCTCCTCGATCTGGATTTCCGTCACCTACGGGGATCAAGAAAGGGAGAAACAGAGGAAAGACGGATGGCTTTCGCTGACTGATACCTAAAATCGGTCGCGACACGTCCGGTGAGCCAACTAAAGCCAACACCGAAGAGGTAAATAAATAAGGGATAATGTGCCCCAAACAAACAAAAGCCAAAGATTCAACGGAGTCAAAAGGCCAAGTGAAGAATGTCGTCATAATAGTGGGTGATTAATTAAAGCACAAGTGGATATCATCCTTCGATCGTTTGATTAGCAAAAGTTGGCATATACAACCATTTTTAAAGAAAATATTAAACTCCTTTAGAAAAAATTTAATGAATATATATATCCATCACGAAATTTTTATATAGTTAGGTATCTAATATTAAAATTTTAATATTTATCTATGATACATGATCAAAATATTTTACTTATCTACACCATTTATAGTACAATATTATATTGAAAATTTTTAAAGTTAAATTCAAAGCTATTTAGACTCCAATTTTAATTTACAGTTAAGTTGAATATCTCAGACGAACACAGCAACACTAAAAGAGAAATGATCTGAATCCAAATAAGTTCAAACTAAGCATTCAAAGTATTGTTAAAAATTTCAAGACATTAAATGATGGACTAAATGATCTTTGATGTTTCATTGCTTAGAGTCCAAATAAGCATTTCGATGAGAAAAATTTAAAGTGCACAACATCCCTCAATCCAAATGTCACTAAGATACTTATGAAAACTACAGTCATGTAACTACCATCGCTAGAACAGTGTTATCTAACTACTATTGTCTACCTTTCATTTGTCATCCTCCATTGTCCAATCATCGACGTCTAATTGTTGTCATCTAATTAGCATTGTCTAGCCGTCATTGTCTAATCACCATCATCTGACCACTATTATTTGATTGTCCTCGTCCAATCGTAATCATTGAACTAACTTTGTACAATATCCATCTTTATCCCTCCATTACTTCTCTGGCAAGCTTATCATACAATTGCATGAGACCAAATTTAAGTTCATCATGTTGTAATCTTTTTGAGGAGGAAAAGCAAACATATGTAATTTAAGTTATATAATATATCATTTTATCTAAGCTAAGCCGATTGTTATTTTCTCCTATGAAATTTTTCATATAAATACTTTGGTATCTACTATGTTCCTCCATGGTTATCTATGTAAGTCAAGTTTTTTGTGCAAAGCTATGACTTTAAATTATCTTTTTATCATAAAAAAAATTCTAGAACATAATAGTGTGGCATCATCTGTGAAAAAATATTTTTAATATTTTACAAACATATTTTCAAAAACTGGCAATTAATTTCTCAATCAAGAAGAACACAATCCAATTAGTAAAAGTTACCTATGTCGCACTTTAGAGGATCATATGCATATGATGGAGTATCAAGCTCAAATCTTTCAACTCTTATAGGAGATTAAATAACAAATTACACCGTTATAATATAATAGTGTTCTCCCACAACAAAATTAATAATAAGTCGGTGTTAGAAATCTGATGTTACCCATGTAGTGCCTCTACAATACCATATTGTAGTTTATCTTTCATCACAATCTCTTAAGAGTCTCTTGGATATTGCTACTCAGTTGACCTTTAATCTTTCAGCAACCTTTGAGACTTGAATAAATCACTCCTCATTGACACCTTGTTCATAATTTTTTTAGGGATATGAATTAACTTACTTTTTATCACAACTTTCAAGAGTTCACCTCTAATTAATGCAATTCTCTGGCATTATCATTCAATGGGGTTAAAGTTAACTAAAATTGATCCATATGACAGGACCCGTCATGTCCCATAATTAAATTTGATAGCTTTTATAATTTATAACAATGACCACGAGAGTTATATAAGATTCTAAATTTATTTTATCAATAATAAATTAATAGTGAAAATCATTCTATTGATCAAAATATCAATATACATCTATATTCATATTCTCAAATCTCATATATAGCCAGAAGTTATACAATGACATCATACAATCTATAAGGTTATAACTACAAAAGAATAACTAAAATAAAAGAAGCAAAGCCTGATGAATCACGATCAATCTTACATTTATCATCCTCAGTTTTGACATGAAATCATTTAAATTATGCTTAATGAACTAAAAAACTCAATAGATCACTAAATCCTACAACTGAATTTAAAACACATTAAAGAAATAGTATATATATCGTTAGTCAGTTCATGATAGTAACAATCAATATGATCATAAATCTATGTGGAAATAGTAAATCACATATAGTAGCAATAAAATCGGTAAAACGGTAGAACAACACAGTACGAAAGCTAATAAATAATATAGTATCGAAACCGTAGAATCAGTAAACCGATAAACTAATAAATCAGTAGGGCAGTAGATCAATAAATCAACATGGAGTTTGAATCAAATGAGTAGTAAACGATCCTTCCCAAATTATACGTTGTAGCAGTAAAGAACTCGTATAAATCAATAAACTAGAAATATCTATGAAAACTATCAAAATCTATAACAATGCAGTAAAATCAAATCAGCATACACATGAGGGTCAATTATTCTGTATCAGTATCTTATATCACATGCTCAGTATAGAAATCACATGTTTAGTAACAATAAATTAGTAAACAGTGAATCAATAGTAGTAACAGTGACATTATCAGAATCATCAGTAACAATATCAGTGTCTGTAAAACCGATTGCAGTAATAGAAAATTAGTACAGTAGCAGTAGAAAAGCAAAATAATTCAATAACATGCATTCCAATAATCACACTAAACAAGTCAGGAGTTCTAGCTTGTGTGGTGTTTTTCTAATAGTTCGTGATTAGTAATCAGTAACTGCTAGCTCAATAAATAGACCCGTCACTCCTTACCCGTCTACACTGTAATAACTTTTTATAACTCCAAATTAGTGTATCACATGAATCAATAGAGAATAATACTAAACCATAATATTTAAGAGAATGTATGTCGGCCCACCATTCTATAAAGGTCAATTAGTACTAAACTAATGTAAATAAAATAAGTCTTTCCTTGTCCTCACACATACAATAATCACAATATTATCACATCAATAACAATCAGCTATTACCCAATCACGTGCTCATATTCATTCATAATACCAGTATTAAAAGTATGTCTATTTTAAAATATAAAAAATTTTATTTGGTGCAATTCGTTTAAATACTATAACTTTTAATTTACCTGGTGACATCATAAAATCATCCAGTCAAAATATTTAGAATAATCACTACTATAATATACAAAAATTTGTATAGTCAAAGTTTGTTAAATCAGTGGAAAATGCAAGAAATTTAATTTGGAAGAAATCAGACGATCAAAACTAAAATAAATAAAAATAGAGATAAGACAGTAATCACATACCTTGGTCTGAGCAATTTTCATAAAAAAAGGTGAAATGGTTTGGCCACAAAAAATTCAGACTTCTTTTTCTCTCTCCTTCTTCCTTCCCCTTCTCCAACAAGCCAACATTGTTGGCGTGAGTGGAGAGCGAGTGGAGAGAAAACTTATATGAATTTTGGTGCGTAGAGTCGCAGCGCCACCACCCAGTGTCTCAGCGCTTATTATAGTCCCCTGCCCTGTCTTCATCATAATTCTTAAGGGACAAGCTTGTACTTCATTCTACTCTCTTTTTAGTCTTTTTAGTAGAACTATTTATACTTTTGCCAACCTAGCCAAGCTTTTATCTAACAAGTCATTGACAATTAGAGGATCGCCAAGGACTTCCTCTAATATTATGAGGATTCGCCAAAATGAGGGAGAGACTCTTAATGAGTACATTTAAATATTATCTTTCGAGGCACATTAAATCTTGTGAGTAAATCTGGAGTTACTATGATGTATTTTTCTTAGAGGTTTCTATCATTGACATGTCTACACCTCATTGATCTAAGAGACAGTCTGCCCCTATATTGATTTTCTTTATCAAGTAATGCAACAACAACAACATCAAGCTTTTATCCCACTACGTGGGGTTGACAACAACATCAAGCTTTTATCCCACTATGTGGGGTCAACAACAACAACATCAAGCTTTTATCCCAGTAAGTGGGTCAACAACAACATCAAGCTTTTATCCCTCATTTAAATTAATAAAAATATATCATTTCTAATATTTTTTAACCAAGTCTTTTTATTTCTACCTCTACTTCTCTTAACATAGCTCAAATCTAATACATCTACTCTCCTAATCGGGTTATCAAAAGACCAAAGTTTTATGTGACCAAATCATCTAAGACGACTCTCTCTAATTTTATCTGCATTTTAAAAGGGGTGCAATACAAGGACTTCGCAGAAGATCATCCATCTTAATACTACTCTTGCCCAAACATGCTTAACTGCAGAGTTTTAATGAGATCAGGTACACTAGCGCTAGTATTATTTCTTTATAAAGTAATAATAAAAATAATTGAAAAGGCTATCAACACCCATCAAAAATAGTTTTTATAATCTTTAAATAAAGGAAAAACACATACTATTTAAGATAATTTATTTGGTTTATGTCTTGATAGGTGATCCACATTGATGTCTAGTAAGTGATTGCATACTCTAATATTTTTGAATTTATAATTTTACGTCGTGAATTTAGCTCACTTGACATCTGCCTTCCTATAGCTCTTCATTGGGTTTTATAAGGAGTGTGTTGTACTTAATTACAGTCAACATTGTAATGGCTTAAATCTTGAAGTCCAAAATAATATACCTAAAGTAATGAGTTGTGAAGATTGATTGGTCCATGTTTAAGTTGAATAAGATGTGCAGGCACCATTAATTACTGTTATTAATAATTTTGGAGCCGTAATAGTTTTTTATTATGAGATTTCAATCATCATGTGATAGTTATGAGGAACTTGATATGTGACTAGGTATGTTTTGTTTAAATAGGTATGATGGTGGCATTAAAAGAAACTATCAATGTGGTAATCATCTTATTAGAATTTTCATTTGGAAACCTCCTGAGACTGAGATGAATTATAATGTAGTGGATCAGCGGAAGAATTGGACCTGCTAGAAGGATACCCAATCCAAGGAACAAACACAAGCTTAAAGCTTCAAAAGAGATTAATATTCATCAATGATCTCCTCCTTTCTACAATATCTTGTATATATAAACATAATAGAAGATTCTAGAAAGCATACACCTAAGCTAACCAAGGATAAATTATTCCTAAAGTTTGCTAAAACTAGGATGTTCCTACATCAAATTATGTCATGGTTAAGAGAGTAAGTTAAAAATGGAGAGCAACTGTCAAAGTTAGAAGAGGATTCTCGATAAATAACTTCTCTAGAACAAGAAAGAATCTTTCAATAACGAGAATGAACATCTTGAGAATATTGAGATCCCTACTATACTAACGTCTCAGACTTTTCACATAAAAGATCATAATTAAGCCACTTAAATGCACAAAAAGTGACGAGTACATCCGTCAAAGCCATCCACTAATAGGATGCAACTTCTTGTAAAATGACTCACGACTTATTGGTTAAAAGACAAATTCATTTCTTCAATGTCACGAGTTCATGCCGCATACTATATAATTTGTCACACATTATTTCTAACATAAAGCTATTTATTTCCCTTTCTAAAAAAAATATTATATTTCTTCTCCAAATTACCACAAGTTGAAATATATTTTCAAAAAGTTGCATACCCATAAACTTTAAATGATCTAGTTGATTATCATAACATTATGTTCAATAGAAGGCAACACAAAATTTCTTCCCACTTGTGCTGCCAATCATACAAAACAAAACAACTAACAACCATTGATTTTCAACCCATTAATACAGCACCTAACTATAAATCCGGAATCCGACCCGATACGAGCTGCCCATTTTAATACAGTAGCGAAAATAAAAGAAAGCAGATTGAGCGCGTGGGATCCGCATCCGCCAGGGCAGGAGACGCGGACGCGTGTCAGCCGCCGCTTGCTAAGGGTCGTTCTCACCACCTGTCGTTTGATGGCCGCTTAGCTGGCGGGCCGGACGCGGAGCGATCCTAAAGAGGCTCCGTGAGGAAAACCTTCAATCTTTCTTTGCGCCAAAGGAATTACCAGTTGGAGAGGAAATCCAGATTGACGTGAAGAAGGTAGGGCTTCTCTTCCCTCCTCGATCCCTTTTTCTTTTCTCCTGTTTCATCTCTCTGATCGTTAGGGCCTGGGGGCAGATCAGCCAAACCTCGCCGTAGGGAACCTTAATTTTAGTCAAATCCTGCGTCTGAATTTTCTTTGTGGCGGTTTTTTATTTCGGGGTGCTTATTGTTAGATCTATTTGGCATTGTTTAAACCTATTTGATGCTCAGAAAGACAGTCATGATGCAGTATTACATTGAGTTTTGTGCCATGTTGTTATTTGTTACAATAAGCCGTAGGGTGATTCTATATTGCTCTTTTATTCTTGATTTATCTTCCGCTCTGGATCTCTTTCTTATCCCTCATACCTAGGAAAGTCAGGTTGATATCTTCTTTATCAATTTATAGTGTCTGATCTACAATTTTTTGCGAAAATAATTTTTGTTACCGTTTGGCTTGTTCTTTCGCTTGTTCGAAAGAGGGGAGATACAATGCTTGATGTATTATTGATATTTCCTAGGTTGTGGAATAAATTTGCTTTGATAATTCGGATCTTCCCAATATTGACCTTGTGAGCACTTTCTTATCGGGGTCTGGGGGGCTTGAGTTACTCGAATAAAAAATATAGTTATATTTTATTTCCTCACCCTGGACTGCTCTTTTATATACTTTGTACCCTTTGCACTCTTTTATTTCTTATTTTTTTGATCTTCAGGCATCAATTGGATCTCTTTGAAGATTACAAACGGTAAAATTATGCCATATTATGTTGTCTGGTTGCTATTTGCTACTGAAAGCCATGGAATGATTCCTTCCCCTCTACCTCTCTCTCATTTGCTCTCTCTCTCTCTCTCTTTCTCATTTGCTTTATTTTCCCCTCCGAGATATGCTGTTCTTATTTCTCTTACCTATTGAAGTGGATTGATACTAACTTTTGCTGATGTATGATATCTGATTTACAATTTATGGCTAAACTGATTTTACCGTTTGGGTTATTCTTTTGCTTTTATTCTGTTGTGTCACTGATTTTTTTTGGTACCTTGAAGGATTACAAGTGCAACGCTTATATATATATATATATATATATATATATATATATATATATATATATATATATATATATATATATATGATTTTCATTTCCTTCTTGCACCTCATAATTCGTGGATCTGTAAAGCAAATATTTATACATGCCAGCATTTTGAAGTAGATATTGGAATTTTTGCAGAGCTAGATAACAATAGTGGTTCATAGCATATAGCAGAATTTAAAATGTCACCTGTGGAGTCTTCTCGTGAGGATAATGTTTACTTGGCCAAGCTCTCCGAGCAAGCTGAGAGGTATGAAGAGATGGTCGAATTTATGGAGAAGGTAGCAAAAACAGTTGATGTGGAAGAGCTAACTGTGGAAGAACGTAATCTTCTATCCGTTGCATATAAGAATGTGATTGGTGCTCGCCGTGCCTCATGGAGGATCATCTCTTCCATTGAGCAGAAAGAAGAGAGTCGTGGGAATGAGGATCATGTGGCTTTGATCAAGGAGTATCGTGGCAAGATTGAGGATGAACTCAGCAAGATCTGTGATGGGATCTTAAAGCTGCTTGACTCCCATCTCATTCCTTCTGCTACGGCAGCTGAATCAAAGGTTTTCTATCTCAAGATGAAGGGAGATTACCACAGGTTTTTAGGATTTACAATAATATTTAGAACTAAAGAAGTAGATTTTGTGCTCATTTTAAATATACTTGAATGATTCATGCGTAGGTATCTAGCTGAGTTTAAGACTGGAGCAGAGAGGAAGGATGCCGCTGAGAATACGCTTTTAGCCTATAAATCGGCTCAGGTGGGGACCTTTTCCACATATTCTCCACTTCATTATGCATTAATCAGCTTTTGTATGAAGAAGAATCTAACCTATTTAAAAACTTATTCATAAAATTTGAACAATTTTTGTGTGTGTTAGCTTTTAGATTTATTTTGTTCATTTCAATCTCCCCCATTATCAAAATTTAAAACATTTGCATGTGTTTGATATATGCATTGTTGATTATTTGCAGGACATTGCATTGTCCGATCTAGCCCCAACTCATCCTATACGACTGGGGTTGGCCTTGAACTTCTCAGTTTTCTATTATGAAATATTGAACTCTCCAGATCGTGCTTGCAATCTTGCAAAGCAGGTGTGTTTTAGCATTCCATATTACTTTTCTTGAATGAGTTCGTAATTATCATCTTGAGTATTTGTGCAACTTCTATTTGAATGAGTTCATAATTATCATCTTTAGAATACTTTCTTTTTGATAAACAAGTGACTGACCATGTTATGCAAGAATTGGGTCGAAAAAAGTTTAATGTTTATCAATTATTCTTGAATTGAATAAGGGCTTGTTTGTTTTGAAGAAAAGTTGGTGTAAACTATTGCAAATGAAGGGGATTCAAGAATGTTGATGTTTTGTTTGTTGAAAAGTATTCCTTGTCACTTTCCACTAAACTAAACACATTAAATTTCTGTCTTCGGTAGCAAGGAGAATTTTTTATGGCTGCATGGCTTTGTTCTCGTCAACACTATGTTGCCTGCTATCTTTCATGAATGCCATTATGAATGAGTCCCTTTTTGTTTGAGTTCCCTTTGGCATGTTAAATGTCTTATTTATGCTTGAAAGTTTTTTCCATAAAAAAAAAAAAAATTTAGACTTACTAGCTTCCTTTGCTACTCTGGTGTTCTAGAAGGTCCCCCATGACTACCGTCTCCTTAAAGACAGATCCATCCATATGTTGGTTGATAGCTAGGCAGCCTTCAGTATATATAGGCATGCTTGTGGAAAAAAAAATTTGTCACATTTCATCCTAGCTCTTCAGCCGAGTTTTATTGTTTGTCTTTAAAGTGTTTGCCTCAGTCGTAGTTGTCCTCTGGTTGAGTTAATGCTTATCCATGCCTCTTCATGGAACCTTTTACCCTTTATGTTTTTATGTAGCTGTTTTTTTTTTTTCAACTGTTTTTGTATGTGACTTTTTGGTTTGACAAGGGCTATATGCGGTGTTATGTTTATGCTTTTTTTTTCTTTAAATGAAACTAATGGTAAAAAGGCAACTTAACATCTTGTAGAATGAAAATATGAATTCCATTCATGTGGCATGTTCATTGTCGATATTTAGGAATTTTTAGGTCCGAGGTAGGTGTGTGGTTGGTTGCTTAATGAATTGTTCTAAACATTGAGTGTACTGCTGTAAATTTTTTGTCAGTTTTCATCGTGCATTAACTCAGGCATTTACATTTATGTTTATATGGTGCTTAGTTTGAAGCACTATTTTGTTTGCCTTGTATATTTTGAAATGCATTTGAATTCAAATAATGTAAGATAGAATAAGTTCGTTTCTGTTCTTTATTACTGCAGTAAATGTTTCAAATTATTAAGGGAAGATGGTTCAAGGTTAATTGATAGGGGATGGTGGGTTTGCTGTGGAACAGTTCTGGAGGGTGTAGGCGTTTGGACTTTGGAATTACTTAATTTTGACGCTTAACCAGTTTTGAGTTGCAGGAAACGATTGCCTACATAGAATGTGTTTATTATGAAGATTTTGTAGTCCATATGCATATAAGGACATGCTATAACTTTCCTCGGAAACCCTTTGAAGATCTTCAGGATGATTATTATGTCAATAATCTCATTTAAGTTATCAATTGATGTTGAAGGATAATTCTTTTTTATGGCAATGAGCAGCCATTGTTTAGTCATCATGCTAGTATAGGGCGAATGCTATGGATTGCTAAAGGACTCGAGTGATATTATTATTAGGCTGTTGCTTGCCTCATGTTACTTTGTTTTATAGGCAGATGCTTATGTTTTACCATATTCTTTCAATAATGAAGAGTTTGTGTAATATGAATGATGGGCATGTTGTTAATAGGTTTCAAATGTTGCTGGAGTGGTGATGGAAGGTTTATGATTGATTGAAGGCTAAGGAAGGTACTGCTTAGTTATAGGATTTTGAAATAGATTTTTGACTGAAACTTTTGTATAATTGATGGTCAACATTTCTTTAATAGAATAGGTGAGGATCTTTAGACCACAGATTTGAGATGTTTGCTAACTAAGGAATATGATTTTAGATCAATTAGATATGTGGATAAAAAGTTATGAATTTTATATGTAGAATGATCACAATAGGTGGACAAACTGAGGAAGTTGTATGACTTGATTTTTGTGAGCTTTGAAGTTGTTTAAGGCTTTGGAAAGGTGGTGGGATGCAGGAGAACAAGTTTAGAGAGGGAAAGAGATAGGTTAGGGTTAACAAACCTTAAGTATGGTTGATTTGCATGCCAATCTAAAAGCTGGCAACACCAACTCAGCACTGTAGACACAAGTTTTTTGCAAGAGATCAAAGTTATTTTTAATTGAAGCAATGTAAATATAAAAAATACTTTATTGTAGAAAATGAGGAGAACACAAAGAAATGCGCCAAAATTCCTTCCATTAAGCTCCTCCAAATCTATAATGGGCGCCTTGCCCAAGGACCCTATTTGAAAACTAGCGAAAACAATACCAATCATGAGAAATTCCCCGAGTCTTTGATTGCAACTAGGGGTCCTCAATTTGAAGTAATTGAATAGCCTTCAAAAGATGATTTTATATTAAAAATATTCCTCCAACCCCGTTGTAGATGAAAAACATGAAAATTACAGGAGATAACTTAAAAGTTAAAAGCTATAATTTATTGGATTTTGATGATGTGCTTTTGTAGTTGATCTAGTAATGGGCTTTCTTGGATCTTCATATGATTGTCTGCATCAACCCTTGTCCACCTGTTAAACTCTGCTTGATTCACAAAGTTAGAAGTGTTGTAAAGTAAGAGTGTTAATATTTCATGTGTATCTACAAGTGGTGAAGTATATATATCTTTGATTCATCCTGTGATACAATATACATAGCTATTGAGATCACTGATAATGACAGTAGTTGTAGCAATGGACTTGCAATATTTGATAAACCCATTGGATGGAAATGATATCATTTATAATGAAAAAAAAAACATAACATGTCATGAGGCAAAACAAAAAAAAAAATCAATAATAGGGCTAAGGGTCATACTTATTATGTAGTATTAGGTGGATTCATAGTGCTAGAGAATCAAGTATACGTCAAACAATAATCATTATTATTATGTTCCCCATGTGAATTATTTTAAAAATTATCACTAGTTATATTAACTCATTTTAGCACATGTTAATAATAATTGTGTATATCATGTGCACATGAAAATATTTTATCATACAATGAATGATGAGTCATGTTGATCAAATTAGGTGATATAAAGAACAAACCATCAATGTCATAGAATAGCTTATGATGCTCAATCAAGTATTTGTATTTCAAGCGGTAGTGATTTGTTAGGCATCTGAAGGAGAGAAGTCTTATCAAATATGTCAAATTGGTTAAAAAAAGTCGTGTTGGGGATTTGAAGCTATAACATACATTTGCATATCATAATGTAATGGTGCATCTAGCGGTGTAAACAAGTCGAGTTGAGTCGAGTATCGCCTAATCGAGCTAAGCTTGCTTATTTCTAATTGAACTCGAGCTCGAGCTCGAGCTTGGCTCTTTAAAAATTTATAGGCTCGATCTCATTTGGAAGCTTGTGTTTGACTCGATTTTTTAGTTTTAAATTAAATTTTTTTATTTTTTAGAATTTTTATTTTTAATATATAATTAATTTTAAAATGTTAAAATATATTATATTATGCTAATTTAAATTAATTTTTAGATGTATTTTAAGTTAATCATGCGGCTCAATGAGCTTATGAGCCGAGTTAGGCTGAGCTCGAGGTCGTTTAATATATGAGCTCAAGTATATGTTTAAGTTCAAACTCGTGGCTCGATAAACTCGACTTGTGATCTCGTTAATGAGTTGAGCTTGAGCCGGCTCGTGAGCCAGCTCGGCTTGCTTACACCCCTAGGTGCATCCACCTTTTCAAAAAAGTTCTATCTAGCAAGAAATTAGGCAATCAATCAAAAAGTTTGGATTGACTATATTATGTGCATCTTAGGCTTAATAGGACATTGGTGAGCTTACTAGAGGAATTTATATATAACCCACTCAAATGCTCCTAGAGTACAACGGGTGTTTGACTCTCAATGGAAAAAATATGCAACAAACCACATAGTGAGATAAAGGCTTGATGTTGTTGTTGTAAAAGGCTCATTAATATGGGTAACCAATTCAGAAGGGGTGCTAGGGGTTATTCAAATAAATTGGAGGCTTACATCTGTGTGTTTGGCGAAAGGTTCTTGGTCACTCTCAAAATTAGGTGTAGGTGTAGGTGTTTGACGTTATTGTTGGCTTAACAAAACTTATTTTTGTAATATTTCAAGATGGTTGAATTTGTCATTTATATAATTGAATTTTTCATCAATTTTATGAGTGATGTAATTCATACTCAGCTCTAAATCTCCCGATCTCCTTTTGTCGAAAGTTGAAGGAAATCTCCTACTAGGTAAGTTGACCATCCTATGGTTAATAAGATTTTGATTGTCTTATGCAATATTTAAATTTAAAAAAAATTTCAACTCTGCACTTGTTAGAGTTTTTCTCCCAAGGCTTTCTTTTTTCCATAAGCCGTTCCAATTTATTTTTGTTTTTCTTATCAATTCTAGTTCAACAGAACTAGTAGTTCTTTGATAGTTATCCTTATGATGCTAATCAAATGAAGCACTTTCTTGTCTGAGACAAAATAATTAATTATTAACCTTGGTATGCTATTAAATGTTGAAGTTTCAAATTTCAGCTTAATGTAAGGGTTATTTAATGATGCGTGGGCATGCATGATTGCAGACACATTGCATAGTGAACTGCTTTTTTTTAAAAATAAAAATGTCAAGGGTGGAAGAAAAAAAGATACTTGATGATTTGAATAATGTTTGACTAAAAGGGCATCTAGGTGAGGAGGAGATCCACAATGGACGACTTAGTCCCAAGATATCTTTGATATATATATTTTTTATACAAAGCCTTTTTAGTCTTACAAATGCACAAAGCAATTGTGTTCTTTTTGGTGAAAGAATAATTATGTAAAAGAAGAGAAAATAATGCTTTAATTTTGCAATAATGCAATGCAAGTAAAAATTTGTTTTGCAGACTTCAAACATTTGTTAACTTCTTTTTATAAGTGAAGGTATGCATGCAAAAAACTAATTAATCGAGAGTAACCATAAAGAAAATATAATTTCAATTTTGATGTTTTTGAAAACTGATAGGAATCCCTTCTAGAAAACCAGAGACATTACTCGCTGAAATTTAATTTCAGCAGTTGGGAAAATAGGAATTGTAAAGAACTTGGATGGAGAAAACCAGAAATTGCACTTTTGATTGAAATTAGATGAAGAAAATCAAGAAAGATGATATTCTTTCAGAATAGGTAGAATTATACGTGAAAAATATATTAAAATTACGCTTTAGGCTTCAGGATAAATCACAAATAAGCAGCCGGCATCCCTTGATCATCTCTCAGAATAGGTAGAATTATAACGTTATCATTTTGTATGCAGAAAAGTATCTGTTACACAGTTCGCTGCTTAAATTACCATCACTCTATCCTATTCTGACATTTTTGTGGAACTTATTTTCTCTTCTCTCAAAAGGCCTTTGATGAGGCTATCTCGGAGCTGGACACTTTGGGTGAGGAGTCCTACAAGGACAGCACATTGATCATGCAGCTCCTCAGAGACAACTTGACACTGTGGACCTCTGATATAAATGTAATTTGTTTCTTACAATTTTTTCATTCATACTGATTGTTACTTAACCAAATGTGTTATCCTGACAACCAAATGTTTCCTTCAACGTAGGACGATGCGGGGGAGGAAATCAAAGATGCTCCGAAACGCGAATCTGGAGAGCCCTAGTTACGATGGGGGCTTTACTCCCCGTGCGGAGATTGCTCTCCCTGTTCTTCGGGAGTTATGGTATTGCTAGTGTAGAATATGTAATGATTGCTTCAAAAATCAAATAGATTTCATTTGAAAGTACTTTGTCGTGTGGCATAATTACTGCTTTTCTTTTTTTGCCATTGAAGGAGGTTTGATTGGTTTATTATAGTGCTTGCTTTCTGAGCTGAATTTTTTAGATGTGTAGGATGGTAACACGTGGCATGTATTTTAAATATTTTATTATATGTTATCATCTCATAATCTTTAAGATTTTACTTGGTTGAGACTATTATTATGATCTCCCACTCCTACAAGCGATGGAACTTTAAAATGCGTTAGAAAAAGCCCTTTTTCCGTCCTCCAGCACAATTGTAAGAGGGTAGGCTGTTAGACAATTAACTGTAGAGGAATGATTTGTGTGTATTGGGCATCATTTTTTATTTTAATTCTATTTTTTAAATAAGACAATAAGAGGATAAAATATCTTTTATTGTTTTAATTTTTTTTAACTAATCAATTCAACCCATTCTCAAAAAATTTAATGATTCATTATGTCCTAATTTTCCAAAAAAAATAAAAAATAAAAATAACGATTGATCACAAACGACCTCTTAATAATTATTCTGTTAAAGCTGATTTTCATTCATTGGTTTAGCTAAATAAATAAATCTGAACATAATTTTAAAAATTAAACATTTAAATGACCAAATTTTATTATAGACCTAAGGCTTTTCTTCATAATTAAATCCTGCATAATCACATGCAATTTTTCTTACATATTTAAAAATGATATAAAATTTTTTTTATGAGCAGAATAAAATTAATAATTTCAATCCTTAATAATTTGTTAATTTTTAATAATGTAATAACAAAAATATATATTGTCTTTTTTTTTAACTTTTGAGCTAATTAAATTAAATTCATATACATATCACATACATAAATTTTGAATGCAAAATTTCTTAGTTAATAGTCAGAACTTTCAATAAACGGATCAAAAAAAGAGTTAATCTAATTTTAGTTTTTTAAATGAGAGTAAGAATTTTGTAATTACATTTAAATGAGAGTAAGAATTTTGTATATTCCAACTCCAAATAATACTAATTTTTTTAAATAAATAAATACACTGATTTTAATTTATAACGTCAAATAATATAAATTATTATAAATACACTGTTTTTATAAATATACTAGTTATAATGACAAAAAAATTTATTACAAATACATCGCTTTTACTTTACTTTGGATATATCTAACCAAATAAGGAAACAGTTCTCCTGCGTTTACTTTGCAGACAACCAAACAGTTTGAAAATATTCGAAATACACTACATTTATTTTATATTGTATTTACTTTACACTGTATTTTCTTTTCAAGCAACCGACCAACCCCTTAAATATCAGATCGAGTGCCGCAGCCGTGAGATTGCACGTGCGACTAATTTACACGTGCTATTTAATTCTTCATTCTACAACCCTATAACAGTGAAGGGCTCCTCTCATGTTGAGATTTCTTCTTCAGTTCATTTCAAAATATTTTAATAGGTACGTGCAAGAAATAGGCCAATTCGATAGCTTTTGTTCAATTTCTGTGGAGTCAAATTCTCATCAGTGCGGTCCTCGCCCTGATTTCCATTATTCCATATAAAGGACACGGACAGTAAAAAGACCCTCTCTCTCTCACCTCCATTGATTGATTCGATATCTTTCGTGCCTACTGGCTTTGATCTCACGCTAATGTTCAGCCGTTCTGCTCCCACGGCTCTCTTTCGCCTCAAGTTCGCCGCCGCCACATCCGTTCCCTCCGGCCACTCCATGTCCGCCGCCGCATCCCCCAACTCCGCATCATTGCCTCCGTCCAAAACTGTACGCTTCTTGAGTCCTTGTCCTTCTTTCCTTACGATCCATCCATGGCATTTCATCGAACACCTTGCGAGCTTCTTATTTCTGCTCGCAGGTACGGGTAGAGATAAAAGGAAGGGTGCAGGGCGTGTTTTTTCGAGACTGGACGGTGGAGAACGCAAGGGAGCTCGGCCTATACGGTTGGGTCCGTAACCGTAGGAACGGCTCCGTTGAGGCCGTGTTTTCCGGTGATCCAGACGACGTGCAGGATATGGTCGAGAGGCGCTGCAGGGTTGGACCTCCGTCCGCCGTCGTTACCGGCATTGCTTCCTTTCCCTGGAACGAAGACCCTGGCCAAGGTTTCCAACGCAAACCCACTGTCTGAATCAATTTTTGTTTGAATTGAAGCAGGGGTTTATTTGATGCTCTACTTGAATAAGTTTGTTTTAACACTCAACATTGCCTTGTTTGATATATATTATCTGTGTTTATACTAAATGTGGAGAGATTAACTTCTTATAGCATTGGGATTACATTGGAGTGTCTGTCTGGTTGATTGTAGTTTGAAGAAATACTTGAATTGCTTGTATATGTATAGGTTTGTGATGTACTTGAATGATGGTTGGAGTAAAACTGCATTTCTGTGTTTTTTTTTTCTCAAAATGAAGTTTTATTATTGTTGCATCCTAAAAAATTCATGGTGTCAGAGAAATATAAAGTTTATCGTCCTAGTCTTATACAAAGATCTAACACACAAATAGATAAATAAGTAGCGATGCAGTGTTTATAAGAGATACCAGAGTTTTTATGTGGAAACTCCTAAAAGGGGGAAAACCACGGGGCTTTGCCCAGTTTGAATAAATCCACTAGTGTTTGCAGTTGATTACAAATGAAGCCCTTCTTTGGGGGGAAGACATTCGTTCAATGTGGCCAATATACATCCTATAGAATGCATTACATGGTGGGAGTTGAAAGAATAAGTGTTGACATGTTCGTTTAGTCGGTAGGACCATAATTGGCGGACGATGTTAGTTAAAGGGACTGTAGTCAGCAAACAACAGTGGTAGGAAGAATTGTAGTCGGAGGGCGACGGAGGTCGGAAGGACCGTAGTATGGCATTGAAGGTCGGAGAGATCGTAAACGGTGGGTGATGGAGATCAGAAGAACTATAGTCGGGCGACGGTGGTCGTAGAGACCGTAGTCTAGCACTGATGGTTGAAGAGACCGTAAACGACAGGCGATGGAGGTTGGAAGAACCGTTGTCGGGTGATGGTGGTCGTAGAGACCGTAGTCTGGCATTGATGGTCGGAGAGACTGTAAACGGCGGGCGATGGAGATCAGAAGAATCGTAGTCGGGTGATGGTGGTCGTAGAGACTGTAGTCTGGCATTAATGGTCAGAGAGACTGTAAACGAAGGGAGATGGAGATCGGAAGAACCGTAGTTGGGCAACAGTGGTCTTAGAGGCCATAATTTGGTATTGTTGGTCGGGGAGACCATATACGAAGGTCGATGGTGGTCGGAAGAATCGTAGTCGGGCGATGGTCATAGAGACCGTAGTTGGCGGGTGACGGTATTTGGGAGGAGATAGGGAATCAATAGCATCCAGGAAGAGTTCTGGTGAAAATCGAAGAACGAACGAAAGTTCGAAGACGGTCGGTGATTGGGAAGAGATCTGGCGACAGTTGATGAATGAACGGAAGTCTAACGACGATCGATAAATGGGCGGAAGTCCGGCGTTGATCGAGAAGAACTCCGGCGACGGTTGGGAAGAACTCCAATGGCGGTCGGAAAGAACTCCAGTGGCGGTCGGGAAGAACTCTAGCGACGGTTAGGAAGAACTACGACGATGTTTGGGAAGAACTTTGACGACGGTCGGGAAGAACTCTGGCAACGGTCCATGGCAAGAGAGCTCACCAAAATTTCTCCTTCTTTCTCCCCTCTCATGTGAAAAATGGGGGCCTATTTATAGTTTTTTTAGAGTTGCATGCCCCGTAAATATAGAGAATATCGAGGGCATGTTGGGAGTGTTTCAATGGATGGCTCATATTGATCCTATTGATTATGGAGCATTTATCAAGCATTTGAGTGCCTAAATGATGTCAGAATTAGGCGATCTTGGGCTCGTTGGATTCATCTTGTTGAGCCACTCGATTCGACTATAAGCATGCCATATTCGACGATCATTTGGTTATCCAATTGATGCTTTGAACCCTCCAAATATGCTTTGGACCCTTGATTTGGGCTCATTTGGGCTTGGATTAGACTGATTTTGGTGTTGTTGGGTTCGTCTCCTTGAGATGTTCAATTTGATTATAAATTTACTAAAATTGGTGATCAGATGATCCCAATTTTAATTTTTGAAGCCTCAATCTCATGTTTACATCGAGATTCGTGCCGATCAAGACGAATTTTTGGTGACATATCAATTATGAAAAATAAAAATGAATCGGTTCCCTGCATAACTCCTGTTATGATGGTACAATTTGAGAAGGAAATAGTGACAATTAATTCAAATGGCACTAGCATTTAATTGTTCCCACTGGGTTTTACAATTTACCTCACCGTAATGTGGAACATTCTTGTAAAAATTCTATTTATGCTTCCTCTTTCACAACCAATGGTAAAAGATGCACTAATAAGGCAACTGGGAAGAAAATAAGCTATATGCAAAAAGATTAATGTTAGAGTTAACGCCTCATGCCACAATGGATATATACAAATGGTGAAAGGGTTCATAAGGCTGATATCAAATAGCTGGACAAAGTTGCTGCTGCTCGTGATGAAGTGATTTTATTTGACTGTTTTCATCATTTTGTGTTGTCCTAGTTCATGAAGGGGCAAGTTCTCCCGTTAGTGTTGCATTTTTTTTATTTTGAACATGGCTATTTTTAGTGCATTCTTGGTTTCTCCAAGGAAAGTCCTTGGATGTTCGTTATGATAACTTGTTTGCACACCTGTGTAGTATGAAGTTAGGCAGCTTATGTCCCTTGCACGAAATATATAGATGCATCATAATTAGGAGTCCCTTAAGTTCATGGGTGGTCATTTAAAGTGTATACAAACGGTTGGAAATTTTTAGACAATCGAATATCTTTCATGAATGAAAAATAAGATCAACTTGAAAATACAACTTGTGAAAATAAGAAACACTTGAAAAGATAACTTCCTATTGTCAAAAATATAATGTAGAACAATTATTAAAACGAATCAAATTAAATAAATGAAAACAATAAGCTAGAAATGCAAGTCTCAAAAGTTGAGATTGTATTTTTGTCCTTAGAGTAATAAGCGTCCCTTCCATGCGGATTTCTTCGCCATTGTTGCTCCCAATATTGCTTCTAAGTCTCTTTTCTTGCTTCTGCCATAGCACAATAATATAGAAGTTGTGCAAGCTACACTCCTCACTGAACCCATTAATAATAAAGGGTTAAACTCACATGCTAGCTATAACAACAACATCAAACCTTTATCCTACTACATGGGGTCGGCTACATGAATTCTTTATCTCCATTGTGTCTTGTTAAAAGTCAAATTCTCATTTAAATCTAATAAAGAGGTCATTTATAATAATTTATAACCAAGTCTTTTTAGGTCTACCTCTACCTTTGTTAGCATAGGCCAGATCTAATACATCTACTCTCCTAACAGGGTCATCAGAAGGTTGATGTTTTACATGACCAAACCATATAAGGCGACTCTCTCTAATCTTATCTGTCATTGGAACTGCTCCAACCTTTTCCTGGATATGCTCGTTTTGTATCCTGTCTCTAAGAGTAAGTCCACTCATCCACCTGAGCATCCTCATCTCAGCAACACTTAACTTAATATTATGCTTCTCTTTTAATGGCCAACATTCTGCGCCATAAAGCATTGCAGGTCTCACCATCATCTTATAAAATTTTTCCTTAAGATTGAGTGGTACTTTTCTATCACACAACAAACCCGAAGCATTCCTCCACTTCAACCATCCAACTTGATTTCTACTAATAATATCCACCATATATTTCACCATCACTCTGAATAATAGACCCAAAATATCTAAAACGAGTACATTTATTAATGACTTGATCGCTCAAAGTCACAAACCCCCCACTAGATCTATTAATATTAAAATTACACTCCATGTATTCGGTTTTAGATCTACTTAAATGAAAACCTTTAGACTCTAAGGTTGACCTCCATAATTCTAGTATACCTTCAACTCCCTCTCTAGTCTTATCGACAAGAAGAATATCATTAGCAAAAAGCATAACCAAGGTACATCCTTTTGCAAATGTCTAGTGAGAACATCCATGACTAAAACAAAAAGATAAGGGCTTAAGGCTGATCCTTGATGTAATCCAACTGAAATAGGAAAATACTTGGTCAAATCATCTTGTGTTTGAACACAAGTAACAGCTCATGCATACATATCCCTAATGACTCGAATATAAGCATTATTAACCCCTTTGTTTTTTAGAACTCTTCATAGCACTTCTCTTGGAACTTTATCATATGCTTTCTCTAAATCAATAAATATCATATGTAAATCCTCCTTAGTCTCTCTAAAATTCTCCATCAACCCGCTCAATAAATGAATAACTTCCATAGTAGACCTACCCGGCATGAATCCAAATTGATTTTGAGAAACATTAGTATCACGTTGTAACCTATGCTCCATAACTCTCTCCCAAAGTTTTAAAGTATGACACATCAACTTAATTCCTCCATAATTCTCACAATTTTGTGCATCACCTTTATTCTTAAAAATAGGAATCAAACACACTCATGCTTCACTCATCTGGCATCTTTTTAGTCTTCAAAATAATATTAAAAAGTTTAGTAAGCCAAGAAATTCTTTCATCTCCTTCACATGTTAGCTATAAAAAAGAAAAATAGCTCTTTTAATGTAGAAACATGAAGAGGGGAATTGCTTAGCAAGCTATTCCTCAGGCCATAAAAAAACACGTAGCTTCTACTAATAATGCGAAGGTTTTAAGGAAGAAGCTCTAATCCCTCCATAGCTCTGTGAGATAGTTTTAAGGAAGGTATATGCTAATAAAGTTATCCACATTTCCATTTACTTCCTACAACACAGAGGAGAAATAGGAGATGTTGTTAAACCTTTTTATTCATTTTTAATTCTTTTTAATGATAAAGGTAATAATCCCCCCAAAAGAATTAAAATAAATTACTAAAAGAAAGTTAGGTTCATTAGTTTGCGTTATGCTAGGTAGAATGAGACACCTCAAAGCTATAGTTAGTAATAATTTCATCAAATGAAGATCCATGGTGTGATAAAAATTTTTAGGCCAAAGTTATTAATTGATAATTTAAAATCATACATATAATAGGAATGCTTTGGGTTTCAATGTGGGGTGCTTTTATGATCATGCAGTTACATTAATTCTCATAAGAGTTTATAAGGGTATAGCCCAAAAAGGTGAAATCAAATGCATTGGAATTTACTTGTCAAATAATCAAACAATCAATGATCCTTTGCAATTCTGAAGGGACCCGACTTCCGCAAATATGATAATCAACAACTTCAAAATAAAAAAACAACATGGTTGTAATTTATTAGTGCAACAAAAAAAAACATAATTTTTTAGGATTGCAAACTAAAAGTTTTCCTTACCATAAACATAAACAAACACATATATAATATAACAATATTAGAACACAACACCTTATAACTTATATAATTTAAGAGAAGATGGATAGAGAAGAAGAGGTAGAAAACCGAGATGAAATAGTAGAAGGGAAGGGGAAAGGAGGCTAGCTCGTAAGCTAGAAAAACCCGCAGGTTTACATTCCAAAAATCATCACATATACTTTCCTAAAATTGCCACAAAATAGCCCCATTTATAGGGAAAAAAAGGGAAAAAATATTTAATACAAGGTAATTAAAGCACCACCCAAATAGCCGCTAGAAACCCCTCAAAAGCTGCAGCAAACAGGGATCAAAGGGACAGCAACCAAGGGGAAAACGAAGCATCAAAATAACAGCTAATGGGCACAGAAATCAAAGGGACAGTTGCCCAAACCGAAGGGACAACTGCCAAGGGGAAAAACCGAGGAAAACAAGGTCCACGAAGAGATAACCCAACTGCCAATGTACAGAAACTAAAGTGACAGAGCACCTTGATTGCATCATTTATGGCAAGAGTGTGAAATTCCTCTTCGCGAAGGTGTGCTTGAACCACTCAAGCACCCTTCATGAGAAACCTACCTAACTCCTCCCTCTTTTTGCTTATATTTAAAATTTTCTTTTATGTAAGAGTCCACAAATATTCTTAGCTGAATTAATGAATGGATTGATGATGTTTTAGATGAAAATTGGAGTGTTAAAATTCTTGGAATGAAGATTTGTGGTTGAATTCCATAACATAAATTTTGCTTTGTGGCATCTTCCTTGCTTCCATCTTTGGTAAGTTACAAGAATTATTTCTTTTAAAACCTACTATTTTGTTATTTAGAATTCTTCCATATCTCCTCTACACTCATATTATTTATCGAGCTTTCCAAAAAATAATTCAATAAAGTCACAGAAAAGCTCTCGACCAAGGTCCTCTTGACCTAGTTATGACCTAACTCCTCTTACAACCCTCAATAACCCTTAAAATATTATCAATTACTCCATACCAATATTAAAACACACTATTATACATTCCAATCCATTCCAAGTGTTTTTCAGACCTTGGAGTCATCTAATTTGCTTTCACTAAATTCAAAACTGTAAAACTAGCTCTCGGTCAAACCCCAAGCCCTAACCCCAAACCTCTATTCGATCACTATTCCTTGGTCACCTTTGATCAACTTCTTTACAAACATATCCAAGACTCCAATATGATTCTTAACACCTCCATAAAATCTAAATTTTGGTGGACCTCCATTTGAAGTCCACACCAAGGTCTACACCAATCAATATCTAAGCCAAAAGTTCCTAAAATTCTTGGTTAAAGGATTATTTGGTGACTTTTCTTTCACAAATGACGTTATGAATATTGTGATTATTTGGTGAGGTAACAACATTCCATAATTACTTATGATCTTGTTAATGTACGTTAGTAAGAACCTCAAAAGATCGTACATTTTTGTCTTTGGTCCCTTGAAAATCTGTCACATTGTCCGTCTACCCCTCTTGCTCTTTTCCAATAAATTTTGACTATACAATTCAATCCCATCAACATATCTGTGACCATGATGTATGAATATATAGCATACAAAATAGCTATAAAATCTCCAAATTTATAAGATAAAGTTTTTGCAGGACATAATTATCAATTTATAGATTTACTCAATATAGAATTTATTATATGGACAGTTGCCAACATCAACTGACACTCCACCGCCATTGAAGTAGTACTTGGCCACATTCATTTAATTTTTCAAAGAAAAGGTTTTTGAGTTTCAGGGGAAATAATGTAGCACATGGAGCATGCGGGTATACGATAAAGCAACTTAAGAGGCCAAAATAGAAAACAAGATGGAGCTAGCTAGGCATTGGCCCATCACATGAGCCCAAGTCGAAACATTAATTTAGTTTTATTTAACTCAAATCCTGCGCGAGTCCGCCTTCGCTACAATGCCCATACCCTGCAGTTGGCGCTGTTTCAGACAGAGCACACGTGAATCTGCTTCGATCGTCGCATACTCACGTTAAAAGAGGAATGAAGCAATACTTCGTTCTTTTCTTTTCCTTTGCATCCCTCGGCTGCAAGCTTCGAACTCACACCTTTTTCTTTGCACACGCGACACAGCCAAAGCCTCCACTTATAGCCACATAACCAGACGCCTCCCTCAGCTGCCGTCCAACCCTCTGTTCGCAAGCTTACGACTGATTTTCGACCTATCCTTCCACTCCTTACAGCAACTCAACGCGCTTCTCCCTCCCATCCAACCTTCTTCTCTCCACCCTTCCAAATTCCAGACCTGTTCCGCACCAAACCCGTCAACCTTCCTCTACCCCATGGTTAGGTCCCGATCTCCATAGGCTTCCGTTGTCTGAGCTCCACACTTGGCATCTCCTCTCTTCCTGAGACCAAGCCGACCACTAGCCCCTATCCTTCCGAACTCCTCCATCCGATTGAGCAAACCCACGCACGACCCAAAGCATCTTGACCCGGCCCTTCCTCACAGCTGAATCCAACTCCAGGAGTCGCCCGTCCTCTTTGACACTCTCTGCTTTAGTCGTTCAACTTGTCTCTACCCGATCCAGCCCCTTTCATCTATAAGTCGAACACTCCAGAGCTTCTCACCCACCATCTAACTCCCATCCACTCACATGGCTTACTGAAATCCCACTCGAACCCTAATATCACTCACACAACTTACAAATTTAAAAAAATTCTGCGCGAATCCGCCTTCGCTACAGTGCCCATACCCTGCAGTTGGCGCTGTTTCAGACAGAGCACACATGAATCTGCTTCGATCGTCGCATACTCACGTTAAAAGAGGAATGAAGCAATACTTCGTTCTTTTCTTTTCCTTTGCATCCCTTGGCTGCAAGCTTCGAACTCACACCTTTTTCTTTACACACGTGACACAGCCAAAGCCTCCACTTATAGCTACATAACCAGACGCCTCCCTCAGCTGCCGTCCAACCCTCTGTTCGCAAGCTTACGACTGATTTTCAACCTAGCCTTCCACTCCTTATAGCAACTCAACGTGCTTCTCCCTCCCATCCAACCTTCCTCTCTCCACCCTTCCAAAT
Source organism: Dendrobium chrysotoxum (assembly GCA_019925795.1). NCBI lineage: Eukaryota > Viridiplantae > Streptophyta > Magnoliopsida > Asparagales > Orchidaceae > Dendrobium > Dendrobium chrysotoxum. The sequence goes on along the minus strand of CM034314.1, from coordinate 90,314,497 downwards.
TCCAGACCTGTTCCGAACCAAACCCGTCAACCTTCCTCTACCCCATGGTTAGGTCCCGATCTCCATAGGCTTCTGCTGTCTGAGCTCCACACTTGGCATCTCCTCTCTTCCTGAGACCAAGCCGACCACTAGCCCCTATCCTTCCGAACTCCTCCATCCGACTGAGCAAACCCACGCACCAAGGTTTAAAATTGCGCAATTGGGTATTGAGGCGTTTTTCGTTCTTGAAGGGAGGCGTAAGCCTCAAGGCGTTTTGAGGCGTAAGCCTCAAAATCTAAAAATTGCGTAAAATGAAAATAAAATTTAAAAATAATTTTTTATATAATATCCAAATAATATTTTAAAGGATGACATATTAACTTTTTATTGAACTATGAAGTAATAAATTTACATACATATGAAATAAATATTTGTATAAGATGTAAAGTGTTAAGTGATAAATTATGTGAAATAGAATTGAAACCTAAATATTACAGGAACAAAATAATATAAAATATATGAATTGCATAAAAGTATCATATAACATTAAGTTCAGCTCTAATTTTTTTCTTTCTCAGTTGCCTACTCATCTACCTTTAATTCCTAAAGAAAGTTAAAATAATTGGCAACAACTCAAAAATCATTTGTACTATCATTACTAAGGGGATTTTTATTTGAGTCTCTGTCATAACAAATTGGTCTCTTTCCTACCTCATTCTATAGGATCCAATACCTCTCAATCTGCTTCTTCATTTATTTCACTCATCTTTATCTTTTACAAATATTTGTCATCAACATAAAGATAATACTCCAAAATTTTAAGAGGAAATGGTGATGACGTGCGGCTTTCTAGTGATCCCCTATGGCGGCTACAACGGTGGTGGCTACGGTGAAGGCGGTGGGCTAGAGGTCGAGGCAATTGAGAGGAAGTTGTGGTTTGGGGGTGCAAGAAGGCATATTTTTTTGGGGCTTTTGTATAGGATTTAGGTAAGTTTTAAATAAAAAAAAAACATAAATAGAGTGAGGCGTACGCCTCATGCCAGCGAGGCGAGGCGCAACTCAAGGCGGGCCTCTTCCAAGATGAGGTGTAAGCCTCATAAAAAAAGCTTGAGGCGTAAGCCTCGAGGCGTTTTTTACTGGAATTGCGCTGAGGCGGGCCTCAAGGCGAGCCTCACATTGCGCAATTTTAAACAATGCCATGCACGACCCAAAGCATCTTGACCCGGCCCTTCCTCACAGCTGAATCCAACTCCAGGAGCCGCACGTCTTCTTTGACACTCTCTGCTTCAGTCGTTCAACTTGCCTCTACCCGATCCAGCCCCTTTCATCTATAAGCCGAACACTCCAGAGCTTCTCACCCACCATCTAACTCCCATCCACTCACATGGCTTACTGAAATCCCACTCGAACCCTAATATCACTCACACAACTTGCAAATTAAAAAAATTCTGCGTGAATCCGCCTTCGCTACAGTGCCCATACCCTGCAGTTGGCGCTGTTTCAGACAGAGCACATGTGAATCTGCTTCGATCGTCGCATACTCACGTTAAAAGAGGAATGAAGCAATACTTCGTTCTTTTCTTTTCCTTTGCATCCCTCGGCTGCAAGCTTCGAACTCACACCTTTTTCTTTACACACGCGACACAACCAAAGCCTCCACTTATAGCTACATAACCAGATGCCTCCCTCAGCTGCCGTCCAACTCTCTGTTCGCAAGCTTACAACTGATTTTCGACCTAGCCTTCCACTCCTTACAGCAACTCAACGCGCTTCTCCCTCCCATCCAACCTTCCTTTCTCCACCCTTCCAAATTCCATACCTATTCCGCACCAAACCCGTCAACCTTCCTTTACCCCATGGTTAGGTCCCGATCTCCATAGGCTTCCGCTGTCTGAGCTCCACACTTGGCATCTCCTCTCTTCCTGAGACCAAGCCGACCACTAGCCCCTATCCTTCCGAACTCCTCCATCCGACTGAGCAAACCCACGCACGACCCAAAGCATCTTGACCCGGCCCTTCCTCACAACTAAATCCAACTCCAAGAGCTGCCCGTCCTCTTTGACACTCTCTGCTTCAGTCGTTCAACTTGCCTCTACCCGATCCAGCCCCTTTCATCTATAAGCCAAACACTCCAGAGCTTCTCACCCACCATCTAACTCCCATCCACTCACACGGCTTACTGAAATCCCACTCGAACCCTAATATCACTCACACAACTTACAAATTAAAAAAATGTTGCATTTGGCATTCGCGGCGCACCGTAAAATCGCCCATACACGCTCTTCTCTAGCATGGTGGGAAAGGAACCCGGTGCGATGCCTACGACGAGACGGGTAGGCCCTGTACACGCTCTCGTAGCGTGGCAGGGACACTTTTAAGTACCTATATGCGCCTCAGTGTCGGTGAAAAAAATAATTGCGCATTTTAAACAGGTACCCCAAAAACCCACACACGCCTTTCTTTGGAGTGGTGGGATTGAAGGTTTACGGCCGTTGTGTCATCCAACACCTACCGTACATGTTTGTCTCAAGCGTGGATGTAGTGGTAATCAACAACAGGTGATGATGCTACAACACCCCTTCAATCAACCAGCATTTAGTGTCAAGTGAATACACTGGTTTTCCCCACAAGCAAGGGCGGTCGATGTGCAACAAGTGCAAGTACATGTAAGTTGCTATAGAAGACCTGTCGTACACGACATACCATTCATGGGCAGACATAGAAGAGCTAAAGTAAATGCAAACATCTGCAAACAAAGACAACTTATATAGTCTATTTGTGGATCGTAACAATAGATATGCTATGAAATATGAGGGATTTTCTGTGGATATAGGCAAATGACATGTCATTTGCAAGCGAGGACAGAAGCTCAAAAGCAATGGAAGAACATGACGGCTTGTTTTCAATCAATAACCTGAAGTCTCTTGTGAATGTTGGAGAATCATCATGCTGATAAAAAAACACAAGCACCAACAAATAACAACAATGGCGGTTATCCTACGAGCACGATAATTTGATAAGTTTGATGAATGCGATGAATGCTACGATGTCCCTTCAAATGTCAAATGAAGGCTACAATTCTCTACAGAATACTAAAAGTCAATGTGTAAGGGATATAATAATCCACTGACCAGTGTGCATGAGAAGGTCAGTGATGAACGCAGCAACGCCCTGCAATCAATATCGAAATACAAGCAAATGCATCAGAGCTTGCAAACAACAAAATTGATAAAGATAATCATGAATGAACCATGAAGGATGCGTAACGAATGCAGCGGATTGCGACAGACATTGCATATTGCATACAAGCAAACACAAGAAATAGAAGATTGTGGCAAATGCAAATGCTTACTAACAGGAATGGAAGATTCACCATATACATAATAGTATACATATGGGTGATGAATGACGACAGATAATGAATGCTTCAACATTCTTATAGCCAATAACCACACAATTAGGGGTGTCAATTTCGGGTCAAGGGTCGGGTTCGGGTCGAACCCGAAACTGACCCGGCACTATTCGGGTCAACCCGAACCCATCCCGTTTTTGCAAACGGGTTGGTTTTTCCTACCCAAACCCGACCTGCTTCGGGTCCGGGTCAACCCGACACGACCCGAATGACCCAGAGCCGACTAAAAAATGCTAGTTTTCGGGTCCAAAAATGGGTCAATCTCCGCTTTTCGGGTCAAAACGGGTTGAAAATGGGTCAATTTTGGGTTGCCCGGTCAAAATTTGGTTTTCGGGTCAAAGGGTCAACCAGAACCCGACCCGATTTTTGAAGCAGGTCGAATTGTTGAACCCGAACCCGACCCGTTTCGGGTTCGGGTTGACCCTAACCCAAAATTTTCGGGTCTGGTTGAGTCGGGTTTTCGGGTCGTGTCAAATATTGACACCCCTACACACAATGGCAGCAAATACATTGATCTATTTTAAGAAAAAATTGATGACGTGCAATAGATACAAATATCTACAAGAAATAACAGGAGATTCGTTAGTGCATGAGAATCCACCTGCATAAGACAACAAATAACTCACGACATAGTACGATGTCATGCCACCAGATCTGCAACATGCATACAAGAGGATAGAAGGTGTCTACAAGATCTCAATTAGAGCATCACGCACGTTTAAATGGCACTCGCACGCACAACTGATCATCATTGCATATTTTAAAATATCTCCCACACATGCACTATAATATGTATACGCATGAACACAAACAAATACATATGCAATCATACACCCACATGGGACCCGGCGAGCGTGTTACGAGTACACAAGCCAGTGGCGGAGTCAGAAAATTTATTGAGGGGGGGCCTAAATTATTTTATTAAAATCTTCCCTCAACTTTTTTCATCCGGGCTTGGGACCGGCATAGGCAGTTTTAAAAATTTTGGTTTAAAAAACAAACTACTAAATATAAAATGAAGTATACTTACAATTTATACCTTATGTTCTTCATATTTTGAAATAACTGAATAATAAAGTCATTGTCAATACAATCTAAAATTTCTTTTTCAATATAAGCAATTAAAGTATCGTTTATCCACTGATCTCCAATTCGATTGCGTAGCCGATTTTTATGATTGCCATTGCAGAAAATGCTCTTTCAACTCCTGCTGTTGCAACGGGTAGTACTAATGCCAACTTCAATAGCCTAAAAACAAGGGGGTATAGTATTTCCTTCCTGGTTTGAACCATTTTTTTCAGCAAGACTTCCTATATTCTTTAATAATGAAAATTGTACATCAAGCCGCATATCCATAATGTAAGTTTCCAGCTGATTATCAAGAATCATCAAATCGGAAGGAGTGAAATCACTTGGATATAAGTTTGCCATTTTAATTAACTTTTCTTTGTTGAATGCACAGAACAAATTTGATGGATTTAAACAAGCAATGCACAAAAGTAATTCAGTATTAGCTTCTGTGAAACGATTATTCAACTCTTGTAGTTGCATATCAAATACTGTATAGAATATATCAACTCGGTAATGATGTAAATTTGTCATTTCTTGAAGTCCATGTCGTGATCGTCCACGGGCAACCCATTTATCATTTAGATTCGGAGTGATAATTTTGTGTTCAACACAAAATAAAATACACTTTTTTAATGAAGTCATCCCACTTGTTATCTCTCATGTCTTGTAATCTAATTTTTGATATTTGAACTAAAACATAACATTCACGATGTCCTGATCTTTCCTTTGTAAAGCATCTGATAGCTTAGCAGTGATTCCAAGTATGTCTTTCATTAAGTGCAGACAAAAAGAGAATTCAAAAGATTGCATTGAATCTAATAATGCAAAAGATTCCCCTCTTTGTTCAGAACTTATGCCATCCTCCAAAACTATTTCAAGCACATCAACAACTGATGAAAATATTGTAATAAATCTAATTAGTGACTCATAATGAGAACCCCATCTTGTTTCACCAGGACGCCGTAAAGATATTTCTTGATTTAATCCTCTTCCAGTGAACACCTCACCATTGTGTAATGCACTTAATGTCATATCGCGTTGTTTATCTCTTAGTTGATTACGACGTTTGCATGAAACACCCACAATATTCATCACATTTGAAATTATAGTAAACAATAGTGCAATCTGAACATGATTTTTCGCAACTGCAACTAGGGCTAATTGAAGCTGGTGTGAAAAGTAATAATATAATATGCAGAGTTATTATCATTCAGAAAAAGTGCTTTTAGGCCATTAAATTCTCCACTCATGTTGCTTGCACCATCATAACCTTGACCACGATATGCATTTGTAGCTCGATCAGATTGTACCTGAAAAGCAAAGTTCATATGTTGATCTTGTTTCATTAGATCCTCGCAATTTTGCCTTCCATTATTATGAGCACTGTTAGGTCCTTCAATATGAAGATCGAACCTATCAGATTTTTTCCAATTTGAGAAACCATTTCTACGGAATGCATCATCATCTTCTTTTCCTCTTCCTTCTACCCTAAAGAGATAACAATACAAACAATATGCTTTATCCTTTTGAATACTATACTCTAACCAACTAGAGTATCTATCAAACCATCTCAGATTGAAACGTCTATATTTCATCCCAAAATTTGTTTTAGGGAAGTCATGATTGCGAGGCTGACATGGTCCTTTTTGCAAATATGATCTTCGAATTTGATCATGAATGTTAAAACTAAATTTAGAAATAGGCATACGTAATCCAAGATCTGATTGAAGATTCTCTATATCTATTACCATGTTTTTTGAAGATTCACCATCTGCTCGAATTCTTTTTTTGTTTTGCTCATCAACCTTATTTTCTGAATTCTCTATTGGTGTTGATACGCAAGATTGTGAGGATTTCTTAAAATATTTCTCCATAATCTTTGTGCAAGTTCATATTTGCGAACTACATAAAACATAAAAATTACAAACAGAATATAAAATTAAGAACGAAGCAGCAAATAATTTTTTTTGTTTTTCCTAAAAAAGTAAACAGTCAACTATAATAGGTATTAAAATAAGAAAATAATAAATCAAACAAATTCAGATTCCTTTTTTTTTTGTTATCCTAAACAAGCAAACAATAAACTACAGTGGGTATTGAAATAAGAAAACATAAAACAGTAAACTACAGTAAATTTTAACATAATATTGAGATTTGAGATTAGATCAAATAAGTTCAAGACATGATTTTTTTTTTATTGAAAACAGTAAACAATAATATTGCACTAAAGAATATACAATAGTAAATAATTTTCTTTACTTTGGGAAAAAATCTATAACCAAAAGATAGTATAGAAAACAAAAAAAAAGAGAGCTTACCTGTGCGGCTGTGCAGCTCTAGAATTTTTTACTTAGGGAAAAAATCTGCATAGGTATAAAATATTTGTTAATATGATAAAGACAAAGACAAATGTATGAATTCTTAATTAATGATATTAATATGAATACTTTTTCCGAAGACAAAGACAAAGACAAAGGTATAGATTTCTTACTGCACGCCTGCCTGTGCAGCCGGCCGGATGAAGAAGCCAGAAGTCGTCAAGGAGAGCTCAGACCTTCGTTGAACTTGTTAGCAGCGGTAGATGTGCGACGAAACGAGGCGGGCAGCGGACGCACCAGCGAGCGGCGGATGCACCGACGCGTGGCGGACGGCGGCTGGTTATGTGTGCAGAGGATGTGCGACGAAACCAGGCGAACTAGGGTTGGAGAACGAGAGCTTTGGGCGACAATTTCAGTTTTATTTTGAATCTGAATCGGTAAAGGCAGCCGAATAAGCGGAATAGCATATTAAAGCTTTCTTAATTAGCTCCTGCCACCGCCCAAAACCTCCTATACACGAACTGTAAAAACTTTTTTTTTTCGGAGGGGGCACGTGCCCCCGCGGGACCCCTCCTCCCTTCGCCGTTGCCTGTGCGGCTGTGCAGCTCTAGAATTTTTTACTTAGGGAAAAAATCTGCATAGGTATAGAATATTTGTTAATATGATAAAGACAAAGACAAAAACAAAGGTATGAATTCTTAATTAATGATATTAATATGAATATTTTTTTCCTAAGACAAAGACAAAGGTATAGATTTCTTACTGCACGCCTGTCTGGCTGCCAGCCGGATGAAGAAGCCAGAAACCGTCAAGGAGAGCTCAGACCTTCGCTGAACTTGTTAGCAGCGGTAGATGTGCGATGAAACGAGGCGGGCGGCGGACGCACCAGTGAGCAGCGGATGCACCGGCGCGTGGCGGACGGCGGCTGGTTATGTGTGCAGAGGATGTGCAACGAAACCAGGCGAACTAGGGTAGGAGAATGAGAGCTTTGGGCGACAATTTCAGTTTTATTTTGAATCTGAATTGGTAAAGGCAGCTAAATAAGCGGAATAGCATATTAAAGCTTTCTTAATTAGCTCCTGCCACCGCCCAAAACCTCCTATACGCGAACTGTAAAATTTTTTTTTTTTGCAGAGGGAGCATGTGCCCCCGCGGGACCCCTCCTCCCTACACCGTTGACACACACGACGTCTGAGGATGCTGCGCGGATCAAAAAGTGAAATCAAGTTCGAACCCGATCCTTCTATGCGGGTCAATAGGATTCTATATGATTCGAACCATCAAACAAATATACGGTCGCGGCGTCGACCGAGATATTTATTTTAATACATTCATATTAGGTCTGCAAGGTCTATAACCAAAAAAATTCATTGACAAATGCCTGCAGCCTACTACGAACCTGATCCTCTGTCAGTAATTAGACAGAGTTGACAAGGTTCAATAGATAATTATAAAAATGCCCCCTAAACGCCCGCATGAGCCCCGACGAGTGTTATGGGTAACACGTAACGTCTGAGGATGCTGCACGGGTCAAATGATAAGTTTAAGTTCGAACCCGATCCTTCTATGCAAGTAGATAGAAGTCGACATGGCTCAAACTATCAAACAAGTATACGGTCACGGCGTCGACCAAGATATTTGTTTTAATACGTTCATATTAGGCCTTCAAGGCCTATAACCATGAAAATTCACCAACAAAAGCATAAAGCCTGCAAAAAACCTGATCCTTTGTCGACAAGGTTCAATCCGCAAATAAAACCACCTATAAATATCTCGATGATGGCCGTGTTGAATGTAGATCTCAACCTGAGAGGTTAATTTCAATATTCAAAAATGCTTCACAAACACCCATGCAAATTCAAAATTCAAAAATCCCAAAAATTCAAATATTTAAAATTGAAATAAACTACCAAACATTTAAAGAAAAATCCATCCATCCTTCATAACAGTTTATTGAGGTGGACAAATTGAAAACTACTTCAGCTTACAAAGAGCTAATGTATGGTCGAGAATATCACTAGGATTCATTCTCAAACAGTCTCTTGTCAGCAAGAATGTGGCACGTGTCCTCTAACCGGCGGTTTTGCCACGAAATGACACCACATGTAAATGGTTATGACCGAGGCCCTCTGAACCAGGTGGTTTGTCGCCAAATGGCACCACTAAATTACGGTCATGGTCAAAGCCCATATGCTCCCCGATGACACTAAATTCTTGAGATATGAATCAATAAGATATAATCGATAGGGCCCAAAGCCCTCTGTTAGTTAAGGTGGATTCAAATTTGTCCCCTTAGATAAATACTCACCCCAGGTCTATAAGGTATTCTTGGACGACGCAACCCATGGCTGCCGACACGGAATGGAATCATTCTGTCAGGTTGGGTCGACTACCTCCTCTGACTAAGTAGACCTGGGACCATGATGGCTCGGGACGACGGAACTATGGGATCTTGATCGGGTCCATCATCCATTCTCCACCATCCGCTTTAAGTGCAAAGTGGTAAATTTCTGCTTATAAATATCAAATTTCCAAAACGAAAACCCATGTTGCTACTATATGCCAGATAACACGTATATCTATGTATCTGATCAATGGCTACCCTTAATTGAAAGTTCTCTCTCGTTGTCGGGAGGGATAATTAACTATAGGGGCTTGCGCCTATAGAAAACCAGAACTCAGATCATAAAATCCTCACGCAATGAGGGCGAAATCTCTGGGTAGTGTCTTATTTACAAACCCAATCTGCCTTCTGAAAATTTACCTCGGAACTTAATTCGTTAAAACTCTCGCGAAAGCAGGGGAGGCCCAGGCGTGAATTTTTGGAACGTACATGGAGAAAAATGCCACTTAAATATAAATGAAAGCTAGTTGCATACAAAATGCAACTAGCCCATCTAGAGTGGTTTTCCACACCCCTCTTTGGTGTGAAGAGGTGCTTCTCTTCCCCAAATGGTGCTTGTTTCATGAAAAATCAAGATGGACATAAGATATTTTTGCATGGTTCAACTCCTTACCGAACTACATGCATGCCAGCATACCATCTTTCTTAGGATTCGAACTACTACACCCAACAAATAGAGTAGTTTCACACCTTGTGTTCTTCTACACCCAACAAATAGAACCACATTACCATGTGTTCTCCTACACTAAACAAATACAGCCACAAATACGTTTTCTACAAAACCTAACACCAAGCAAATATATTACGTAGTCTCTTATCTAAACGATTGCAAGATAAATATTGAATAACTATAGTCTAATTAACTCCAAGATATTGAAAGTGACATTGCCCAAAGCTTCGAGACTTCTTCAATGATGAAGAGCACTTCCAAATGATCCAACCATTTAGGATATTTCTCCTATTTTCCATAGATTAAATAGCTCTTCATTTACTGCATTATATATATGCAAAATGTGCCACCTAAAGAAGCCTCCAAATTTAAACTAGCATTAGCAAATGTTTTATAAACAGGAGCTACTTATTTTTATTATAATTTAATTAAATACTAGCATTAATATATGTTATTATCTGTCAAATTATATGAAAAAAAAATCAATGAACCAAATGGAATAAGATTTAATATTAAGTTCATGATAAAAAAAATAAATTTATAATTTATTTTTATTATAATTAATGAGTAATTAACATATAAAATAAATTTAATAGGAAATTTAAGGTCAAATAAATTTGCTATAATAGATGGGATTTGATTACTGAATATTTAATGATGTATCTAGATTTAACATAAAATATTTAAATAAATAAAAAATAAAATAATTGAATTGGTTACAATTATTAGAAAATAAGAATAATTAGTAAATTTGAATGAAAGGATTAGAAAAATAGCACATATATTTGCTAAACCACATAAGGAATCAAAAGCATTGATACGTCACAAAAATTGCCTTGATCGAGCATGAATCTTGAGGCATATTCAAGTTGAAAACTTTCGAAATTAAATGCGGGACCATCTGAACTCCAATCTCAGCAAACTTATAATCAAAATTGAACGTCTCAGTGAAACGAACCCAATGACACCATAATCGGTCCAATCCAAACTCAAATGGGTTCAAAACAAGGATCGAAGCATATTTAGAGGGTTCAAAGCATTAATTGGATAATCAAATGATATCTAAATATAACATGCTTAGAATCGAATCGAGCAGCTCGACGAGAAGAATCCAACGAGTCTAAGATTGATTCATTCTGACATCATTAAGACATTTAAATGCTTGACGAATTCTCTATGATCAAGGGAATCATATGGGCCCTCAGATGGAACACTCCAAATTTGTCGATCACCGCCCGACCATGGACCTTCGTCCGCTACCATTGACACACCACTTCGACGACCGTCCCCCGTCGATGGTCCCTCTGACCTCAATCGCCCGTCTATGGTCCCTCCGACCTCTGTCGCCCACCTATTACGGTCCCTCTGACCTTCGTCGCCTGCCAACTATTGTCCCTCCGACCACCGTCGCCCGCCAACTACGGTCTGTCCGACCTCCGTCTCACGCCACTATGATCGCTCTGACCTTCATCGCTAGCTGACTACTGTCCCTCCGACCTCCATCGCGCGCCGATTACAGTCCCTTCGACCACCGTTGCCCTATTACGATCCCTCCAACCTTCGTCGTCTGCCAACTACAGTCCCTCCGACCATCGTCGCCTGATTATGGTCCTACCAACCAAACAAACAAGCCAACAGTCTCTTGAGAACAACACTCATATCACTAGATTCTTCCAACTCCCACCATGTAACGTGCTCTATATGATGTATATTTGCTATATTGAGCGGAAGCCTCCTCCCCTCCCCCCTCAATGAAGGGTCTCATTTGTAATAAACAATAAACACTAGTAGAATCATTTTTACTGGGCCCGACCCTATGATTTTTTCCTTTTCAGGGTTTTTCACGTAAAAATTTTTGATGTCTCTTACGACTCTTGCACACGTCTCTCTTATTTGTCTGTGTGTTGGATCTTTGTATAAAGCTTGGACGTTAAACTCTATATCTTTCTGCCTCCGCGAATGTTCCAGGATGCAACAAGCATAATGATGAATAAGTTAAACACATGATTAACTAAATAATTAATAAAATAAATAATACATGAATATTTAACTGACAAAAATATATATAAATAGGATATCAAACAAAATAAAATATCAAAAAGTATTTAATTACATTAAATAATTTTTGTAATGATTCAAATATAAATTTGAATACTTATAAATAAAAACTCAATCATTTTTATTTGTGTTCATCATCCTTGAATCATTGGTTAATTTAAACTAAGATATTTTACAATTAAGAATACATAAACCACAACTAAACTATTAAACATGGATAGTCATTTTACCTAATTGAATGTGTTGGAAGAGTAGGGGTGTAAATGAGAAATCAAATTTGAGCCACCCTAGCTTGAGCTTGACTAACTAATCTTGATTATACGGAGTTTGATAGCTTATAAGTCTACTCAATTATTATGAATGAGAAAAGATGATTATGATTCAAATAACTGTTGTAATAAAATATTAAGAAATTATAGGAGAAGTGACAAGAGATCACTCAAGATTATAAAGAGAATCAATTTTTAAATATTTTTATGAGTTTGTACTTTACCATCGAATTATACTATTTTTTAGGTGTATTTTACATTCAGATTTATTAAATGAGCATGTTCATGAGATGATAAGTCAAGTTTGGGTTGGCCCAAATTTGACTCAATAACTTATCAAGCTTGTTTCATGAGTCATTTATTAAGCATAACACAAGCCAGATTATGAGTTTGCTTGACTTAGTCATACCTTTTGTTAGAACTCACCATTTTGTGCATGTTTTCAAATAACAAGTGCTCCAACTAAGTCTAGTTAGGATTGTCACCAGACCCATGATTGGTGATAATTAATTAATGTAAGATAAAATATTTAGCAAATCCTTATATGACATGACATAAGGTTTATTATTATCAAATTCCAAACGAATCTTACATAAATCACCTAGACTCATGGAGTCATTATAACTTTCAAGATTTTCATTAGTTAAGTAAGAAGCACTAACCCCTCTATGAGATATAGCTTGCAGGAACATGCATGGTATATACTAACGATGTTATCCACATTTCCAGTTACTTGTAACGCACAGGAATAGAAGATGTGAATAGTCCTCTTCAACTCCTTCGAAGTCACCTTTTTCATTATAATATTCCTTTTTTTAATTCTTTTCTTAAGAATAAAATCAACATAAACTAGTATCCAGCTTTCAGAGTAAGCAGAGCAAAGTAATCTAGCTATCAATTATGGTTTCATAAGTGCTTTTCGGACAAAATCTTTCAGAGTACCAAAGTCAGTGATATAACCTGTCAGCAACAATCTTTCCATAATTTCCCACTGATCTAGATGACAGGTATATATAGTAACCATAACAGTTCTAAATAGCAGCAAATTTGAACAAAGTTTCAGTAATTATCTGAGTTAACTTGCTTCATCTATTCTCGATTGTTGAAACTTGTAGCCATTTTCCTTAACAAGTGGTAAAATTCTTCTTGTGAAACTTTGTTTCTTCTATGGTGTACTGGGGAGGGATTTTAATTTGATTTTTGATTTGTGTACTACATTTTGGTGTAATGGCTTATTAGGAATTTAATTTGTCTACTACTATTAGATGTTAATGGCTTATTAGGAATTTAATTTGTGTGCAGATATTAGATGTTAATGGCTGTGTCCTACATTATTTTCCTTATTCTGCTTTGGTACCTATATAGTTAAGTGTGTAGAGCTGTGGATTTTATATTATATACATTAATCATTTATATTAATCAACTTTCTCCTCTTCTCCCGCATCACATAAAAGGAATTATTAAGGTTTGTTTGTGATACTGAGCTGTTGCTATGCCATGTTAATTGAGAAAATGATCTATTGATTCTTTATGAGTGATTAAAATAGTCCTTAAAGAGGAACTAAAATAATTCTATCTTGAGATTATTTTGATTCTTTTTTAAAGACTTGAGGGATCAAAATGACCTTTTAATATAATTGAGAATCAATTTGACCTTCATAAAGAGTCGAGAGACCATTTTGATTATTTTTTCTATGTTAATTTATATGAAATAAAATTTATTATTATTTTTATAGAGATGAATAAGTTATTTAAATAAATATGTTGTTTGTGATCATGAAGTTACTATGATTTTTTTTTTGGAATATTTATAATATTCACAGTAGGATACTAAGCTCATGCTGATTTGGAATTATTGGAGATGAGCTAGTGGTGATTGTTTGATTTATATTTGTACTCATTAATTATGTATGAATTTATGCCCCTTTGTGTATTGGTGCCTTTAAAAAATGCTTTAATGCAATTATGTTGATATTGTTCATTGGCACATTTTCCAAAAAATCTAGAAAATATACACTCAGCATCAATTTAAAATTTAGATTTCTTTTTTTTTAATTAGGAGATTTGATTCAATTCAGCACATAGATTAGCTCCACTTGAAATTGAAATCTAGTTGAACCTAACTCACTCAAACAAGAAATTATAATATTTCAATTTTATAGATTTAGGCTTCGAGACAGCTTTCTTGCTACTTATTAAAATAATTTTCTAACACAAAATCTTTAATTTTATATTAAACAGTTATTTTAAGAAACAATAGGAAAATCGTACCAAATGAAGCCTAAGCCTTAATGTTTATGTTTTAGCACCAGCAAAACTTATCAAGAAGGAAAGTTGCCATGATCATGTATCACCAAGTATGAAAAACTTAGAAGAAAGTTAACAGTACCATCCACTGCATGGAATAAACATCACAAGGACTATTTAGTTTCCTTGCAAAATAGAAGAAAAGAATTGGGCTCTAAGAAAAAAATCCCTTTGGCAATTACATCACCCAAATTTGTTTATTGACATAGTTTCCACAAAATTATTTCAGAGAATAAGGTCAGTTGACAACATCAAGAACCAGCTTGCGTGACTTGTAAATAGACCACTTCAGGCGCCTATAGTATGCAGCTTGGAGCAAAGCAAGAGACAACACAAAAATCCACTTGAATCCCATCTACATGACAGGTCAGTTAGAAATCAGGTTATTTAAAAATGAGCTTAGTTGGGTAAATATCTCCAGCAGTTCATATAAATTTCTTCTGAGTTTTGATGTTATAATCTATAAAGTGCTTATGAGATTGTTTATGAAGCAGATAGAACTTTTAGTAGTATATGAGTTGAATAAAAGGAAGCTTTATTGCTTCAGTGGTTGGGGGGATTTCGTTGTCTTTGGGGAAGGTGCACATTTGAAACTACCATTGTGAATTTCCCATTCAAGACTACAAAAAATTATGAACAATGTGCACATATAGATTCACATTCAAATCACTAAATTCTAATGTATTTATATGTCTAATATATAAATATTTATATTTACTTATATAATCACATTAAAATTAACACTAATCTTAACTTATTTGAGTTGAAATGTATTTTTTCATGTATATATTTTGATGTGATTTAGACACTGGAGTGTTATATAAATAAATATAAAGATTTATGTATTAGATATATAAATATATAAGAATTAAATTGCATGTATGTGAATCCCTCATTTTTAAGCGTATTTATCATATAAATTTGTATGGTTTGGTAAAATTAAATAGAAATAATGTGAAACCAAATGAAGCCAAAAAATTTAATGCATCTCATGCAAACAAGTGAGAAAAAGATTACCAATTTGCGCTCTTCCATCTCTGGTTCAGCTGCCCAAGTCAAGAATGAGACAACATCTTTCCCCATCTACAATGGGAACAAAAGTAGAGCAAAACATCTTAGAAAAAAAATTTTGGTCACTACACAGAAAAAACCAAAGAGCATACGCATGCCATACTATATATATGTATATGAACATAAATTATAAGAAGATACCTGGGCTTCAGTGGCAGGAGTGCCATCTTCATACTCCACAGCACCATCAATAAGCATTTGAGGCATAGCTATAGCACCGCCAGGGAAGTATGGATTATAATGCAGACCATCTCGAATCTAGAATTTGTCCAAAAGACAAGCATGACAACTTATTAGAAAAGGCAAAAGAAAAATTATTAATATCTACGAGCATACATGATTGTTGATTAGAAAAGGTAAAAAGTGGTTGATTTGCTTAATCTAGTGCAAATTCAAGAGAACAAATAAATACGGCCAATGTATTTTTGCGGAAGCCAAAACAGTTTAACGGCAATATTTAAAATAGATTTAGCCTCACTTAAATAAACACTTAATAGAATTTAAACAGAAAGACCGGTGTTAAAATTACCATATTTTAAGGAGAATGTTGGAGGGCATTAATTGTAAATAATTGAAAAAAAAGGAAACAGGAATCCGAGCAGTGGAATTAAAATGGACCAGACTTATTTAGGTTTGCACAAAGATCATTATCATCATGAATGAAAAAATTTTTTACACTTGAGGGTCAGGCAATCAAAATAGTGGGATAACAGAAGAAGAATTAATACATGGAAAGCATGTAAAAAAAATTACCACCCTTCAAATTTCCCAAAGTTATCATTAATATCAGGTTCTTACCACAAAACAAACTGTAACTTTTTGTGCAATAAGAGCCCTTAAAGATTAGACTTAGAACTAGTCATTTGGCCTCGCATGAACAATCAGATAATCTAAGAGCCTTACAGTTCCCCTAGAACTTGGAACCAGGCAGACAAAGCTCAGTTTGAATTAAGGCTGTCTTTAGAATTGTACAACAACAACAACAATAACAAGCCTTTGTCCCACTACGTGGGGTCGGCAACATGAATCCTTTTTCTCCATTGTGTCCGGTTCAAAGTCAAATTCTCGTTTAAATCTAATAGAGAAAGATCATTTCTAATATTTTCTAACCAAGTCTTTTTAGGTCTACCTCTACCTTTCTTAACATAAGTCAAATCTAATACCTCTATTTTCCTAACTGGGTCATCGGAAGGCCGCCGTTTTATGTGACCAAACCATCTAAGGCGACTCTCTCTAATCTTATCCTCCACTGGAGCTACTCCAACCTTTTCACGTATATGCTCATTTCGTATCCTGTCTCTAAGAGTAAATCCACTCATCCACCTAAGCATCCTCATCTCCGCAACACATAACTTAGTATTGTGCTTCTCTTTTAATGGCCAACATTCTGCACCATAAAGCATTGCAGGTCTCACCACCATCTTATAGAATTTTCCCTTAAGTTTAAGGGGGACTTTTCTATCACACAACAAGCCCGATGCATTCCTCCACTTCAACCATCCAACTTGAATTCTACTGATAACATCCCCATCTATTTCACCATCACTCTGAACAATAGATCCAAGATATCTAAAACGTGTACTCTTATTAATGACTTGATCGCCCAAAGTCACAATCCCCTCACTAGGTCTATGACTGCTAAAATTACACTCTATATATTCAATTTTAGATCTACTCAAGCGAAAACCTTTAGACTCTAAGGTTGATCTCCAGACTTCAAGTTTACCTTCAACTCCCTCTTTAGTCTTGTCAAAGATGCGGAGAATTTGAATGAAATGAAATTAAAACAAAAAAGAAAAAATTAAACATAAAAACGAAAAGTTCAATCAAGGACTGCATATGCATGCTCAACCCTAAATTCTGGTGATTTAATTTTATTTTCTTCACTTTCCTTCAATCCAAACAAATGTTTATAATGTTTAAACTTAGAAAGGGTGAGCAAGAAATTGAATTAAAGTTTAAACATTAATCCTGAATGGTACTGTGGGTGTTGCAACATTAATCCCAAAAAGAGTGAAAATTATGAGACAAGAAGATTTTGAACTGAAGTAAAACAGATCAGAACATCAAGATTTGAACATTAATAAGTATCATTAAGGCTTCGTTTGGGACGGCTTTCTTACTGCTTCTTAAAGTAATTTTTTAGTATAAAAATTTTAATTTTTATACTAAAAAGCTGTTTTAAGCAACACTAAGAAAGTCGTCCCAAACGAAACTTAAGAGTAAAGAAATTCTTTCAGTCACAGCTCAATCAGGTATTGAAGAGTAGAGAATTACAAGAATTACTGTATGAAAGCATGTAAACAAGAACGGTTCTGTCCACCAACAATTCTTTGAGAGCTAGCATTAATTGTTGGGCTCTAACCACAGAATAGACTCATATGTCACCTTAAGAGCACTTCCGCATCAGGCTTGTAAGTAGGGTCAGGCCTGTCATGGTTCATCAGAGCTAGCGACAAAATTCTGGAACCAGGCCAAACCAGGATCAGTTTGAAAACACATTAAATTGATTCCTTAAGGTTTTATCTGGTCTCCACGGCAATCAAGGGTGAAGGCTAGCAAGAGATAGAAGTAATGTACTTGTGTGTGCGCTTGTGTTGAGAGAGAGAGAGAGAGAGAGAGAGAGGTGAGGAGAGGTTAACTAGGGGCCAGGGAAGTTGGTGATGGTGCTCTGTAGATCCTAAGCTCTGAGATAGAGAGGGAGATGAAGAGTTGAGAGAGATAGAGGAAGAGAAGATGATGGTACTCAATGGATCGTAAGTGATGTGACAACACATCACGGCACCTATACCCTAGAGCTATGTCTTAGCCAACATGACACTCCACAACCATCCAAATTGTGTAACTATCACAAAACCAGCAAGAGACATTGAATGCCTCCACCAATATATTCCACAATATTTTTGACAGACAAGTGACAATCCTAATTTGACATCACATCCATTTTTATTTTTCACCATAAGATCACAACGTCCAACTAATAAAACTAACATAGCCAACTTAATTTTTGGGCTTCCAATTAAGACAACGTCTCATAGTAGTCAATACTGTTCAAACAAAGGAAATGATTAGTTCTTAATTGCTTGATTAGCCTAATCGGAAATAGGCGCCACTAGCAACTATTTTAAACAGAAAGCCACCTGCTCTCATGTTCACACAATTACCATACACCCAACTGCATGTGTGATGGACGGTATACATTTAATGGATATATTAAGTTATTGATTTAGTGTCATTTAAAAATATCTAATTGATAATTTGTCACCCATTAAATTAAGTGTTGTAGAGATGAGGATGCTTAGGCGCTCTTATAGATAGAATGCGAAAATAGTATATATCTGATAAGGTTGGACTAGCTTCAGCGGCAGATAAGATTAAACAGAGTCGCCGTAGATAGTTTGGTCACATAAAATGTCGGCCTTCCAATGACCCAGTTAAGAGAGTAAATGCATTAGATTTGGCCTATGTTAGAAAAAGAAGAGATGACCTAAAAGGACTTAGTTAGAAAGTAGTAGAAATGACCTTTTGTTTATTAGATTTGAATGAAAATTTGACTCTTAACAGGACACAATAGAGAAAAAGGATTTTTGAGATAAAGGCTTGATGTTGTTGCTATTGTTGTTGATAATTTGTCACCCATTATATAGTTAAAAAAACATAATAACCACTTCATATAGTAATTATCTATTCGAGAAGCATATAACTAGTGTGAATACTTATATACTAATCCTAATTTATAATAATAAATAACTAATTAATCAATCGATATCAATTTCTAACTTAACACAAAATAAATTTCTTTCTTTTAGTTAGTTGATAATAGTAATTGGTTTAGACGTAAAAACTCTAAAAATTAGAAAAGATATATAGAGGCTCGTATGGTGTCTAAGAAAGCAATCTGTGATGTAAAGAATTTAGCTTTTAATAATTTATATAATGGATTAGATTCTAAAGAGGGCGAAAAATATATGTATAAGTTAGCCAAACAAAAAGATATGAGTAGTAAGGATTTAGTTCAAGTTAAGTGGGTTAAAAATGAAGATCAAAAAGTGCTTTTTTTAGGAGGATATTCAATAAAGGTGGATGAGATATTTTACTAAGCTTTTCAATAAAGATTGTGAGAATACGATTGACTTTAGTGACCTTAGCACTCTAAATGAAAGTAGAGATTTTAATTTTTAGCGGCGTATTAGTAAAACCGAAGTTAGAGAGGCTTTAAAGAAAATGAAGTGTAGAAAAACTAGTGGACCTGATAATATTCCAATAGAGGTGTGGAAATGCTTAGGAGATGAAGGAATTTCTTGGCTTTTTAAAATTTTTAATATTATTTTGAAGACTAAAAAGATGTCAGATGAGTGGAGAATGAGTATATTAATTCTTATTTTTAAGAATAAAGATGATGCACAAGATTGAGCAAATTATAATTAAGTTAATGCATCTTACTTTAAAACTATGGGAGAGAGTTATGGAGCATAGGTTGCGGCGGGATACTAATGTTTCTCAAAATCAATTTGGATTCATGCCGGGTAGGTCTACTATGGAAGCTATACATTTATGGAGAGGTTTGATGGAGAAGTATAGAGAGAATAAGGAGGATCTATATATGATATTTATTGATTTAGATAAAGCATATGATAAAGTTCCAAGAGAAGTGATATGGAGAGTTCTGGAAAAGAAAGGGATTAATAATGCTTATATTCAAGTCATTAGGGATATGTATGCAGGAGTTGTTACTTTGTTCAAACAAAAGGTGGTTTGACCAAGTATTTTCCTATTTCAGTTGAATTACATCAAGGATCAACCTTAAGCCCTTATCATTTTACTTTAGTCATGGATGTTCTTACTAGACATTTGCAAGAGGATGTACTCTGGTGTACGCTTTTTGCTGATGATATTCTTCCTATTGATAAGACTAGAGGCGGAGTTGAAGGTAAACTCGAATTATGGAGGTCAACCTTAGAGTCTAAATATTTTCATTTGAGTAGATCTAAAACCGAATACTTGGAGTGTAATTTTACTAGTAATAAATCTAGTGGGGGTTTGTGATTTTGAGCAATCAAGTCATTAATAAGTGTACTCATTTTAGATATCTTGGGTCTATTTTTCAGAGTGATGGTGAAATAGATGGGGATATTATTAGTAGAATTCAAGTTGGATGGTTGAAGTGGAGGAATGCTTTGTGTTTGTTGTGTGATAGAAAAGTACCACTCAAACTTAAGAGAAACTTTTATAAGATGGTGGTGAGACTTGTAATGCTTTATGGCACAGAATGTTGGCCATTAAAAGAGAAGCATATTATTAAGTTAAGTGTTGCTGAGATGAGGATTCTCATGTGGATGTGTGGATTTACTCTTAGAGACAGGATATGAAACGAGCATATCCGTGAAAAGGTTGGAGTAGCTTCAATGACAGATAAGATTAGAGAGAGTCTCCTTAGATGGTTTGGTCATGTAAAATGGAGGCCTTTCGATGACCCTGGTAGGAGAGTAGATGCATTAGATTTGGCCCCTGTTAGAAAGGTAGAGGTAGACTTAAAAAGACTTGGTTAGAAAATATTAGAAATGCCCTATCTTTATTAGATATAAATGAGAATTTGACTCTTAACAGGACACAATGGAGAAAAAAGATTCATATAGCAAACCCCACATAGTGGGATATAGACTTGATGTTATTGTTGTTGTTCTACTTAGTTGATTACAGAGGAATAACAAGATAGCACTAATAACAGCATATAATTTAAACAGTGCCTGGATATGATGCATAATTAGTGACATAAATACAACTTGAAAGCTTAATGGTTATAACATGAATCCATAAAAAGCATTAATGAAAAATGTTTCAGGCGTTCACATCAAATTTAGCAAATAATTAATTAGTAGCATCAATCCCATTTAATCTTTTAACCATTGCTTGATTAATCCCGATGTAGGCAAGCTAGCTGTCTCTTCGGTTTTGCTGCAGCCTTTATCCCTGCTCATTAAAAGCTGTGTTGATGCTTCGGTTTCTCCCCCCTTGGTGCTTCTGTTTCCCCCTTGGCAACTGTCCCTTCAGTCCCTGTTTGCTGCAGTTTTGAGGTGCTCCTATTGGCGGGATGAGAGGTGCTTTAACTACCTGCATTTATTGTTCTTTTCCCATTTTTTTCTCTATAAATAGGGGCCGGTTTCCACTGTTTTGGGTGTGTGACTGATTTTTGGAATGTAACCTGCGGGTTTTATTCTAGCATGCGAGCTAGCCTCCTTTCCCCTTTCCCTCTACTATTTCGTCTCGATTTTTTACCTCTTCTTCTCTATCCACGGTTCCTTCCCCATCCGTATCCTTCTTCTCTTAATATTTATAAGTTGTATGGTGTTATGTCCTATGTAAGTGTTGTTTTTTTACAAGTTGAAGTTGTTAAATGTGTCTCTTATAATAGTATTGTTGGTTCTATCTATATATGTCTAAATTGTAAGAGAAGGAAGACTTTTAGTTATTTTTGCAAAATCTTATTTGCACCAAATCCACAACATTCCGAATGAAGTAACAAGATTATATAAATCAAATTTGTGCACTTCAACTGTTGTGATTCAACTGATGAGGTCAACAAAGTTTAAATAATAGTAAAAAAGTCAATTCATGCGGGACATCTTATAGTCTAATGCGACTAAATCATGTAATGCAAAAAAACACACACGGAGAGCCAACAACAATAACAAAAAGACTTATCTCACTACGTGGTGTCAGCTACATGAATCATTTTCTCATGTAATGCAAAAAAAGCACACACGTGGAGCCAACAACAACAACAACAACAATAACAACAACAACAACAAGAGTTATCTCACTACGTGGTGTCAGCTATATGAATAATTTTTCTCATGTAATGCAAAAAAATGCAAACGTAGAGCCAACAAAAATAACAACAACAAAAGGACTTATCTCACTAGGTGGTGTCAGCTACATGAATCATTTTCCTCCATTATGTCCTATTATGAGTCAAATTTTCAGTTAAACCTAATAAAAAATGTCAATTCACTTATCATCAATTTAAACAAAAAAGCATCATATTTATGAAAAATAGACTACATATTAAACTTATCCTAAATGATAATTTAAAAGATGCCCAAATAAAATATTAACATTGAAATTCATGATCAATAAAAATCATACAATAATCTATAAGATCATGCCACTATCAAAATATCCATGTGTTTTAACCAAACCGCAAAGGTAGTTCACAGAATCCCATCGAACAACTCAGAGGTTCATAATGAAGGAATAGCCGATAGCCATTTTGAGCAACTACATGCAGAAGATATACATGTAAGGCACTGATGACCCAGAAAACCAACAATCTAGAGAAAGAATCACAATAATATTATCCAGAGAACTGAACAAAATGTATAGAGATCGAATTCTGTAATAAGCTACAATATAAAAATTGCTAGTCTCGTCCCAAGTGATGCATGGGTACTTGAGAAACGAAGACACATGAATATGCTTGGCTTGTAATTTTGGGCTCCATCAATTTGAACATTTGATGTTTGTCAAGCAAAACTGAATATAGGTATCGTGCTTCATATAGATAATCTATAAATCATCACAAGCAAGCATGTCATGTTAATGAACAAGATATCTTTGACATCCATAATTTCATCGCAAAACATCACGTTTAGCATAAGATGAGGATAACCACCTAGCAGAGTTTAGATTTGAATCCCTAAGAACATGAAAAGAAAATGAAAGAATACAAGGTATTGGTGGCCAGCTTAAGAAATGTAGTCAAATGAAACACATCGAAGCTCCTGCAAAAAATCTTTCAGGATTTAAAAATATCATTAATTTATCATATAATTTGAGTTTCATAAGCATTCTCTATTCACATTAGTAGTATACTTATAATTTGCATAAGAGATGGCTCTATGCAAATATCATCATGCAAACCATGCAGATGATTAATTAATGATGCAATACAACATAGAATGGAACCACACCTCCACATAGATAACTACACTTCGGTGCCACATTTCCACACAAATAACTATGCTTCAATGACTATGATAGATCTTAGGTTCTTATATCAATCATAGGAAGCCATCAAAATAACATGATAATCCTTGAATTTCAAAAGTCACCAGAACGATGGACTTCAGCCAGGGTTTTGTGAGGAGGAGTATATCTCATGCCTTGGCAAACAAGAGGCTCTAGTATTTATTGAAGAAGGAGAAGAAGATTCTCTCTTTAGAGATGTGAGACCAATGTCTCTCTCCACTTTCTTTTTATATTTTGAGGAATTGGGAGCGACTCTATTTTTTTGCCTTTTGTGATGAAAATTGAGTTGTTTATAGTTGAAATTAGTCAAAATAAAAAACAAAAGTTACAGAGAATTATTCAGGTATATAGCATCCAAATTTCATGCATTTCCAATAAGAACTGAGAGAGAGATACCAAAAAATACTAAATGGTGATCAACCAGATTTCAGAAATTCAGATTTCGAGTTTTTGAAGTTTGCAAGAATCTGATTAAATAGAGTCAAAATTAACCAAACTAATGAACACCAAAGTTGTCCGGAAATTTTTCAAGGATCTGGTGACCAAATTTCATCTATTTCCGATAAGAAATAAAAGAGATATACCCATAATATTGAAAAATGGTGAAGCTGATTTTAAGATTTCAGATTCCTGCAGTTTGCAAGCATTTGGGTTGTATGGAGCCCAAATTAGCCAAAGTGATGAACATAAAATTTGTAGGAACTTATCTTAACAATCTAGCATTTAAATTTCATCCATTTCCAACAAAAACTATCTTGATTGCCTGAACTCACCACAAGTTGATGTTACTTACTTTCCCAGTTCAGAAGAACCGAATCCAACCCTTGTGGGCCCCAGAAAGGATTTAATTCAATATGTAAGAAAGAGAAATAGAGGGAGATTGATTTATGAAGGTTTTAATTATAATTGGGGGGAATTGATTTAGGAAAGAGATCCAAATCAAATTTAAATTAGGGAGGGAATCAATTAAGGAAAAGGGCTGGTTTATGAGGGAATTTGAGAAGCCTATTTAAGGCTAAACATATTATATTTTCAGTTATGCAGAATTTATGTTTCATGTAGTTTTATTTAGGAGTCACCTAGCGGCGGCTAGGGTTTGTGGGAGAGTTGATCTACCTCTCAAATAGTAGATCAATTGTATCTTGCTTTACTTTTGAAAAAGAAATAAAAAAAACAGCCATTCTCTTGCGTCCTGCGCTTTTCTTCTCTCTTGTTTGTTGTTTATTTCTTCCAAGATGCATCAATTGACTGATCTAAAGAGGGTTGACTAAAGTTGATGAGGTCAATAAAGATAGAGTAGAGTTGACCATAGCCATGGTCAAATAATGTTGATTGGATTACTTGGGTTGAAAGAGTTGATTGTTCATTAATCAACAAGGGTAGCATCACTAGTAGCTGACCATATTGAATTTGAATTAATCAATAAGTGATTGGGTTGTAATTGGTTTGACTTTGAGTTGATTGGCATTTGATCGAGTATATTACCGATTTAGGCTTCATTTGGTTCTTCCTCTCCTTTTGTAAAAGGTAGTTTTAGAAACAATGGTTAAGGAAATGGAGTTTTCTAACGGAGAAGCAAATATCAAAAAACTTTTCAAAACAGTAGAAAAATGAAGTTCCCTTAAAAGCAATTTTTATATATGCATCCCATCCAAACAACAACCAAAAAATAATTTCACCATTTCTAAATAGAAAAAGAAAACAAACGCCGAAACAAACGAGGCCTTATTAAGCTGAGGGTTGTAAGCAAATGACTTGTGCCCTATCCTGAGACCTCCAACTACCATCTATAATAGCGGCGTAAATGTGATGCCCTTTTGATACAACAGCCTAAATTTGACCTGATTTTATCCATATCAGTTGTACCTCGAAAGCTTTATTTGAGGTCAACACTTTTTAGAGATATTGTGTCAGTTTTCTAAATTTACCATGCATAGAACTCATTTTCAATTTGAAAGTTTCTAGCTAGAGCTGGCACATTACTCACTATTCATATCACTATTAGTTATTATTAACACTTTTACACGGGATTATGATTTCCAAAATTATTTAAGGGCTTGTTCCGTAACTAAGAACCTCAACATAACAGCAAGCTCAAAATTACTAGATCTGTGATTTTCTATTGAAATAGATCTACATAATTGATACCACAAATTAGCATCAGTTGTGGTGATGATCAGAAGGCAATCTTCATGAAGAAGTATGGACTTTACCAAAGATTGGCTATGCTCTTTGGGCTAACCACTATGTTAGGTACATTTATGAGTAATGGAGCATTAGCTCCATCCAATTTTAGCATATTCTGTCTTTTGACAACATTTTAATTTGCAATATGACCAAAGAAAACCATTATCTTAACTTGTAAGGGGTTTTTGAGCTTTTGCGCAGCAAAAAAACCTCCGTCAAAATGTGGAAATGCACTTGCTTTCTTATTTTTTTCTAGGTTTTATTGTGTCTAGAGAGGATCTTTCAGGAATGGCTTCTTTGCCAATATCCACAAGGCTACTAACTTCCATAATTATCAAATTTTAAGAAGGTTCAACAAGGATTTAGCATCATTATGAATCCATCACCAAAAGTCTAAAAAGAAGAATTCACTGGGCGAAAAGCTGCTAACCCAATAATTTACAACATCAATAAGATATTGATTGATGCTCCTCATACAGAAGCTCCCTAACGTATGACAAAATGTTTTACACCAGTGTACAGCTTCAATAGTAATAATGTCAACTCAGAGCTTCCACAGAAATGGTGTCATTAATGCCTATCTTGGAGTTTTATTGTACTATCCTATGTTAAGTGAATTTGCAAAAGAGTTGGAAGGGCATGCAAGATAGAATTGCATTTTTATATTAGCACACAATGTTCTCAAACAATGTGGTCATGAGAATCAATCTTTTGATGAGCTTAAAAAGTTGGCATTCATAATACACACCATGCTCGTCAGAGCGACTGAATTTAAAAGAGTCAACTAAGACCACTTACCAGATTATGAGATGTGGTGGTTAATAGGTCTCGCATACTGAGTCATGAAAATAGTTCTATGGAATATAGGGCAAGTCTGTGTTCAGCAGCCCCTACCCAAACCCTAATTATATAGTTGGATGCATTGGATAAACCATTTTTTATACCAAGTCTTCTCGATGCAGAACTATACAAGATTTAGATTTTTAAATGTAGATGTAACGCAATGTAAACAAAAAGACAATAAAATGAAATATTTAGAGACCTTACTGCTTTTAGCCAATGGTGAACAAATGCAAACATATCCACAACATGTCATTCAAACCCGTTCTGAAGAAATTCAACTTAAATATTTATAATTATTGATGCATAAAAAATGAATGAAGATTCATAAAGTCAATCACAAATAATTGGGATAGAGAAAATAATCAAAATAGTCCCTTGACTCTTTATGAGAGACCAAAATATTCCCCAACTATATTACAAGACTATTTTAGTCCCTCAATTCCTTAAAAAGGAATCAAAATAGTCTTACCATGGGACTATTTTGATTTCTTTTTAAAAACTTGAGAATCAAAATGGTCCTAATATAATTGGGAATCATGTTGATTTTTCATAAATAGTAAATGAACAATTTTGATTCTTTTCTCAATTGGGATGAAGTTGATGATGGTGGTGGTGATGAATATTGCATAATGGAATTCTCACCAGAAAAAATCATTCATAAGTAACAAGATCATTTAATTAAAAACAAAGAAAGAATCAATGATTTCATGCAATGATTTAAAACACTGTTATGAAGATTTCAATGACAAAACCCAATCACAATACAAAGTTGATGAGTTGTAAAGTGCATTTTCTATTTATATGGATTTGGATTTTGAAGATTCACTCAGTATTGAGCATTCAATGCTGATACAATGCAATAGTAAGAAACAATCAACATTGCTTATGTCATAAAGTCAAAATTAAGAAATATTTCATACTGGACGGTTGAAATTCAACAGACTGACTGAAACCACAAACTATGTATCTTAAACATATTGAGTATGACATCTAAGAGAAAGAATTGGCAAATTACCGAAACACCGGCAGGAGGATCACGGTACCCAGTAAGAAGGGCAAAAACATAGTTTTGTCCATTATGTCGAGCCTAAAAGAATAGGATTGTAATTTAAGAATCAGTAATCTACTGGAAAACAAGTAACTACAAAAAAAAAATCCAAATAATATTACCTTAGTTATCAAGCTCAAGTCTGGAGGATATGCTCCACCATTGGCAAACCGAGCTGCTTGTTCATTATCATATGGCTTAGGAAAGCGATCACTTAGTTTGCCAGGACGAGTAAACATCTCGCCTTCATCATTTGGGCCATCAACTACCTCAATCTCTGCTGCCAATGCCTTTGCTTCGTCTTCGGTATATGCCACACCAACAAGATCTCGATATGAAATTAGAGACATTGAATGGCAAGAAGCACAGACTTGCTGGTAAACTTGATGACCACGGCGGATTCTAGCAATACATTATTACTTGGAAGTATCACTACATATAAACATAGTGAGGACCTCTTACAAAACTCAGAGGAATTCTATGTCCAACGCATATATTTTGTACTTAGACCTCAGCCATTTAACAGAATAATGGAAATTGTTCATGCAAATTGAAAGTTAGCCTTGTTTAACAATTGCAGCGTAGATATGATCAATAATCAAATGAGTACTGGAAAAAGATCCTACCAATTAATAATTAGCAATAAACAATAACTGCTAGCTAACAGTCTGAATATACTTATTTAAAAAGATAAAGGTGGTCTATACTCACGATGCATGATCATAGGAGCTAAGGATGCCTTTGTGGGGCCAAGGATAGCTGGGACAAGCCAGACCATGCTCTGCTTCATCAGCAGAAGCTATGGTGGCAAAGCTTAAAACTCCAGAAACACCAGCTCCAAGGAGTACTAATGCTCTAAGAGATTTAGAATTAGCAGGCCCAGCAACTTCTGCATTCTGCTTCGTCAGAAAAGATGACATCAGCGGAATCTGCATGTAAAATTGGAAAAATTGGATTACTAGAACACGGCTCCCAAAGGCTAACTAATAATAAGTGGACAACATGTCATGAGGGCAGATGTAGCAGATTATAAGAAACAATGCACATGATATAGCGATCACCACAAAACAGTGTGCCAGTTGACAATAAGCATATATCATTACCTAGATATACAACATAATCTTCAACTCGCTACCATCAATAATCGTGAAAGGAAGGAAATCAACAGCATTTTTTATCAGAGCTAGTGTGCGGGAATGCAGCTTACATATTATAGTAATGTGACATATATTATAGTTTATCCTAAAACTGACGGGAGATTCCGTCATAACATGCCAGGAGAATATAATTAAAAACTTGCATTTAAGTATCATTAAGCACAAAGTTCAACCTTTGGAACCATATAAAAACCTGCTAGTTTGTGGCCAACGGCTATTCATAATTCTAAAAGTCAAACTCAGTTAGATTACATTCTTCATGAAACCCCTATAAAACATTGCCACGGTTATGTAGAAGGCATGGAAGTGTTGAATAGGTGGACGAAAACCATGCACCAAAGAAACAACTATCTTTCACAAAAGCTACATGACACGCCATCAAAAATCGACTTGATCGGGCATGAATCTCAGTGCATATTTAAATTGGCAACTTCTAGAATTAAACTCAAGATCATCTACTCTGATTTTAGCAAACTTATAGTTGAACCGAACTTCTCAATGAGATAAGCCCATCAATGCCAAAAGTGACTCAATCCAAGTCTAAATGAGCAAGATCAAGCACTTCAAGCACAATAGAAAATCTTGGCATACTAATTGAAGAACCAAATTATCTCTAAATCTTAAATGCTTATAGTTCCAAGAGCCCAAAATCATCTAATTCTGACATCAAAGCACTCAAATGCCAAAAGAATGACCTATGATTGAGAGATTTAATACGGATCATCCAATGGAGCGTTTTAGATTTTGAATATATTTAAGGGGCAGCATGACACCCTCAAAATCTATAAATAAACCCCCACTCTATAGACAAAGGGAGAGCTTGGAACTTCACTTAAAACTCAAGAGAGCTTAGAGACTTGAAGAATCTCAAAGCTCTACCCACGCATCATCATCAAAACACCGCCATCGAACTATCACCGATGTATTAGCACCCGACCGCCATCGTCGAACCACTGCCTGATCGTTGTCATCAGACCACTATCACCCGATTACGATCCTCAAACTATCATCACCCGACTACGGTCCCCCAACAACCATTGTACAACTACATTCCTGCGACCACCATCGTTTGATTATAATCACCCAACCACCATTACCTGACTACAGTTCTCAGGCCACTGTAGCCTAACTATAATCCTCCAATCATTTAACTGTAGTCATCTCATCATCGTCACCTAATAATAGTCTCCTCACCACCGTTGCCCTCCAACGATCCTCCGATCATCATCATCACCCGTCTACGATCCTCTGACCTCCATCACTCGTCTACAAACCTCTAACCATTGTCGTCCGACTATGATCCTCCAACCAAAATCATCCAACTGCGATCATTTGACCATTGTCACCTATCGATATCGATGCTCATATACTTCGTCATCTGTCATTGCTAACAACATCATCGCACACAATCGTCTGTGAGATCGATGCATGCCATCTACAACAATTCTGGCTCCCGAGCACCAAAATTTATGTTGGACTTCTTGACCTCTAATCTCTCTTCTTCAAGGAATAATGCCTTAAACAAATAACAAATGATCTGTCAAAGATAGCTCCCAAGACACATGGCTCTTCCAATGTCCACCATAAAATACATTCTATACATTGTAAGTCTGCTATATTTTGACAACACCTTCCCCTAATCATAGAAAAGGACAGAATTTATAATTAATGACAAACATTTGTAGAATCGTTTCAACTAGCTAAGTTAGGCCCGTGCGTTTCCCTTTTATAGGTGTTCAATATAAAAACTATGGTGTCTCTTACTTTTATATGTGTATATGTTAGATCTTCGTACAATGCCAAAACAGTTATATTCTCTCACTTTACTACAATGCACACAACTGTTTGACAGCAATTGGGGAGGGGGCCGGAACTCTTGCTACAACCATGAATAATCATTCATGTCAACATCTTATGCACGATTATAGCAAGTTAATCCCCTAGCCATCTGCCATGTTTATTAGTTTTGAAATTAGTAAGTTAAGATTGGGGGGTACTTCAACTACAACACCAAATATACAATGTCCTACGTATGGATGCGATCATAAAACACCTCCCTTCTAACATTCATTGTTACATCAATTTCATGGAAAGCATATCATGGCTGAGAGGCAACTTTGGCTACAAAATCGAAGGGATATTCATGTTTCAAGTAAGTCTCTCCATCCAATAGTTTTATATGGATTCAAGGCAATCTTGCAAGCAATCATCTTTCTTGAAGCTTCTAGCAAAAAATAATATTTTTTTAAGAAAGTCGTAAGTGAATTTTAAATTATGCATAATCCCCAACTAAACTTCCACTCCTCAAAAGGGTGCTAATGGTTAAAGATAAACCAATGCTCACCTTCAATTCGAAATACATGTGGCATTTGTCCCCTCCCAATTAAGATACAATCGATCATGTGGGGATTTGATTCAACCTCTTCCAAAAAGTTTAACATCATCGAACAATACTCTCATAGCCTCAGTTTGATCAAACATACTTGGAGGATTTCTCTCAGCCTCTTCCATATAGGTTAATCTTATAGAGTAATGCTCTGACAACTAATCTCAAATAAGTCAAATATCCTTAGTGGATTTTCTCTTGACCTCTTTCACACAAGTTAACATCATCAAAAAAATGCTCAAACAAATAGCCTGAATAGATCAAGCATAAATATATGGGTTGTACAAAGAAGTAGTCTAATCTCAAGTTTGTATACAGAACTATTGAATTTATATGATATTATACATTCTTTATGAACATTATCAGAAGTCTGTTACAGCCTTCAAACCCTTGCCTCAGCTCCCAAGCGAGTGATTTATTATAGTTTTCCAAGAAAAAGCTTCTACGTCAACTGCAACACATCTTAAAAGATTCCAATGGCATTAAAGTCAACATCAATACTTGCATCTTAAAGTATAAATTCTAAGAAGAAGTGCAACAGCAAGCCTTGTTTGCCTACAAAATCAGTATGGTCAATAAGGACAGTTAACGCCTCTTTCAAAGGGAAGACTAGAGCTTCGTCGTAGGGACTAGAAATTTTGATTGTCGCCAAATTTGATTCATCCGATGAGGACAATCTGCAACTCTTTCAAGGGAAGATCAGAGCCTCATCATAAAGACTGGAAGACTTGTTCGTATCCGTAATCGCTCTATTGAACGAGAACAATCAACACCTCTTTCAAGGGACGACCAGAGCATTGTTGTAGGGATTGGAAGTCCTAGCGGCCTCCAACTTTGACTTGTCCAATAAGGATAGTCAATGTTTCTTTCAAGGGAAGACCAAAGCCTTGTCGTAGGAATACAGGCATTGATCACCTCCAATGGTTTTCAAACTCTTGTCGAACAATTTTGCGCTTTTTATAGAGAAAAACTAGAGCGTACTAAGAGAATTATGTCTCTAAAATAGCCCCAAGGGGGAGGGGGGTATTTATTGATTTAAAAGGACGAAATAATTGGATTTTTTTTGTTTTTTTTTTGGAGCAATTTTTTTCCCTTTTTGAAAGTAAATAAAAGGAAAACAAAAAATTTAAAAATAAGCCTTCATGCACTGTGGAAAGGTGCCTCAATATCTTGATATTTTTCAATGATATGAACTCAATTTTAACATTTTAAAAGCCTAAAGAAGCCAATCAAGTCAAGTTTGAGCAATTTTGAAGAATTTGGACAAAACTTTTTTAATAATTTTTGCTTCAATCAATGCACCGACTTCACGAAAAGCTAAAATTATAATTAAGAGATTATACATTATTCACGACCTCAATGGGAAATCCACATTTAAGTCCAGGAAGTGATCATGCTTCACAATTTTTTTTCGAAGTAGTAATTGTGCACCGCGATAATTTTCAATTTCTTAAATATATATGTTTGTACAACATAACTTTTGATACACACAAAATAGTTGGGCGACTAATACATCATCAAAAATCGATTTGATTAGGCACGAATCTTGATGTATATTTAAATTAGAAACTTTTAGAACTAAATTATGGATCATTTGAACTCATATTTCAGCAAATTGATATTCAAACCAAATATCTGAACGAGATGAACCAATCAACATCAAAAGTGATATGATCGAAATACAAATGAATCAGATTAAGCACTTCAAGCGTGATAAGAAACTTCAACATACTAATTCAAGTACCAAACGATATTCAAATCTAGCATGCTTATAATCAAATTGAGCGTCTCGACGAGACAAATCCAAGAGCCCAAAATCATCTAATTCTAAAAATCATTAAGGCGCTTAAATGTTGTAGAAATAACATATGATCAACGAAATTAATATGAGTCATTCGATGGAGTTTTTTGAATTTTAACAATATTTAGGGGCATGCAACTCTCAAAATCTATAAATAGACACCCACTCTTTATATATAAAGGGAGAGCCTAGACCCTAGCTAGAGACTCAGGAAAGCTCAAAGGGTTGAAGAATCCCGGAACTTCACCTAAGCACCACCATCAGACCACCACCTAATTGTTACCATTAGATAACACCTGACTACCGTCGCCAAACCACCACCATCAAATCAGCATCTGATCGTTGCCATCAGACTACCACCACTAGAACATTGGGGCCCTTCTACGATCATCCGACCGCCATAGTTGGACTACAGTCTTCCGACCAATGTTGCTCAATTGTAATTCTCTGATCACCATCGTCTGATTATGATCCTCCAACCACTGTCATCCTACAGCAGTCCTTCAACTACTATCACCCAACTGTGTTCCTACGACAATAATTGCCAGACTATATTCTTCCGACCATAGTCGTCCAAATACGACCATTTGATCATTGTTACCTGTCTACACCGACAACCATTGACTTCATCACCTGCCATCGCCAACAAAGTCAATGCATGCCACCACTCATAAGATTGATTCATCGACACCAACTCTATCTCCCAATGTCAAACCATGATTCATGTTGGACTTCTTCGTCTCTAGTTCCCCTCCTCAAGGGATAATGACAAAACAAACAGCAAATAATCTATTAAAAATGCACACTTTCCATAAGGCTCTTCTAAGTTCAACAACGAAATATGTACAATACATTGTATGTTTACTATATTTTATTAAAACCTTCCCCAATCAAAGGAGAAGGCATCATTTGTAACTGATGATAATGATTAGTTGAATCATTTCACTTAGGCCAGGCCCCATAGTTTTCTCTTTTATGAATTTTTTTAAATAAAAGCTATGGTGTCTCTAGCAACTCTTATTTTAATTTTGTATGTGTTGAATCTTCATACAATACTAGAATGTTCAACTCTTTTACTCTACTGCTACAAATGTTTTGGCATGGAACATTACACAAGTTCAAATGAAAAATATATATAATGAAAAGCAATGACAAGAGATACCATGGGGCACTAGTAGATACCAAAGATACTCACCCATAAAGGGTTATATGCAAATACTACTAGATGTGTGGATCTCAAATAATAAAAGGAAATGTAAAACTTTATATGAATAAAATCAAGAAAAATAAAAAAGGATATTTGCCCGCGACAAGTGACAAAAAATAGTAATCAACATAGTGGTCTAACCTCAAATTCATGAGGTTGATGTATTCTTATAAAGAGGTTTGGAAGGGTATGCTTGTTAAGGGTCTTTCTAGAAAAATCTTATCAACAACTAT
Organism: Dendrobium chrysotoxum; assembly: GCA_019925795.1. Taxonomy (NCBI): domain Eukaryota; kingdom Viridiplantae; phylum Streptophyta; class Magnoliopsida; order Asparagales; family Orchidaceae; genus Dendrobium; species Dendrobium chrysotoxum. Next base: position 90,280,048 of record CM034314.1, on the reverse strand, counting down.
ATCAAATTTAAGATTATAAGAAAAAGGCAGCATATGAATTCAGCTAATCAACAATAATAATTCTTAGAGTTGTATGGAACAAAATTGGAAATGATATCAAAGAGGTGTTAACTCTTCAATCATAATAGACAATAGTGCAAATACTATATAACTTCTGAATAACAACAAAGATAATCAAAGAAAACAAAGAAATTTGGACCTTTTCAGCAAACAAAATAAATATGCACCGTATTTGATGCAGACTTTACACAAACCCATCCCATGATCCTCCTATCTTCGTTCACTTTAAGACTCACAAGTCCCTATTACAACTAGATGCATGTAGATTGTCTGCAAACTTTACTTAAGGCTATAGCTCTATCAGGTCCTCTTATTCTACCTATCATGCAAGCGTTTTGTTTTCTCAGGATTCCAAGTTAAAAAAATTGCTTCAACTTATCTGGCCAACTTTATTTTCTAAATTTTTTTAATGTTAAAACTAAGGGGAGCTTAGTGATCATAAAAAGGGATCTGATGCATGTAAAAATGAAATCAAGTATGTCTGAATATAATTTAAGTTTATATGTGTAATTCCCCTCTAATTATCTGATCTAAGTGGGAGCTAAAATTTTTCAAATGAGGTGATCTTCTTGTACAAGAGCGATGCTTGATTGCGTGATCACTTTCGTAGTAGTCTATTTATGCTCCTTACATAGTAACTTGGATTTTTTGTGATTGATATTTAAGCAAATTTGATACAATCTGTATTTCTATCGTAGCGTGATTTTTAATTGATTGAAAGAATGTTTATAGATTTCTACGCAACATTTCTAGTGCATGGCTATTAAATTACTATCAATGTGTTTTTCATCATATTTTAAATTTTCATGTAAGTAATAAAAGTTTTCTAAATTATGAGTTTCATATCTTCAAATTTGATTGTGCTTGCGTGATTTTGTAGATCTTATTGTTGATATGCATTACAAACTCAAGAGCCTAAGCTTTCATGCATCAACATTAATTACTTTAGAAAGATTTATCGGTAGCATCATTGCACTACATCTATCTAAATATTTAATAAACAGCACAGAAAATTTTATAAGAAGTAAATCCAAACCAAATCAAAATAAAAGTTTAATTAAGATAAACACTAAAAATGCCACATTCCATCAGAAAATTCAGGGATTAACCACTTGCTTCCAGCAATCACCAAGTAATTGTAAAGAAATGTAAATTTCTTAGTAACCACAGCATGCAAATTTGAATGAATTTTGACACCTTATTGTCAATTTGGAGAACTAAATAAAATCTTAAAGGCCTCTTCCTATCAAAATAATAACTACATAGATAGCCGTCAGAAAATGGCATAACTTACTGATGCCTTAAAATGTAATTTCATGCCCAAGAGCTGATTAATGCTTCTTCTGGCAGCCATCTGAATAAATTATCTGCAAAAGAAAAAACACACACACAAAAATAGAAAGCCTAAGAAAAGACAATAAAGGTTAAAAAAAATACACTTAGGTGCAAAATGACTATTAGATAATTGTTATTATATATAATAATAACTGAAGAAATTAAGCGTGAAGCAGAGTAGTGATAAGATGAGAGATAAGTATCCCAATATTTCTATCAGTTTTTCTAAGCTGCTCACCCTCTGTTGCTTGACTTATATGAACAACAGTATTGCGTACTACCCTTGGGCGTCATCAAAGCGGGTAAGAAAGAAATTCCTTCTCTAGGGTTCAGATGAAGAAACAGGTCAGAATCTTGCATTTACCATGTTCAATTCATAAATTTCTGCTTCTAACTAAAACCTTTAGCCACTATTTCAAGTTAAGAACCAATGCAGTGGCAAGGACAACTAACTAAATTTAATTTGCATCTATAAATTCCCTCTAACATAATAAGTAACCCTTCCTTCCACACATCATCAAATCATCAAAATCCAACTGGATGAGAACTAGTCGTTTCCAACATAAGCTGCAACTTCGATCTATTAACATAACTTCATACGATTCCTAAAAAATGTTAATCACTTGAGAAAAGGCCCTAATGATAGTAGTTTCTGAAATCAAGGATTCGACCAGGAAAATCAACAATTAAGCAGGAGAAAAGGGAGGGCGGAGTAGAATAGAATAGAACCTCGAGAACCGGCCAAACTTCCTCGCCGGCCACGGATCCGGTGGCTCTCAAACGCTGGCGCGTGGTTGAAATACGTCCTTGGGAAAGACGGAGAAGGCGAGTACCCTATTTTCTAGCCGCCACGCAGCTTCCGGATTCCAGAGTCCATTTGTGTTCCCATGACCGGATAATGCCGGTCACCAACGGGTGAATTACCGGCTGATCGAACTAATGGACATCATCAAGTTTATGGACAGATATTATTACACGTAATTTTTTTATAAATAACTTTTAGCGCTGCTTATTTCTTGAGAAAAGCATCCAATTTATCACTAACTTTTTTTATGAAAGAACAAATAAAAATATCAATATGATCTCTAAATTTTTAGGCTTCATTCGAGACAAATTTTTTTCTATTTAAAAAAAAAAATTTATAAAAAATTTTAGTTCAAAAATTTTTTATATTATAAAACCAAAAAGCTATCAATTAAAAAAAAAACCTGAATAATTCGGCCCTATGTGTGAGCTTGATCCATGCAAGTGAATTTTTAAGCAATTTTTTTAATTATAAAGTGATTTGTTATAATTTTTCATGGTATTCAAACATTTTTATTTCAAAAAATCTTTGGACTAAAAAATTATTATAAAAATAATAAAAAAAAATGTGTCAAACTGAGCCTTAAATTTCATAAGCCTATATGGCACTATCTAGACTCACTGGATTGAACCTAATAAGAATTTAAGAATAATAAATTATTTGACATTAACTCCTACAAAATTGGTGGACGTTGCTTGTGGGCTCTTCCTTTTCTCAGGAAAGTTTTCTGTTGCATTTCCTTTGATTTTCTTGCCAGGGTTTTGCAATGGCGCCTAATGTTGTCCAAATGGTTGATCCTGATTTTTTGGATGGTTCTTCTAATTCCCGTTCATTTATTCATTCCCTTATGGGGTCTTCCCCATTTGTGAACTTTGAGGACCTCAAGCCGACTTTATTTTGGGGTTTACCTTCTTTGTGGGTTTCGGAGGAAGAGGTTTTGGTTCTTGCAGTCCCATTTGTTTTCTCCCTTATTGGTTATTTTCCTAATCATAGGCCATCTTTGGATGCTATTAGGAAGTTTTTTTTTTTTCAATTTGAAACTTTCCAGGGAGCTTTCCGTCACCCTTTTGGATTCTCACCATGTTCTAATTAAATTGCGTTGTGATATGGATTATTGTCGTGCCTTTGCTCATCGATCCTACTTTGTTAATAAGTGTTTTATGAAATTAACTAAGTGGTCTCCTTTTGTGAATATTTCTGAGGAATCCCCCCATTGTCTCTGCTTGGGTCTCTTTCCCAAATTTGCGTCTGCATTTCTTCTCTCCCCGAATTCTACATGGTCTTGGGGCTCTTTTTGGTTGTCCCCTTCGCATTTATAATGTTATGGCAATGGGATCTCGTCCGTCAGTTGCTAGAGTTTTGGTAGAACTTGATATTACAAAACGATGTCCTGATAAGGTGTGGTTGAGTCCTAAAAAATTTGGTTATGTTCAAACTGTGTTGATGGATGAATTCCCTTCATTTTGTGATCATTGCAAAGCTTTAGGTCATATTAAAAAAGAATGTGTCTCTCTTCATCCCCATTTAAGGGCTAATATGGGTGCGGGTGCTAGAGATTCTCATGGCAATGTTGGTTCTCTATTACATGAAATGGAGGTTGTTGGTGATGAGGGTCATTTGGGAAATGTGGTACCTGATATTGTTAATCCTTCATTGGATTTGATCACTCACGTGCAAGAAATCCCTTCTGTGGAAACTCCTCCTATTGATGTGCATGTTGTTGTTGAGGAAGAGGCTAAGGTGAATGATCATGATGCTTATGTTCCTATTCCTATAGCTTCGGATCCCCCAGTATATCCATCTCTCGCTGCTATTAGAATGGATGTGCCTGTCGTTGATGTTAGTAACTCTGATGCTAATACGGTTGTGAATGTCGAATGTGGTGATAATAAGGTTATTTTGAATCAGTCACCTTCTTCTCTTGATTCACCGATGACTTCCTCTGAGCCGGCCTTGTCTCCTATTACTGTTGTGTCGAAGGAAAAGGCGGCTTTTGTTGATATTCCAATTTCGGTTATGAGCAATGAAGATTTGAAAACCCATCTGGCTATGCCATTAATTAACTCAACTTTGGATCAATCTGATTGGCTGGATGATTCACTTACTCATGATGTAGTTGGTGAGCATGTAAATGAGCATCATGATATGTATAGTTTCATGGTGGGAAGCGTTGTTGATCAAGTAGAATCGAATTTTGGTGGCAAAAGGCGTAGAAGTAAATCTAAGAAAAAATAGCCCTTTTGGTTGAACCCCTCTCTGTCGATGTTGTGCACTTCAATTGTAAGGAATTTTTTGGTGTTTTGGACGATGATGAGGCGGCTCTATGTTCACCTCCTTGTAGGACTTGGCTTGTTGGCAACCTTGGTGGTCATGCTTTCATGTTCGGAAGTTGCCTAGGTGCTGATTGTGGGTGCTGCCGCTTTTGGATGGTCCTTACCTGACTACGAGGTAGTTGCAGGGAGCCTTGCCACTTACTGAGTCCATTTGTTTGACTCTTTTGCCTTCGTCTTTAGTTGACTTTTAGTTGGAGATTGTTCTCCTTTTTCTTTTATTGTTGTATTTTAGGTTTGTCTGGTTTTGGGCTTTGTAGTAATTGCCTTTAATTGAATGGAAAGCTTTTTTTTTAATTTAATTTTAAACAAAACTCCTACAAACCAACTTTATTCTTTAAATAATTTTTAGATTTTTATTCATTAAATAATTTTAAGAATTTTTCGAACATTTAATCGAATTGGTTTATTTTTTGCTCTCAATTATATGAGCCTAAATTTCTTAAGCAGTTTTTAATAAAAAGCAATTATGTCAATGCATCAAGATGAGCTTTAAAATCAGCTCTAATTTTAACAAATTTCAAGAGCTTTAAAATCCCTCAGAACATTCTTTACATAAAAAAAAAACTTAATATAATTTTTTTCATCTTTAATGATCTTATATTTGATAAGTGCAACTTTCATTATCAATGTAATTATTTTCACTTCATTTACTTTTAGTTTATCATAAAATTGTAAGTAATCACGCAAAAATATAAACTAAAGGATAATGCAAAATTTTAAACTAAATGATAAGTCCATGCTTATAAAGATAACTGATTGTTACCATGCAATTTACGAGTTCACAAATATCTGAGACAAGTTTTTTTTAGCAGAGACAGAAATTTACTATTTTTAAAATATCACCATTGCCACTACCCAACATCGATCATCACTCGCTGCCCCCTGCCTCCTGGCTCTGGCCATTGCCACCCATCACTGTCAACCACCACCAATCATCATCGTCTACTTCCTACCTCCTACAACTAAGGGCATCTCCAACCAAAAACTCATTTTTCACTCTAAAATACAGCAAAACTTCAAAATGACATAATTCATCTTCAATCAAACTGCATTTCTTTCTTCTTTCGCACTCTTCCTACGAAGGTAACAATCTCTCTCCTCTTTTTCACGCTTTTCTACTCTTTCGTGCTCGTCTTCGGCAACCCAATTTTTTGGCGTGATGAACAATCCGACATCAATATTGGCAACACACTATTCACCTACCGACTTTTGAGTGAGATTTGAAGTTCGAATGCAGCGAATGACAGACGACATACGATGGTATGCAATTCGATTGGAGATGGTCTAACGCCTGCCATCATCAGCCACTTCTAGTCAATTATTATTTCAAAATGCTATCGACGTTTATTTACTTCAAATCAAATAAAATAATAATAAATTGCATTAATAAGGTATTCAACCAAACAACTCATTTGTATGCACTGCTTCTTTGCCTTCTTTATCAGACCAAACAGGCAGTAAATATAAATGTCATGTGCTCTACCATTTATTGACCATTTCCTGCTATTCTACAATCTGATTAATTTAAAATGATCCAAGTCAGGGAAGCCATAAATGTGTTGAGATGATTATGCGCATAGACAATTTAAGCGCAGCCCCATTCTTTTTAGCAATACAAGTTCCTAACATTTAAACAAATTTATTTGATAGATTACTCATGAACTGCACTAATCTCAAAATAAATCCAATAATAAATTGTATATGACCATTTTCTTTTGCGAAGATCTTCTAACACAAATGATTCAGAAGAAAATTGCCTGCAATGGAATCATTCAAGAAGCTTATTGCATGTTCCAACCCCAACTGCTGCAGCAAGGTGCCATGCAGCGTGGATGTAGGGAGTTTCAGGATACCACTCATCTGCAATAAAAAGTAAGCCTCCCAACAATGAAGACAATGCATGAAGATTATGAGCAGTTCTTAGCTCTGGTTTTGTCGATGCTTTTTTAGCAAATGCTACCTGGAAACAAGGCAAAGGTCTTAGAATTTACTGATTAACAATACAGGAGTGACAAGCGATATATATGAAGGCATGGTTTTATCTGAACTTATCTTTATGAATCCTTATTTGCCAATTATTAGAGATGAAAACATATAATAAAGAGACCAAATGAAGCGTTAGGGTTCCAGGACACAGTATCAGTGGTATAAAATTATTTTTGTAGCAAGAAAAGGCAAGAGCCTCACTGATAATGGATAAGCAAAAAGAGATTAATCTAGCACACAGACTGGAAGGTTACAAAGTTTCAGATGATAAATCACGTAAACAGAAAACAGAGAACAAGTTGAACATAAAACACAGAATATGGTTATAATAAACATTATTACAGGCAGCAACGAAGAAAACGGAAGCCAAGCAATCGAGTATTGCCGATTAACGTAAGAATTCATGTCATTCATGACTTCATTTTCAAAAAAAAAGGTTAACCAATGCATGGATGGTTGTGTTCTCGAACGATTATTTCATTCATGTATTTTAATTTGATAAGATCAGTTCCCACTAAGATGCATGAAAACAGTAAGAAATAGTAGGGAACTGGAGAGACCGACGTCCTTGAGGTATAGAACCACCAAATAAATATTAAAAAGCATGAAGATATATAATAATAAATGCATGGAATCTATTTATGAAAAGAATGAGAAAAATGCTCGAATAAAACACTTGATGGTTGCACTTTGGTCTTGCATACCTCCATCATGCCTGTGTGAACAACTGAAACCATTAGAGGTTGAATGGGCAAAAACATTGCTGATGCGGCCATTAGCAGTTTTGGATTTTCAATATGTAGAGCTTTTGAAAGGCACTGCACTGGGCCAAAATTAAATCATTGAAAATGAAACAGTACATAATACCATATGAAAATAAATATAATGAACCAAATGGGTAAAACATTTTTGCCAGCTAGTAATACTGTAGGATCTTTAATTTTAGTTGAATAAACTTACAACAGAAGCTGTAGCTATCATAGTATAATCTGCCCATCTAAAGAATCTCCGCACCTGTCCTCTTGAACAATGGTACAAGCTCGAGGCCACTCCAACTCCTATTAATGAATTAGCATAAAGTACGGAATTCAAGTTCTTCCTGCATAATCCATAAAAGCTTTCTCATGAAAATAGAAAAATAATATATGGTAAAGGAGACTGGAGAAAGGAAATAAAAGGCAATCTATGCTAAATTGGTAGAAAAGCTTACCGAGGAGCCTGAAGCCCAAGAATGATAAAAGGTAATGAGGTTAAAACATTAGCAACAGTTTCCACAATGGTCTGGTCACCTGAGTAAGAGAGTAATGACAGCACAATAATCAACTTCAATGCATCTAATGATTCTAACAAAAACATGTTAACAGAAAAAATACAGGACAATACCTTGAATGCTACAATGGATGGGTCTCAAGAAGGATGGCCTCTGCTGCCATATTTGGCTAAAAAAGATGGGGAAGCAAAGCCAATCAGTTAACACGATAGGATATAATATCATTTCATACAAAAGTTTTTCATTGATCTGTTTCATTCTAGCACATACGGAATTATCAAGATTGGGCTTCTCTGAACTTTCTCTAAATTTGTAGATGTTGAGATATCCAAGTCTTCACAATCGACTCTCAGTGGTGATTGGTGCACAAGCTTAACACCATGAATTCCCTCTAGATTTTTAGAAGTCTTTGATGAGTAATCCAAACCCATTGTTTCTTGACTTTATTTGGCTGAAACAACTAGATTGCGATGCTCTGGGGAAGTAGACTGCAGTAGAATCGAAATTCAAATCATCAATATACAATGTGTTGCCTTTATTCCATATTATAGAGTGCAAATAAATATGAACATGAGAGTACTTTTTAACTTCCATTCTTTCTTAAACTTCCTTGGAATGAACATTAATTTCAAAGCTTTCAAGAGAAAGCTTCAATTCATGTCCTATAGAGAGCAATAGAGAACCACATATTTTCACCAGACCTTACAGTTACCTCAAACTTGAACAAGATTTTATCTCTAATAGCATACTATTTAAAATTAAGTTTTAAGGAATTATAGATCGATATTTAATACAAGCTAGCTTGTCATTATATATAAAAAAGGTCTAAATCAATGTTCTAAAAAACATAATATCTAGATTCACAAGAAACATATGCTACTTCTCCTTATCACAGATTTGTGATGATTTATTTGTTCTCCCTTCAATTTAAAGAACATAACAAACTGGATGACATCTAGAAAAAAATAAGTTTTCTTTTTTTTATTCTCGGGTGAACAAGTCAATGCCTTTCAGAAAGTAATTAATATAGCTCTACAAGAGCTACAATACTTTCCAATAATTCTTGAGAGAAATAAAAAGCTTCCCATCGGATCTCTAAAGTTTCCAGGTATTTCACTTATAATATTTTAATCTTTTCATTGTCATAAATTTGATTTCTTAGCTTGGTTAAATGAAATAATGGGTAGTTAGATAGAAACTTGTTATAAATTAAAGTTATGTTGTTAATAGAAAAGCGGATTGGCAATAAAGAAATCATTAATAACTAAGATGAAGTGCTGAAATGAAAATGTCAAAATCAAAGTGTAATAAGAAATAGAAATCAATAGAGTAAAATGATTGTACATGGGAAATTGTAGCACTTAAAGGATAAGGTTCTCAACAATAGATAGCTAGTTTCAACATGTATGGGAAATATCAGAATATGAATAAAAAAGAAAGGTAGATAGAACCGATGTGAGTGACTGAAAAAGGAAAAGGTAAATATCGAAATTAATTTGGCAACAATTAGCACAAAATATGGATTAACAAATATAGATCATCAGAAAAGAATCGTCAATGGAATTCAAAAAACAAACTCAGAATAGCTAAGATTAGGTGAATAATAGTGATGATAATGCGTAATATGGAAAAAAAAAAAAATCCGCTGCATTGAAGTGCACTTAAACCGAAGTATGATGAAATTGGTTTTGCTCATTACAAGAATAGGAGCTAGTAGATACTCGCCTTAAATTTAGCACAAGGAAATGAAAGTACAAAATACATTAGTCTCCCCGCTCGAATTCGTCTGACTTGCTTTTCAAACATTCATTGCAGCAACACATTGGCCATGCTAAAAAAAATATGAAATGCTAAAATCAAACTGAATATTTCATTTGGCTACATTTTTTTGTTTGTAGCCATAAACAAATCCATTTTAAACCCTCAACAAAAAGATAGCTAACTTGTACTTCCAAGTTCCAACAACTGGTGAAACAAAGAAATAAAATCATTATCCTACCCCTAAGGCCCTAACCCTCCTTCAGCTATTATTCCAAGGAAAATTTGCAACTAGGGCATCGCAACCCTCAATTTCTCCACCATATAACAATTAATGTAATAGTTTTATGCTCTTAGCATCATACAAAACCTCATTCTCCTTACCAGCTGCTATAACTATCTCCTTCAGACTCAGAATTCATAACAGCAATTTCCATGCTGCAAAAATCAATCCCACAAAATGTCACATAATTAAGGGGGAAAAAAACAAAACATAGCGTTAAAAACTTGTCGATTATCGTAAATTAGATTCACTTTAAACAAATAGCATATCCAATAAATCACACTAATAAAACATGCCTGCAGACTGTCAAACCACCTCTAAAGCTTCCATACTTGGGCGAATTATTAGGTCCGGACACCGGACGGAGAGATCCGTCCGGTTTTCTCTCTATCTACAGTAAAAGCGCAGTAAAAGCGCAGTCAAAGCGCAGGTGCTACAGTACTTGCGCTTTGACTGCGCTTTTACTGTAGACAGAGAGAGATCCGGACGGATCTCTCCCGTCAGGTGTCCGGACCTAATAATTTGCCCCATACTTGCACTCGCCAAACTCTCGCTAGTCAAAATATATACTACAAAAGATCAAAACAATATTGTTATCTGATCATTTCATGTTTCTCTAAACAAATATTAAATGCTCAAATCAATTAAAATAAAACCTCCGGTTTTATGATAATGGTTCAAAATTGAAACCATAACTCACCCCTATTCTAAGCAGTCGACAAAAGAATAGCAACTGTAAGATTCCAATAACTACATCTATTGAAAAACAAAGCTTAAAATAAAAACATCATCCTCTTCCTAACCCTCCGTGTAATATTGCCCAGAAAAGTTTGTAACTAGGATATCCTAACCTGCAATTCTCCGCCAAACAACGATTAACATTTAAGTTTTAGCACCATACAAAGCCTCAATGTTTGTTACCAGCTACTATATCTAAATTCTCCCTCTGGACTCAAAATCTGAAACAGTAGTTTCTATGCCGGAAAAATGAACCGAGCAAAAGTGCTAAACTAAAAAGGAAACAACGATATAGCATAAAATAATTATGTGCAAAACTGCAAATTGAATCCACTCTAAGTGCTCATTTGCATCGTTGAAATTAGAAAAACATGTTAGAAAAATGATGCATTCATATTCACTCACTTTGTGGGTGAAAATTCTTCACATTTGAATAATTTTGGGAGGGGAATTATAAAATTTAAAATCAAAGTTGATTTCTAACTTCTTCCAACCAAATATTGGATTTTACAAATTTCAACGTCGTCCAAAAAAGTTTCCAGAGCTTGCAAATCCGCTACACGAAAACCCTAAAGCTTACATATTTCCACTTTCCAGCCACAATCATACAAAACATGAAAGCACGATTAATCTACCCTAAACCCAAATTTAGGATACAAAAGAATATAACAATCAACGGAAGCGATGTTACAAACATAGAAAAAATACCTGAAAAAAGCATAGCAAGCCCTCAAGGAAGAAAGGCGAAGGCGGCATTCCCGGAAAAGCACCCATGCACTTATAGAGGTATGAAGCAGCGGAAGGGTATCTACCAGTCCAGCTCCAGGCATATTCTCCCTGCTGCAGACTGATTCCGCTTCTCCACCTTCCAGTTTTCGCAACACAGTTGCTTCTGCGTTTTGGAAGCGTTCCGGGTCGAAATTGTGCAGTGGAACGCACTGATTGGTGGAAAATTGGTTTGGGTTAAGGTGATTAAGACGTCGGCAGGTTTTGACGGACGTGGATAATCAGATTTTTTTTTTATATAGGCCAATTAAGATAAATATATACATCACATAAATAAAAATAAAAAAAATTATAAGATATAGCCCATTTAAAATAATTCAACTAAAATTTGTTATAGATTATAAAGGATGGCTTTTCTTGGAGGAAAGCGGTGACACAACATGTAAATATTACATTGCTAGAGTAAGAGAAATCTAATGTTACGAGAATTATTCTTAAGAGAATGTTTGCATGACGTTTGGTAAGCAGGATCGAAGTCAAGTGACAGAGACTAAAGGGACCGTAGTGTGTGGGTGATGGAGGTCGGAGGGACTTTCGTCAGGGAACTGAGGTAAAAGGGACTGTTGTCGGGTGATAGAGGTTAGAGGAATCATAGTCGGCATGCAACTGAGGTAAGAGGGACCGTATTTAGCAGGTGAAGTGGTCGGAGGGATCGTAGTCGGGCAATGGAGGTCGGGGGGACCATAGTTGGCCAACTGATGTCAGGCGATCATTATTGGGCGATGGAGATTAGAAGGATCGTAGTTGGGCAATAGAAGTCTAATAGACTGTAGTCAGGCGGAGGTCGAAGGGATCGTTGTCGGGTGATAGAGGTTAAAGAGATCATAATCGGCAGATAATAAAGGTTAGAGGGATTGTAGTCTAGTAACTAAGGTCAATGGGATTGTTGTCAGGTGATAGAGGTCGGAGGGACTGTAGTTAGCGGGCGACAAAAGTTGGAGGGATCAAGTCGGACGATTGAGATCGAAGGGACCGTTGTCAAGTGACTGAGGTCGGAGGGATTTATCAGGTGATAGAGGTGGGGTGGAGGCTCGGTGGTGGCAGCTAGATGGAGGTCTGACGGCATCAGGCGGAGGTCCAACAGTGACGGCTAGGCTATGAGGATCTATCAACTACGGTCCCTGTAGTCAGGCGACTAAGGTTAAATGGATTATTGTTGGGCGACTGAGGTCAGAGAGATTGTTGTCAGGTGATAGAGGTCAAAAGAATCATAGTCGATGGTGACAGAGGTTGGGTGGAGACCCAACGGTGGCAGCTGGACGAACGTCTGATAGCAACGGTCGAGGCAGAGGTCCATCAGCAATGACCGGGCAGCGAGGATTCACCAGCGGTGGTGCCTGGGTGGAGCTCCAGGACTCTTCGAGCTTCAGAGTTTTCTTGAGTCTCTAGCCTAGGTTCCAAGCCTCCAAAAGTCCCATTTCATTTAGAAAGTGATGGTCTAATGGTCTATTTATAAATTTTGAGAGTGGCATACTTCGTAAATATGGAGAAAATCAATGACAAATTTGGTATGCTTCATCAGACGACTCATATTGATTCTCTTAATCATAGAGTGTTTATTCAACATTTAAGTGTCTTAATGGTGCTAGAATCAAGAGATCTTGGGCTCGCTGGGTTTGTCTTGTTGAGTCGCTCTATTCGACTATACACATTTCATATTTGTGGATCATTTAGTTATCCAATTTATGCTTTGAATTTTCCAAATATGCTTCGATCCCTTGATTTGGGCTCGGATTGGATTGATTTTGGTGTCATTGGGTTCGCCTCATTGAGACTTCCAAATTGACTATTAGTTTGCTGAAATAGAAGTTTGGATAGTCCCAATTTTAATTTGGAAGTTTCCAATTCAATTATGCATGAAGATTCGTGCCCGATTAAGGTGATTTTTTGTGACGTATTTGTTACTCCGTCATTTTTAGACGTTGAAGTTTGCGGAGTTCAAAAATATATATTTGAGCTTTAAAAAAAATTTTAGTGTGAAATCACAATTTCAGATAAATTACAAAGTGCGACCACTTCCTAGAAATTAACGTGGACCTCCCATCGGAGTCATAAAGACATGAACCAAGTAAAATACCTTGGATCATAAATTTAAGAAATAGTCGTTAATCAGAGTAAACAATGTTAAAAAATTTGCTCCAAAATTTTAAATTTGCCTGAAACTCATTGTAGAAGCTCTGTTGTGTTCTGAAAGTATCAAAATTGAGTTCAAAACGTCGAAAAATAATTTCAAAGACCTCAAAGATGTTTAAATCAGACTTTTCGAGAAAAAAATTTGTTTTTTTTTTTTTCGTGGCCTTCATGTTGCTGCGTGTGCAGGAAACTAGGTGTGTAAGTAGACTAGCCGGCTCATGAGGCTACTCAAACTCCACTCGGTAACTAGCTCACGAGTTGAGCTTATGAGCTTTGAGCTCGAACTCAAACTCGAGCTCTTATATTACAAAAGCTCAAGTTAGAGCTTGATGAAACTCAGCTCGTCACGCTAGCTTGCTCGATTATGTTGAAAATTGTATTATTTAAAAATAATTTGCTTTTTTTAAATGTAGCTGAAAAAAAATGAAAAACATTAATTACATTAATGCAATTGGTAGAAGCTTACAACTGGCATCTAACATTTCTTGTGGGGAAAGCTGATATTATTTGTGATTAAAAAAACAATTAATTATTTTCTTTAAAAAAAGCAGTTTTTACTGTTCTCCCAAAAAAGCCTACTCTTCTTCTTCATCACTCTTCTTCTCCAATAGACTGTTGAGCTTGTAAATGTTTCTCCCAAGATCGTGATTTTGACCCCAATGTAACTCCGACAACCATGGCTCCTTACTTCCTCCTTTCCTCGGTGAGCAAAGATCACGAGTTGGTGTTTCAAGTTTGATTACCATGCGTTCAATCTTCGGTTAAGCATGCTCATGAGTCGAGCACAAGCCTGCTGTAACTCCGACAAGCCGAATACGAGCTCACCATATGAGGTCGAGTTTGTCTCTGAGTTGACAAGTTAAGCTCGAGCTAGCCCAAACTCAAGCTCAACTCGACTTGTTTACACTCCTAGTGATAAGAATGTCTCCTCAAAAGAGGAGGCACAATAAAAAAAAGGATAAATTTTAATATATTTTTTTCTTTTTTAATTATTCAAAAAAGGGAAAAATAATTTTGGCTCCAATAAATTTTGGTCCCTGTAGTCGGGCTATTGGGATCCAATAGATCGTTGTCGATCGATAGAGATCAGAGGGATTATTGTCAGGTGATAGAGGTCGGAGGAGCCATAGTTGGCGGCAATAGAGGCTAGGTGGAGACTCGGTGGTGGCGATATGGTATAGTTTTGATGGTGATGATCAGGTGAAGGTCCAACAGTGGTGGCTGGGCAACGATGATTCACTGGCAGTGATGCCTATGTGGAGCTCTGGGACTCTTCAAGCTTCAAAGATCTCTTAAATCTCTAGCTTATGGTCCAAGCCTCCAAAAAGTTCAATTCATGTAGAGAGTAGGGATCTATTTATAGATTTTGAGAATAACATGCTCTATAAATATGAAGAAGATCTAGGACAAATTCGGAGTGCTCTATCGGACGACCCATATTGATTCTCTTGATCATAGAATGTTCATTCAACATTTAAGTACCTTAATGATGTCAAAATTAAGTGATCTTAGGCTTGTTGGAGTTGTCTCATCTAGTCGCTCGATTTGACTATACGTATGTCATATTTGACATATTTGTAGATCATTTGGTTCAATTTATGATTATTCAATTATTATAACTGATATGATTGAGACTAATTCATATAGGGCTGGCATACATGCCGTAATACAAGAGAAACACTATGGATAGTTAGGTGTCCTTTATTGCTTGCATATGCATATAACATGAGCATGCATGATAAATTATATAAATGATACGATACGATACGATATGTACATGATATATAATATGATTGAGACATGTCCATGATATGATTGAGAAGATTCATATGATATATATGAACTATATGATATATATTATATATGATATTGATGTTATATGACAAGCATATACATATCGACAAATGCTAATACAAACAAGGCCAATATAATTGATAAAATTGATACCTGATACATTGCATTTGATATGAATAACGATGTATATGCATATAATTGCATGCAAATGATAAATATAGCGAAATAAATATTCAATCAATGACAAGTATACTAATACATATGAGATAACATATAAATTGAGATAAAAGTGCATAATTTATAGACATGTACAGATTCATGATAGTCCTATTGCATTGCACTTAACATGAGTATATAAATGACAAAATTCATTGATTTTTATACGATTATTGTTCACTAATTATAAATTGTACTACATATATTAATTCTCATTGCTTATATGAGACAATATTTATATTGATTGCTACATATTTTTTTATAGTTATATGTTTATACTAATATTGACTGAATGATTACATCCATATTACTTTCTATTATCATGCATTGATTATAATTGTAGGGGTCAAGATCCAATTAAGTGATATCAATCATGATTTATTAAAAAGATAAAATAATGCATTGATTAAACTATTAGCTATTATAAATGAAATTTAAGAAATGAATGAGAAGAATTTATAGTTACATTCACCGGTTTCTATTTATTGAAATGAGATTAATAGTTATGATAGATTATGTTGACCTCAAACCATTTGCCTAACCACCTCACGGATCCAACAACCATTCCCACTCACACACGATCTCACAACGGCCTCACTCTCGACACAGAATGCGAGCAGTTCACACACAGGAACCATAGGTATTTGATTCTCTCGCATGCAAGAAAGTCAAACTCGGACCTCTCTCTTTTTTTTTTTTGGGACATTGAGGCCAATTAAAGCAGACTCACACACATATTGCATACACAAGACTCGAACCCGATACCTCTTAATTGGATAACCTAAGCTCCCAACCAACAGGCCAAAGTGAGCTTTGTCGGACCTCTCTCTCGTTCTCCTATCGTCTATACACTGCACGAGCAGACCTCACCGATCCCACGATCGATTTGCTCCCGCTCTCGATTCTGCCCCGCTCTCTGCCCGAATGTGAACAAGTTGCGACCCCAGTGTCCGATCGCGGCACTACATGAACCGCAAGCCTTTCGATTTCCCTCCGCGTGTGACCCCCGGATTAAACTCCTGTATGCCTCTAGCCTTCGATCCTCTACACACGGGCAAGACCCAACCCGCTCTCCGCCTTGCCGCAGGACTCCCGCGCGCTACCTCGGCTGCACCCCAGTCACGAGTGCCATGAACTCAACCCGCACAGGCGTCGACCCACTGTTCCCCATCCAGTCGTTCAACCCTATCCTGAGTGCCGACTCCGCTTCCCTCGGCATCGATCAACATTGCTTGAACCGCTTGTTTGTTCGAAATAGTAAGTAAAGGGGAAGAGAAAAAGGGTATCTACATAATTATAATAAGGAAAGCATAAAAATACTTCGATCATCAAATTGAAGATCAAAGAGAGATTTCTGGGTCAATTTTAATTCCCCGAAGCCTTCAATCGTCGATTGGATCAAGCCGAGAGGAATTAAAAGGGTAAGTGCCCTCCCCAACCTCCCCTTGCGGGGAGGGGGTGCCAAAAGATTGCTGAAATCATCTTGGGAGATTGGGAATATTGTCGAGAGCTTTTATTTAATTAATCATTTAATTAATAATTAATTAACCATTTTAGATCATTTTTAATAATTAATTAATAATTAACTAATCAATTTAAAATTCTCTAAGTGAGCGTTTAATTAATTTAAAATAAATTTAAAACCTAAATAACTAATTGATTGATTTTGATTCTAATTAAATCATCAATTCAAAATACAATTAAAATTTAGTTTTAAACTTCTTTTAATTAATTGTCAACCCCCTAAAATTTAATTAATTTAATTAAATGAATTAATTAATATTGATTTAAAATAAAATTAAACTCTAATTAATTAAATTAATTGAGCAACTAACTTTAAATTTTAATTAATAATTAAATAATTTTAAAATATTAACGAGCTGAGCAATTGATTTAAAATAAAATTTAAATCTTTTAATTAATAATTTAAACTAAAAATTTAATTAATTAACCTAATTAATAATGCAATTAATTCAAAAAAATAACAAAGAACAGAAAAAGAATATTTTCTCACTTATCAACTTAAGTACAACGCTTACCAACTAACACCAAACTTCTGAAACTAAAGAAAGCATAAAATAGAAAGAAAAAAAAAAACAGGCAAACCTAAGCAGCTCTAGGTAAGCTCCAACGCCGTGCAAGCTCAAGCTCCTCGCAAACCCATCAATTATAAGCTCTAGCTCCTATAACTCCTAGGCCCTAACCACGAAAACCTACAAATAAGTAAACAAAAGTCAACATAGAGTGGTAAACAAAACTAGTACTATAAGTAGAACACTAGTATGATAGGTAAAAACAAGTAGCAAAAATAAATTGCTGAAAGTAAAAAAAATACTGTAAGTAAAGCAACTATTACAGGTAAGAATAATGTTGAAACAAGCAAGCAAAGCTATTACTATAAGTCAAAAGCTACTACTGTACACAAAACACTAGTACAGGTGTTGAGGTGGTAAAAACACTGCACTAAGTATCTACTAGTAAAGTCCCGCTGAACTAAATCCCCCCTAACCTAAATATACGGGTCACCTTTAATAGAGGCCGTAAGTTTCACTTTTAATTATTAGGGTGTTAGGAAAAACTTTTTGAGAATAAATAGCACATCCTTGATAACCTTGGCAACCTCTAATAGAGGCTGTAAGACTTGCTATATGGACTGCTTCTAATAAAAGCAGTAAGACCCACATGGTAGGGGAAATCTTTAGGTAAAAGTAGCCTAACCCTAAATCTCACCAACGGGCTACTTCCAAGTGAAGCTGTAAGACACGCATGCTAGGGAAGTTGTAAGACCTTAGGGAAGCTTCTAAGTGAACAATCCTAAACCAAATCCAACACACGGTCTACTTTCAATGAAAGCAGTAAGACCCACTTCTCAGAACCTATGGGCTACTTCCAAGGGAAGCCTCAAGGAGAATAGAATCCTCTAGCTGGAAAGCGTGATTCATTTGTGTCACATGCACCATCTCTCTTTTGAACGAGAAACATATTAATTAAGAGTTTAAAATGGACAACTCTTCTCAATTTTAATTTTAGGGTGTTACATTGTGTAACACATACAAAGTTAGCGTATCGTTCAACCTGTTCTGACATGACTAGATTCAAGAAAATCCGTTAAATTTCTATATTTGAACCCTTATGCATGTGTTTGAGAATTTTCTTTGTGCATGTGAGAGTTTGTATGTATTTTGAAATGGGCCGTGGGGGTCTTTTATATATTTCTTAAAAACTAAAATTTTCTTATGGGGCTCCGCAACATTGGGTTTGGTGATGCCTCGACGCTAAGCTCTCTGTAATTTTAGAAAAAAAAAAAATTCAATGTGATGGCACCGAGGTTGGTGCTATGGCCTTGTGGGATCCCAAAGGAAGTGTCGTGGCGGGCACTGTTGGGCGCCACGACTCTTGGCCTGAATTCTTTATTTAAATATCAATTTACACTAAAATGCTAATTCATTTCTCGCAATGGATGTCATGTAGTGAGATAGAGAGAACTAGATTATTGATGCTTCAGGTCATTTTGAATTGACGACCCAGTTCTGAAAGTTGCTCGGATTGATGTATATTTTGCCCATCTCAATTTTAAAAAAAATATCAAAAAAATTTAGAATTTTCTAATTTAATTTATATTTTTGTAATATAAAAATGATGATAACTTTACACTTGCAATATTTTTATTGTGTAACTTTTCGTATGTTAGAGACAGAGATTTTGAACATTTAGACATTTTTTTGAAAATTTTATACAAGGGATTTCAAGAATTACGCTAGTCGCTATTTTAACTAATTAGAAAATAATTCTGACTCTGAAAATAATATTGCAATATAATTACAACCTTAAAATAGGATTCCACACAATCTCTGGAAATTTAATTATATTCTGAAACAGTGGATTTTTGTATAGTAATATATTTAGTTATATATTGTTATAGCATTCTGTGAAATTCTAGAATTAGTTTTTATGCTGTAATTACTGCAGTGCAATAAATTATATGCTTAATTGGTTAAAATGTGATTATGAGAAAATTTGGTGTGGGTGGAAGAAGTTATGTTTTAGTGCCTACAAGTATAATCTGGTTCCTACGAGCGTATTTTAGTGCCTATGGGATGTTCTAGTGACTATGACACACACACGCACAGATATATATACATATACAAAGATTAAAAATAAAAAAAAGGGAGTAGGGAATCTTTTTTTTTAAACAGGTGTCGGAGACCTATACCATTGATCTTAGATATGGCCAAGAATACATAAATGGAAGCCCCCACGCCATCGATCTTTGATTTGGGCAGGAAGATCTTTTTAATTCGAAGACCTCAAGTCATTGATCTTTAATCTAGTTGGGAGGATTATTAATGCGAAGACCCTGCACTGTTATATCTTAGATCTGGGCGGGTAAAACTAAAGGTAAGTGCCTCCCAACATCCCCTTATAGGGAGGGGACCCCGGGAGGCTGCTAAAGTTGTAATTGATAAACAACACCACATAATTAAAAATAATACTAATAAATTTAAAATAATAAGTCCCATATAATTAATTAATGACAATCGTAAATTCCATAATAACCTGATATATGAGTCAAATAAGTATGAACATGATGGCGTATCAATATCTCGTGTGGGTATAAACCGGGTAGTTAGTAACATTGCTGCTATTGGAATCCAACGATAAAAACAATTTTATAGTAGCGACCAAACACAAGATTTGATACCTAACTTTGAATTGTATGCAAATGTAAGAGTTTTCATCACTCTCTTATTTATTATTAGCTTAGTTTATTAAATGGGGAACATTTTGGATCCTAGGGCTACTACTGTAGATATATCGAGTGATAATAGGGTTATTAGAACAAGTGATAGTTTCTTGTATAAGTGGGAGTTGCCATTTGGTAGAAAATTGGAAAAATCTAAGCTTTATCTGATGTGATAATTACAAGCCAATCAAGGGCGTCAACAATTCCTAGGCTTGAATTTATATGGTAAGGTAGTCTTAATGTTTTAAGATCTAATGGATTCCCACAGTTGTTCGATGAAATTCAAGCTCACTTATTAACTTGTTTGTCCCATTGAGTACTTAAAGTAGCTAGCATTGTCCCTAGCAAATTGTTGTAGCATCTCAAACAAGTTCATACAATATTAAGAATTGTTGATGAAGATTATACAAGTCATGAAGAAGAAAAAAAGGAAAGAATGAGGCTACTAGATTTTAGACTAAACATATTTATAGGGAACCAAACTTAAAATTAAAATTATAAATAAAATCTCAAATATTTAAAAGATGAACATGAGTTAGGTAATGAGCAGTAATTGGATCTTCTAGCTTCGATTAGATGGATGGGTTTTACAAACTATGTAAAATGGCAAATATTAATAAATTAAATGAAGCAACCTACAAGAAACAACAAGTGATCTGTAATCAGCACTATAATTCATCTGTGAGCAGAAGCAACGAATTCATAGTGCCCACAATAATTACCCTAATGGCATGGACAAGTTGCTCATATCAAACAACCAGCCTGTCTAGGGATAGTAGCGGGGAACTTCTAAAGAATGCTACAATTCACTTGTGAGCAGAAGCAGAGGATTGATAGTTCTGACAGCTAGCATGTAAGCAACAATAGAAGATTTGTATCAAATGGTGTAACTCACAAGCAAGAATACGATCTCCTAATGCTTATTGAATAAACATTCCCTACATGACATCGGATCCATAACACTTATACAAGCGGACAAAAGGCGATATCTTTAGAATAACTCTAATGTATATGCTAAAAACACAACCCGCATGTGCTCTGATTGTCACATTTAATTCCTAAATACAATAGTCCAAGAATGCTGCGTCGGTTAGATATTCAAGTTTCATCCTCCTCCTTGAAAAAGATTGGAGTTGACCTGACTTGAATTATAAGATGCCTTCTAAAAATCTATAAAATATGTGTATTTTTTAAATGAAAATCATGTTATTCCCGATGATGGCTGTGTTGAATGATAATCTTAACTGGAGGGGAATCTGTCTTTCAAAATACTTAAATCCAAATACAAAATGCAATATATTTAAAGTGACTTTAAATTTACCCTAATGATGGTTGTGTTAAAAGCTAACCTCAATTGGAGGGGACCCTAAATATTTTAAATTCCTCTCAAATTTATATGAAAATACAAATAACTTTGACGAACCCCAATGATGGCACTGTTGACAAAAACTCTTAGTCGGAGGGGACCCTAAACTTTAAAGATGTCTCACAAATTCTTATAAAAATACATAAAATTAAAGTGACTTTAAAGTCACCTCGATGATAGCCATTTTGAAAGCTAATATTAACCGGATGGGTCAATTCTTAAAAGATTATAAAAACTTCAAAAGCTAATTGCTAAACTTAAAAGTAAAACTCATTCACCTTCCACAACCATTTGCCGGGGTGATAAATTTGAAATTAACCACAGCTCACAAAGAGTGAATGTCATGTCGGGGGTATCATTAAGATTCATCCTCAAATAGTCTTTTGTCAGCAGGGACGTGGCGTGTGCCCACTGATCGGATGGTTTTGCCACAAATGGCACCATTATATTACAATCATGGCCAAAACCCGTATGTTCCATAACAGCGTCAAACCCTTGAGTAATGAATCTTAGGATAAATTCGATAGGCGCAAAGACCTTTTTGTCAGCTAAAGTGGATTCAAATGTATTCCCTTAGACAAATACCACCCTAGATTTACAAGTCATTCTCAGATGAAACAACCAATGGCTGCTGATAAGGTGCATTCTGTCAGGTGGGTCGACAATCTCCTCTGAGGGGACATGACAGCCCGAGACGACGGAATCATGGGATCTTGATCGGGCTTGTCTTCATTTCCCCCATCACCTGTTTTAAGTATATAGTGATAAATTTAAAAATCATAAACTCTAAAATCCAAAACCAAATTCAAACCCTAAATTTGTTGCTAGTATATGCTAGGCTTACAACCTACTTAACAACTAGCCTTAATCGAAAGTTCTCTCTTATTATCTGGAGAGATAATTAACTATAAAGGCTTGCGCCTATAGGAAATCAGAACTCAGATCATAAAGTCCTCACAAAATGAGGGCGAAATATCTGGGTAGTGTCTTATCTAAAATCTAATCTGCCTTCTGAAAATTTATTCTAGAACCTAAACTCGTTAATACTCTCCTCACCCACATAAACACAAAGAAAGAGCTGACGCGGAGAGGACGGGGTGCGAAATTTTCAGAGCTCACCAGACCATCTCAAATAAAATTATTCTAACCACCAAAGAGTGTTCTCCACACCCATTAGCCTTTCACTATAATAAGCTGAAGCCTTGAATTTCACCTCCGAGAGCCACATTATTATGGTATGAATATATTCCTATTAATCATGTTTTATTATTCTTTTTACATTTTCATATCTTAATGAACTAAACAAATTAATATTAGGTTTGCCGTAATCCTCAGATTGAGACATTCAATTCGACTCTAAGTACACAAACTTTGGAGGCCGCTTGTTCTAAAATAGCTATAAGAAATTTTTAATTATGATTGTAAGTGTTCGATTTAGGTCCAAATTAAACTCGTAGTACAATCGCTTCTGCGAAACCTACTTTTACTGGCGTGTCAACTTGGAACTTTTATTGGGTGTGGACACCGGACGTAGCTCTACGTCCGAAGTCCAATAAAAATGTGACATTTGTCCTGCACATGTGGATATTAATTTATGATTTATTTTTTTTGTTTTTTTTTCTTGCTAGCCTGACCAACCCGGCCTAAAATATTCATGTTCGAATTTAGGATTTTGAAAATGGAGCCCTTTTTTTAAATGAAATACCACAAAACATCTATATTTTTTAGGATTTCCGCTCAAAAAATATTTCATAGCTGTTGAGAAAGAAGAAACGAGAAAAAATCGGTGAAGATGATGACTGGTTTGGAGGAGGAAAAGCCGTTGAAGATAACAACTGGTTTGAAGGAGGAAAAGCAGGTGAAGATGAAGATGAAGACTGCTTTGGAGGTGGAGCCGGTGAAGATGAAGATTTGTTTGGAGGAGGAGAAGTCGATGAAGATGAAGACTGGTTTGGAGGAAAAAGTTGATGAAGAAACGAGAAATAATAGTTTTTTTGTACACTTGAGAAATATGTAATTTTGAAGTATTATTTGTATATTGATAGGTTTTTTTGGTACACTTAGGGGGAAGATGAAGATGCTTTGTTGTATTGATGTATTTTTCCATTGCAGATGACTATTGGAAAAATAAAGAAAAGCTCATTTTCTACTTTTGTTTATGTTATATTTTGTTTATTTTGAATTGTCAGTACCAATGCTCAATACTGCTTGGTACAAATGCTCGGTACCTCTAGGTACCGCTATGTACTAATGCTCAGTACTGCTGGGTACCGCTCACTACCGTTTGGTACAAATGATCGGTACTGCTCGGTACCGCTAGGTACTGCTCGATGCCAATGCTCAGTACTGCTAGGTACCGCTCGGTACTAATGCTCAGTTACTTGGTACCGCTCAATACCAATACTCAATACTGCTCGATACCGCTAGGTACTACTCGGTACTACTCGGTACTGCTCAATATTTCTAAATAACTATGTATTTCTTAATCAGATTTCTTACATCAGAATCAATATGATTGTTTCTTACATCTGAATTAATATGATTGATACACAACAGTACCGAACATAATTTTTTTCATAATATCAATTCAATATTTATACTGATGAACTCTCAGTTCCAAAGCTCGATACTGCTCGGTACCGCTCAGTACTAATGCTCGGTAATGCTCGGTATTTCTAAATAACTATGTATTTCGTAATCAGATTTCTTGCATCAGAATTAGTATGATTGTTTCTTACATCTGAATCAATATGATTGATACACAGCGGTACCGAACATAATTTTTTCCTTAATATCAATTCAATGTTTATGCCGATGAACTCTCAGTACCAATGCTAGGTACTGCTAGGTACCAATGCTCGGTACCACTAGGTACCCCTCGGTACCAATGCTCGGTACTGTTAGGTACCACTCAGTATCAATGCTCGGTACTGCTCGGTATTTCTGAATAACTATGTATTTTTTAATCAGATTTCTTAAATTTGAATCAATATGATTGTTTCTTACATCTAAATCAACACGACTGATACACAGTATATAAACAAGCAGAGAAAGCTTTAAAGTTTTTATAACACATATTTGTGAAAAAGCTAAGAATGCTTTAAAATGAACAGAAATATTACAGAAGCATGTGTTCTTCCTCTAGGGCATATAAACACTGCGCTTTTACTACTGCAAATCACGGAGTACAAACGACTTTGAAAACAAATGGGAGTTCAAAATAACTCTTATAATAAAAATTTGTTCCGGGGGCGCTGCCCATGGAAACCCCCGCAGGGGTGCTACCCTCAGAAATCCCCGCAGGGGCGATTCCCCTTGACCCCGCGACCTGACCGGGCAGGTCGAACCCTGCCAGGGGGCGCTGCCCCTTCGGACCCTCGCCAGGTGGCATTGCCCCCTCGGAACCCCCGACATATTCCCTAAATGTACAGACAAAACTATCATTTCTCGTTTCTTCTTTCTCAACAGCTTTTCCACATCCATACCAGTCTTCAGCTTTATCTTCACTTGCTTCTCCGACTCCAAATAAGTCTTCATCTTCACTGGCTTCTCGACGTTTCTTCTTTCTCAGCAGCTATGAAATGCTTTTTGAGCAGAAATCTTAAAAAAATATGATGTAAATGCGGTATTTCATTTACAAAAAGAGCGCCAATGCTCAACCCTAAATTTTCAAGAGGATTTGTTCTGAGCCAGGTCAGTCGGGCTAGCAAGAAAAAAAAAATCCACCTGTACAATACAGATGTCATGATTTTATTAGCGTCTGGGTCATGATTTTATTAGCGTCTAGGTCCGGTGTGCGCAGGTCCGGTGTGCGCACCTAATAAAAGTTCGTCAACTTGGTGGAGGCAACTTTGTACTCTAAAGCCCATGCCATTTTTTGAAGTTGTCGGTCTACAGCACCAGCTTATTGCCTTAGGTTGATCGGTTTCACAAAAGCCACTCGGACTTTATCCTTCTCTCCTCCATGGCATCAACAGTGGCGGCAACGACCTCCGTCTTTGCCCGCTCCTCGACTGCTCTCACTCCCAATCGTGTCCACCTCCGCTTTGCTCCTCATCCATTCCGCACTCTTGGGCGGTTTCGCTTTCTCCCCATCAGGGCTCTCTCCTCTCCCAACGGGTTCTTGACCGCCATTGAGGTCTGCGTCAAGGAATCGGTTACAGTTCCCGGAAAGCTCGGTGACTGTGAGCTTTGACCTTACCTTGCTCTCTTTCTCTCTCTATTTTGTGAACAAAATTGCTTATGAATTTTGGTATTGAAGAACATGAGAGTGCCAATGATTCCTCTTGGGCTTGTTGATATGGTTTCTGTTGATTGATTTAAAGGGAATAAAGTATGAAAACAGCTATTATTTTTTATGATGAGTGGATTTTAGTGTGACCAGACCAATCTCCTTAATTCTTGATCCGCACCTGACCACTAAGGTGTGCAGCGGGTTATCGGGGAAACTCCTATAGGGACAGGTGGCTGTAACATTTGAGGTTGTAGTGAGAAAATTTTTAACGCAGATATAGATAAAAAAGATCGCACAAGACACGAAAACTTTTATAGGAAAAACCTATAAAAAGGAAAAAAAAAAAGCACAAGCTTTACCTAGTTGAAATATTTCTCTAATATATGTTTTAGGTTACAAATGACGCCGATATTAATTAGAGGACCAAATGATATATAAATCTTGTACTTACAAACAAATCGAATATCTCAATGAGAGGAATCTAGTGAGCCCAAGGTCACTTAATTATATGGTTATTGTGCCATTTAAATGCTGAAAGAGTAGCCTATGATCTAGATAGTCAATATGGGCTATCCGATTAGAGTGTTTTAGAATTTTGATTAAATTTATAAAAAATGTTGCTTGAGATAACTATAAATATACCCCATTATTGGCATGAAATGAGAGTTGGAAGGCTTGACTTGAAACTGGAGAGAGCTTAAAGGTCTGAAGAATTCTAAAGCTCGACCCAACATTCGACATTGATCACCACCAACCATGCCGTTGCTTGGTGGCTATCACCTGGCCATTGTCACCTGTCTTATGTCACTCGACAATTATCGTTTAACCATTGTTGCTCGTTTACAATCTCTAGAACACCATAGCTCAACCACGGTCTCGTGACTCCATTGCTCGAATGTTGATGTCTGTCGACTTTGTCACTTGCCGTTGCGAATAACATCATCGCATGCCATCGTTTATAAGACCAATGAATGCCAATGACACAAATGCCATTGCCACCATTGACACATGTTCGCCCTCTCCAACAACATTGATGCACACCCTATAAGCCCGATTCACATCATTGACAAAAGCACCTATATTCGCCGACTTCGTCACTTGTTGTCTCCAATAATGTTGACGTGAACCATTGCATATAAAGCTAAGGCGCGACTTTAACACTAATTTTGACTCATCATGTCAACACCAATATTTATATTGGACTTTTTAATATCTAGTCTACTATTCTCAAAGGAGAATGCCCAAACAAACTATTGATGATCTATTGAAGATTACTCGAATGCCTCAAAGCTCTTCCAACTTCCACTATGGAATTCATTCATATCCATTACATTATATATTTTTTCCCTAATTATGGGAATAACATCATTTGTAACCGATGAAATATGACTTTGAACCGGACACAATGGAGAAAAAAGATTCATGTTGCCGACCCCACGTAGTGGGACAAAGGCTTGTTATTGTTGTATTGTTGTTGTAACCGATGAAATATGCTGGTGGAATCATTTTATTTGAGCCATGCCTCATGGTTTTTTCCTTTCTAAGTTTTTCATGTAAAAATTTTAGTGTCTATTGCAATTTTTTTATTTATTAGTGTATGCGGCAGATCTTCATACAAAGTTTAGACATTAAAATTCTCTTTATTTACTATGGCAAATATTCTAGCACGTAACACTTTGTAACACCAAAGAAATAATGAAACTAGCTAATTTTTTTCTTTTTTCATATAACATGTTATTTTAACTTAAAGCAATCAAAGGGGCCTAAGAGACAAATAAAACACTCATTATTTTTGATGAACTAGAGAAAAACCAAGAATTAGGCTTGTGCAGGATTTGGTTTGGTGCCAAACTGACCATTGTTTAAAACAAAACCAGATAAAACCAATAAACTAAACTTGGAACTAAAGCTCAACTGCCATTATGATAAATTAAATCAAACCAAGCCAAGATGTTTGTTTAGGGTTCGGTTCTATTTTCTGGTTAAGAAGAATAATATTAAGGAATTGGCTTTTGGGTTTTGATTAGGTGTGATTTGGTTCTCTTTCATTTTAAATAGTTATCAATGATTTGGTATAGTTTAATCTGATAACGTTGCTCTAAAGCAATGGACTATTCAAGCAAAATTTATCAAATATTATGATTTAGGAAAAAAAATCTACACAATAGAAAATGTACTTGTGGAAACATTCACAAAAGCTGCCCATCGAATCGGGTATTATGGAATAAAGGAATAAATGATAAAAGAATTTGATAAGCGATGACTAAACCTAATACCTAAATAACTGAGGTTGTGATTTCACAATACCATTAATAAAATAGTTACAAGAGTTATTGATTATCATTTAGAGAGACTATATATATATATATATATATATATATATATATCACACTCAATTGATTTTGATTTATTTTGGTTTGGTAAAATCTCAAATCTAAATCAAGCCAAATAAGTCGTTTTAGATAAAATGTCAAATCTAAATCAAACCAAACTATCATAATTGGTTTAGATGGTTTGGTTTGGATTTTCTGATTAACCATTTTTTTGTGCACGCTCATACAAAGAATGTCTTTTAGGTGTTTGAAATGGTTGTGGCAAGTTAAACATCAAGAAAGGGTGTGATAGGGAACACTTGAAGATCTCAAGTATTTCCGATCAATCTTTAGAAAACAGCGAGAAAACTCCACAAAAGTCCACACAAATCACGAAAACAGTAGATAATTTGTATTATTTGATGAAAGGGAAATGGAAAACAACAAGATACAATTGATCCTCTATTCGAGAGGAGGATCTTTCTCTCCCAAATCTCTAGACGCCGCTAGAGCCCAAAAGACCTAAGAGATCTCAAATTTCAGCCAAATTCAAGATGCCCTAACCCTAGGAAAACAAAGTATTTAATGCATACAAATCAAAAGGAAATCCCTAAACAGTCCCTACATTCAAATTTCCCTCCCAAATCCCTCAAAAATCCTTCCTATTCGGCTCCCGCAAGGTTGCGGCTCGCGTGCGGCTGTAGCGGGAGGCGGACAATGTCCGCCTCGTTCCGCCTGGGCCGGTCCCGGCTGGACCGGCTGGACCGGTCCAATTGGACCGGTCTAACAATTCTTCCCTCCCAAAGATCCACCTTGTCCGCAAGGTGGAAAGACGACACCATCCTCCCATCCTTCTTCATCACAAACAACAAGAACCTGAAGAGTTCGGTCCTTACATCTGTGCCCCGGCGTATACCTCTCATCACATCTGAAATAGATCCCCTTCGCCCTCTTCTCCTGTAATTCTGTTTCTGTGAGCTTCTTGAAGTTGTCCCCAGGTCTTCCGCCGGCAGTCTTCTCCTTCGGAGTCTCTCGAAAGGTACCCGGTGTCGGCTCCTTAGGTGTCAAAAAGGTGGTGGCCATCCTGTACGTGCCTTTTGAGTTGCTGCCTTCCACCCCTTTCTCCAGGTGCCTCTGATCCTCCACCAACTGAGCTAGTTCCATAGCCTCTCCCAAGTCACGAGGTCTCATTACTCTAACCGCTGCCCGGATCTCTGGTGTCAGCCCCTTCATGAAATTTCCCTCGAGCACTGTCTCAGGAAGGCGGTCCAATCGGCTAGCAAGGTACTCGAATCTCTCCCGGTACTCCGTCACTGAACCCTCCTGTGTCAAGGCGAAGAACTGCTCGTAGAAGTCTCCTCCCCTGCCAGTTCTGAAACGTTCTACCAAACAATCCTTGAACTCTCTCCAACTCCATATGGGTCGTCGCATGTCCCTCCCCTGATACCAAGACAAAGCCTTCCCTTCCAAACATAGGCCCGCCGCCGTCAGTCTCTCCTCTTTTGTCAACCCATTGACGGCGAAATATCTTTCTATCTTGTAGATCCACCCGTGCGCATCCTCCCCCTCAAAGATTGGCATCTTCAATTTCCTCACCCTCGGGTCACACCAATTTCCCCTAAATCCTCCATAACCTCCCATTCCTTGAAGAGGAGGTGCTCCCCAATTGTCACGATCTTCCCTCCGGCGATCATAACCAAACCCTTCATCAAAATCCCCTCTTCTTCTTTCAAAATCAGCACCCCGGCGATCAAGATCATCCCCTCTCCTTTCAAATTCAGCACCCCTTCTTGCGTAGTCACTGCTCCTCTCCTCTCTAGAAAGTGGTTGTAGAGGAGGCATTCCATCTTCTCCCTCCAGGATCTCCACTTCTGAATTTTCCCTTCCCCTAAATGTGTTAGGGTTCCCATCTCTTCCATGGCCGCCGATAGTTTCCTTTGCTTCCGATGTCACTGGTTTGATTTTGGCTTCAAGCAATTTCTTCAACATCTCTTCCATCACGGTGAACTTCTCTTCCATCCTTTTATTATTGGATGAAATCTGATTTTGAAAATCAGACCATTTTTCCTCCAACTCTGATTTAAGTTGCGCAATTTCTCCTTCCAAAACTTCAACCTTCTTCCCGGCCATATTTCTTCCCAAGAACCACGAGAAGATCTTCTTCCGGATGAGATTTCACCGCTAAAATTTTATAATTTCAGCCGCCGATGGTCCCAAGACAACCCTCTGATACCAATTTGATAGGGCACACTTGAAGATCTCAAGTATTTCCGATCAATCTTTAAAAAACAGCGAGAAAACTCCACAAAAGTCCACACAAATCACGAAAACAGTAGATAATTTGTATTATTTGATGAAAGGGAAATGGAAAACAACAAGATACAATTGATCCTCTATTCGAGAGGAGGATCTTTCTCTCTCAAATCTCTAGACGCCGCTAGAGCCCAAAAGACCTAAGAGATCTCAAATTTCAGCCAAATTCAAGATGCCCTAACCCTAGGAAAACAAAGTATTTAATGCATACAAATCAAAAGGAAATCCCTAAACAGTCCCTACATTCAAATTTCCCTCCCAAATCCCTCAAAAATCCTTCCTATTCGGCTCCCGCAAGGTTGCGGCTCGCGTGCGGCTGTAGCGGGAGGCGGACAATGTCCGCCTCGTTCCGCCTGGGCCGGTCCCGGCTGGACCGGCTGGACCGGTCCAATTGGACCGGTCTAACAGGGTGCCATTAAAATTTGATTCTTATTTGCTGATGGCTTGTTGATCTTTGGTGCAGGTCAGGATATATGGTGCATATTAAAATATTCTTTTCGTCAAAATTTGAAATAAAAGAC
Source organism: Dendrobium chrysotoxum (assembly GCA_019925795.1). NCBI lineage: Eukaryota > Viridiplantae > Streptophyta > Magnoliopsida > Asparagales > Orchidaceae > Dendrobium > Dendrobium chrysotoxum. Next base: position 90,249,061 of record CM034314.1, on the reverse strand, counting down.
TTGTGTTTTGACTGTTCTGCCAAAAAGAAAGTTTTCTTTGAAACTTGTCAAAATTCATTGAAATTTGCATTTTATTAGGAGCAGTATGCCCTGTTCTGTTTTGCCATCAATGTAAAAAAAAATTAGGGTACTCTTGTTAATTTTAAACTTAATCAGGCTATCATACATATAGCCTTTCCTTCGGCAATATAAATTTACTAGCTTGAAATATAAGTGTGAAACCATGCTTCATTGATTTGCTGTCTGACACAAGATTTTGTTCATAGGTGAATTCAGGGTCAACATTTTCCTTCCATTTCATTTGCGTTGAATAAAAATTTTCCATATAAGGCACATTGTCATCATTACTTGCTTATAGTTCTTGAAAGGTTTGATCCTTGCAAGCATGCTTTGTTACAACTATGTTTGTCGACCAGTTATCATCGCCTTCAAGCATATTGACTTCATACGTCACCCAACAAATTTCTCTTGTGCATTATGGTTTATCGAGAGTTGACTTTCCCATTTAAAATGCCTCATCTCATGACAAAAAGATCAATTCTTATTTTTCTTCTCTCAGACACCTATCTGTTTACCGGAATGATTTCTCTGGGGTTCCGTGGGAGGAATTCTTTGTTGACCATCTCCATCATCTTGAGTTTGAAGAGAATTGCTCAGCTACATTTAAGGAAAGCCTTCCTTTTTTATGTTCTAGGCTCTTGTAAACATCTTTCCATGATTATGGAAAATTGTTTATATCTAAAGTCATAATTATTGACTCATTAGGCTCACAGGATATTGGAGGAAATGAATGAGGATACGTTGTCTATGTATTGCAATAATTTCAAGGAGGCAGATCTGGAATCAATAATCTTGTATAAATTGAATTTGCTAACAAGAAACTTCTAACCTGCTGTTGCATTAGTTGTGAAATATTTCCTTCTCGTTGCTCCAAATTTCTTTGCCGAACCCACTGTTTGATTAAATAGCTAATCTGACATAGCATTGAGAATGTTGCTCGGCTGATAAAACCATCTTACTTTCAGCTAATCCTTTCAATAGCCTATTTTATCATCTCCTTGTTATTTGGTGTCGGCCAATGAATGTAGCTGATGTAGTATAAGTTCTTAGTAACAGAAAGAAAGAAGAAAAAATTCATTTCTTCCGCTAATATTGCCGTTTTCATCTTAAAGACCTCATGCCTATCATGCTTAATTTAGATATTGAAAACTTTTTAACTGTCAACACTGATATCATTTTATCTTCTAATAAAATTGATTTATAATTGTTAATATCACACTCACTAAAATTGCATGTCATATTCCCATGCCTTCGTTCTACTAATGTTTTCTATCATTATCATCTAAACATTGTCTCCATTCTTTTAGTTTTTTTATTTATTTTAATAAATGTCTAACCTATTAGAATCATATCATTTGCAAAAAGCATGGACGACGACATCATATTTTGAATATTCTTTATAAACATTTTCATAACCAATATACCAAGAAATGAACTTGAAGTTGATCGTCAACATACATCTATTGTAATTGATAACTCTTAGGTCACTTCATAATTATTTTGATTACTAGTTACAAAAGATATCTCTTGAAGAAAATTTTTTTTATTGGATGAGATTTAAATGAACATGTTGGTAGAGAGGTGGATGATTTTAAAAATATTCATAATGGCTATGGATTTGGAGCGACTACTGAAGGTGGTAAGATCATATTAGATTTTTCTTTAGCTTATGATTTTGTAATTGTTAGTATCTTATTTAAGAAAAGAGATGAGCATCTCATCACTTATAAGAATGTATATAGTAAAATTCAGATTGATTATTTTTTTATAAGAAAAATAAATCGTTTAGATTGCAAAGATTGTAAAGTTATTCCGAATGAAAGTTTATATATCCAACATTACCTATTAGTTTTGGACTTTAAAATGAAGAGGTCTAAAATAAAAAATAAAGTAAAATATTGTTCTAGGATTATATGAGGACATTTAAAAAATATTCATAATTTAGTTCAAGTGAAGTGTATTAAGGATGAAAGATCAAAAAGTACATTTATTAGAAGAGGATACTAAACAAAGGTGAATGAGATGTTTGCTAAACTTTTCAATGAAAATTATGAGAATGCGATTGACTTTAGTGACCTTAGCACTCTAAATAAAATAAAGATTTTTATTTTTATCGGGGTATTAGTAAAGCCGAAGTTAAATAGGCTTTAAAGAAAATGAAGTGTGGAAAAGCTGTTGGACCTAATGATATTCCAAGAGAGGTGTGGAAATGCTTAGGAGATGAAGGAATTTCTTGACTTACTAAAATTTTTAATATTATTTTGAAGACTAAAAGATGCCAGATGAGTGGAGAATGAGTGTGTTGATTCCTATTTTTAAGAATAAATGCGATATACAAGATTGTGGTTAGACTTGCAAGACTTGTGATATTCCAATACACTTTTTCGATATCTTGGGTCTTTTGTTCATAGTGATGGTGAAATAGATGGGGATATTATTAGTAGAATTCAAGTTGGATGGTTGAAGTGGAGGAATGCATCGGGCTTGTTGTATGATAGAAAAGTTCCCCTCAAACTTAAGAGAAGATTCTATAAATGGTGGTTAGACTTGCAAGGCTTTATGGTGCATATTGTTGGCCATTAAAAGAGAAGCATAATATTAAGTTAAGTGTTGCAGAGATGAGGATGCTCAGGTGGATGAGTGGCTTTACTCTTAGAGACAGGATACGAAATGAGCATATACGTGAAAAGGTTGGAATAGCTCCAGTGGAAGATCAGATTAGAGAGAGTCGCCTTACATGGTTTGGTCACATAAAACGGCGGCCTTTCGATGACCCAGTTAGGAAAGTAGATGTATTAGATTTGGCTTATGTTAAGAAAGGTATAGGTAGAACTAAAAAGATTTGGTTAGAAAATATTAGAAATGACCTTTTTTTATTAGATTTAAATGAGAATTTAACTCTTAATAGAACACAATAGAGAAAAAAGATTCATGTAGCCAACCCTACATAGTGGGATAAAAGTTTGATGTTGTATTAGTTAGTACCCCATCATAATATTTTTAATAATGTCAACATATCTTTGGCACACATCTTTCTTTTTTAATGTGTACTGAATTAATTCTCATGATATTACATCATATGTTAGCTCAAGATCAATTAACATCATATGAAGAGCATTATTTGGCTTCATATACTTTTTCATTAACCGCTTGATCACAAAAATCTCTTCTTTAAATATTCTTAGTGTAAACTTAAACTGGTTCATCGAATTGATATAATTTTATTAAGCTCATCCTATTTCTCCCATAACTTCATTGTATTACTCATAAATTTGATTGCTCTTTTTCTAACATTATCTTAAACATCATTTTTATTATTAAGATTGATACCAAAATGCTCCCTCTCTGATAATTCAACATTCTTTTAGTTTTCAAAATTCTATTGAAATGATTTACTATCAAATCCATATCCCCCATAATTCAAAATATAAACAAGTACCACATTTGGATCTAAAGTGATGCAGGACTATAATGCTTTAGATGTTGTAATAAGAATTTGCACGAATTGAAAAGAATAAGAGCAATTATTTCTATTAGCTAATCCAAACGATAAGATAAAACATAAGAGTGGTTTTCATTTAGGCCAAATCACATGAAAGAACTTAAACCATCCCAAGTAATTTAGAATTTCAATGGCATGCAAATTAAGTAGACTTTCAACAAAATCCCTACGCTAACAATAAGATTAGCACATAGAAAGTGAAACTCAAATCCTATGTTTACTAAGCGTTGGCATTTAGCGGAGCACGACTCTTTGTGATTCAATCAACACCTATAAGGTTAGTGAATTAGAAGAGTAATTGAAAGGAGAAGGGGTTCACCTTTGTCAAAGCCTGGAAACAAGTAGTGGAGTTGTGGAGAAATTTGCCATAGCCTCTCTTAAAGGTTCAATTGGAGAGAAAGAAGTTTCTTCCAAGCGTTAATGTGAAAAGTAATGATCCTTTGCTGTCCTTGCCGCCTTTCCTTGAAAGCATAGAGTTTTCTCCCAATAATCCACGTAGGAGGTGGTGAGAGAAGGTGGCCGGCCAAGGGGAAACCCCTTGGAAAATTTCGGTTCAGGTTTTGGAGAAATCTAGGTGGAGTTAGGGTTAGGGTTGAGGGAGGAAAAGACTCCAAAATCTGAAATTAAATTCAGATTTAGATTTGGAGGAAAATAGGAATTTAGAATTTTGAATTTAATTCCTAAAGGGGTAGGAATTAATGGGAGGAGATGGGGATTAGAGAGAGAGAGAGAGAGAGAGAGAGAGAGAGAGAGAGAGAGAGAGAGAGAGAGGAGGTGTCTAAATGCAATGTATGAGGGGATTTGATTTAATTAAATAATCAATCTCAGATTTTGATTGATTATCAATTAAGGGATTTCCAAACTTATGTATCTTTAATTAGATAAGTGTAGGGAATTGAATTAATTAAATAATCAATCTTAAATTTAGGATTGATTATTAATTAATGGACTTTCCAAACTTAGACCAATTTAATTTGGAAGGTTTCTATTTTCAAATCCTCTTGAATTTGAATTCAAATAACTTCCAAATCAAACTACCCTATTTTAGGAAAGGGATAAGGGGGTGGCCGGCGGCTTGGACGGGTGGAGGTGGAACCGGCGGCTTGAGGTGGTGGTGGTGGGGCCGTTGGTGAGGAGGAGAGGTGGTGGTTTGAGGGGGTGGGTGGGTTCGGCTAGGTGGAGGTGTGGGGAAACCGGCGGTAAGAGGAAAAAGAACGATAAAACAAACCACGAACCGGCCATCTCCAAGGTTGGTGGGTAATCCGCTTCCCTCTCTAGGGATCCCTCCAAAGCTCTCTCTTAGAACTCTCACAACTCAAAGAACACATGTGCATGAATTTTTTTATCATTCATTCATTCCCCAACAAAAGCAAACATGAGGGCTATAAATAGCCTTGATACAAAGGACTCAAAAGCAAAAGACACTAATGCCCTTAGGGCTTACATACGACATCTCTTAAGTAAGGGTATAAATGAAAAACGAAATAAAACAAATACAACATAACTACTAAAAGACAAATACATAATACAACTCAAAAGTACATCGACTCAATCGTGGCCGTAGATCGTTTGCCACATCGCTGATAAACCTTCAATGATTTGATGTTTGATCTGATGTCCCCATCATTTAGTCTTAACTTCATGCACCTTCTTAATTTTTTTTGAATCAACTGATAATATACTTCAATTTATTATTTACTATAATCTTCCATTGTAATTCTTCTTTAAAACTCTTATTCAATAAATTTTCAAAATAGCATATTCATTTTTCTTATACTTTTATCTTTAAACATGATCCAAAATAGTGTTTTTTTGGGCTAGCACTGTATTTACGTTTTGAATTCGAAGTGAAGAATGAAGTGAATGATAATTAAGAGTTGAATTGCCTTTTTGTGTGGGGCAAAAAGTTTCTGTTGCCTGTTGAACTGTTTAAATTATTGCTGTGTGTTTTTTGAATGCTGAACTTTTTTAATTAATTTTATTCGTGCTCAATTGTAATCATTGAGGGAATGAATAGTTGGTTTCTGTAAAATTTCAGGCCCCTTTTCACAGAGGGTTCTGTTGACTCTTGAGGAGAAAAGTCTACCTTATGACATTAAGCTAGCTAATCTTGCTAATAAGCCAGAATGGTAATTTTATTCTTTATTTCACTGGAGTCGTAAGCTTTACGCTTTTTTGAAACTCAACAGCTCTAGATTTGTTTATCTTCTTGTGACTTATGCGACAGGTTTCTAAAAATTAGTCCTGAAGGTAAAGTTCCCGTTGCTAAACTTGATGACAAGTGGATTGCTGATTCTGATATTATCACGCAATTAATTGAAGAGAAATGTCCTGAGCCACCTTTGGCCGCTCCTCCTGAGAAGTCTTCAGTGTATGTTACCTGTATCTTAAAATAGATCCGTGATTGTATTTGTTGATTTCTCTTACTGATTAACAGGCGGGATTAGTCATGGAGACTAAAAAATTAGTTCATTCATCTCTATTCTTAGAAGTTTTTCAGTTTCGGTTCATCAAGAATTGTGGAAGAATACAACTCTTAATATTTTCTGTTAAATTCAAAGAATTGGAGAGGAAAAGGCTTGGATTTAATAGAGATCGACGTGATTAAGGTGTGCCTCCCACGGATTCCTATCCTGATCGTGGGATCAAATGTCAAGGGACGGTTGAGATTTTTAATACTCCACCTCAAGCTGGGGAATACAGATCTATCATTCTCAGCTTGGTAATTAGTCCCAGAAAAGTATTGTTATCAAGTCCCTTGGTGCATCCTAGAGTCCTTCATTTTGTAAAAGCTTTGGGAGGAATTAGCTTCAAACATTGTTGCGTCAAAGGATAGTGATGAAGCTTATCTCAATCAAGCCTGCAAGGTGCAGGGCAACAATGAAGGCTGCATTGAACAGTAGCCCTCAAGATATTGTAAATGGCAATAAAGACCAGTGGTGGGATAACAGGGAAAGTGGATTAATTAGTTCTCAAGGGAAGGCCGACAATGAAGGCACGATACCAAAAAAATGGAAAAAATTATTTTTAGGGTTGCGGCAGGCCAAGGACAGGAGCAGAAACACACGCTTCAAGCGACTTAGCACTTGGCAGGCATATCTCCTCCTTCCCAGGTCTTCTGCTCCATCAAAACAGACTCTTGTTCGATCGGCCAGTATAGGTGCACACAAGGCTTCTGATCCCTCTGGTTTGATCGTAGGAGGAAGTGCAGATCTTGCACTCTTGCTTGTCTCTGCCCTCGCAAGAGAGGGAACTCTTGGCTCTTTCCGACACACAGGAGGAGGTCCTGCGTTTGCATTTGCTCGGTCGACTCTGGACGTCGCATGCAAGAGGAGCCCTCCAGCTCAATCTCTCGGTCTTGGATGCACGAAGGTCCTTAGAATTTCGACAATGAAGGCAGGTGGTGAGAACCTATATTTCTTATAATTTTAGCAATGAAGGCCGGTAGAAGGACCAGTATTTCTCAGAATTCCAACAATGAAGGTCGATAGTGGGAACCTGTATTCCTCAAAATTCCAGCAATGAAGATCGGTGAAAGGACCAGTATTCCTTAGAATTCTGGCAATGAAGGCTAGTCATGGGAACCTGTATTACTCATAATTCCAGCAATGAAGGTTAGTGGTGGGAACCTGGATTTCTCAGAATTTTGGCAATGAAGATCGGTGGTGGGAACATGCGGCGGAATGGATGACGGCAGGATTTGCCGCAGATGCCGAGGACGCAAGAAATTTTGCGGGCTAGAGGAATGAGATAAAAGCTGTCCAGACGCATGCACCCGCTCGGTCCAGATGCACGATCTCTCATCTCGTGTATTCGCACAGTCTCTCGTCCAGACGCAAGCTCTTGCTTAGCTCTTCTTAATTCCACCCCTGCGCACGCGAGAGGAGGCTACCACGTGCTACAAGCTTTAGGAACGCACGATCCTACTTGGTTCCGCCCCAGACACAAGCATAGAATTTTTTTGCCGCATGCCTCTCTCGTCCTGTTCGGTCGCACGCGAGAGTGGTTCATGAGATGTTCGTCTCTCTAGATTGAACGCAAAGACTGCAGGGTTCTCACTCGACTCCTCCAGATGAGACGCACGGGATGTTCGTCTCTCTCGATTGAACACAGAGACCGCAGGATGAAGCACTTTCACTCCTCTCAGTTGAACGTACGTAGGAATGAACAAGCCGGGAACCCACTTCCTTTCCTTTCTGCCTTTAGAAAGTCCAACAGTAAAAAAAAAAAAAAACTAGGAATTCCGGCCAAGGCAATGAAGGCTCTGATACCATGTTAAATTCAAAGAGTTGGAGAGAGAAAGGCTTGGATTTAACAGAGATTGGCGTGATTCAGGTGAGCCTCCCATGAATTCCCATCCTGGTCGTGGGATCAAGTGTCAAGGGATGGTTAACATTTTCTATATTTTCTTTATAAATATGGCTGGATGAAATGAGCTATCTTTAGTGATCCACATTACCAAAAAATGCAATGGGTATGTTTTTTTAAGTTTTGATTGTCTCTAGCATCCAATCTTGATTCACATGGAGTTAAATTCTTGCTTAGTGATTTGGCTTCAGGGTTTGGACACAATTCAAGCAGAGTTACAGTGGAATTGCCTTATTAACTTCTATTAGTTGGGCATTTAGATGCTGCTGGCTATGTCTTCTTAAACTCATATGTTTGGCCTCCAGTGATGTCCAGTTTGCACTTCCTCTTCTCGGGTCATTTTGATTTGTTATATATCACTTTCATTTTATTGCTCAATAATCTGATGCGCCTTGGTATCAAAAACAACAACAAACTCTAAGAGATTCAACACAAAAATAAATTTATATTGATAGAAAATCAAATACAAACAACGTAAGATACAATGGTCCTCTTTCGAGAGGAGGACCTTCTCTTCCAAATCCTAGATGCTGCTAGGATCCCTCACAAAAAGAAAACTACAGCACTCTCAAATCAAATTCTCCCTACAAACTTAACATAAATCCTACTACTTATAGCAAACAATAAAACAACAAATTCAAAAAGAGTCCTCCCTCAATTTCCTCTCAAATCAGTCCCTAAATCAGCACCCCAAATCAACCCTCTTCAATTAGGAAATATCTCAGAATTAATTTCCTCCAAATCAGCCCCCAAATCTGTCATCTTTAATTAGAAAATATCTCCTAATTAATCTCCTCCAATTCAACCCCCAAATCAGCCCCCAAATATGCCCTTTTTAATTGGGAAACATCTTTTTATTAATCCCCTTCAAATCAACCCCCAAATCAGCCTTCTTTTCTTATTAACTTCCCTGTCCTATTTGAATTCAAATAGTAGATCTTTCCCTCCTTAATTCCCTCCTTAATTACTCTCCTAACATAACGAGTTGTTGCTTTGTTGGGCCCCGCAAGAGGGTCCGAAATGTCCCTGGATTTGGTTTCAGGTTCCGCCCCCTCCATCGCCTGTTGGGTCGGTCGGTCTAGCCTCCATTGGCCTGTAGTTGTAACAATATTTTCCTCCCAAAGACGCACCTTGTCCTCCAGGTGGAAGGATGAGATGCTGTTCATGGATTTCTTTAGCTGCTCAGTTTGTGGCCATGCTATCATCCACTGGAACTAAGCTAGAGCTATCCCCTCCAAACATAGCCCTGCAGTCGTAAACTTCTCTTCCTCATTCAACCCATTTACCATGAAATACATCTTCCCCTGGTACACCTAACCATAGGCATCCTCTTCTCCAAATACTGACATCCTCAACTTCCTCACCCTAGGATCGCTACCACCCCAATAGCTTCTTTCTCCTTAAGTGTAGCGATTGTCGTGATCCTTCAACATTTCCCCCATGTATCTAGGGTGGGACTCTCACCTTTCTTCCATTCGTTCTTGCATGACACGATCCATGATTCAGCTCGATCCCCTCCATCTCCGGTCATCTACTCCCCTTGTCCGAAATGCCTACCATAATGGCTGGCCACTCCACCACCTCCACCACACAATTCTCTCATTGTTGTCTCCTTTTTTGGAAACCCTGATCTACTTTTTATTGGAGCCCTAGGAGGTGGCTCTTGATGGGCGAAACTCTCCTCATTGAACTTCTTTCGTCCGATCTCCTTTCCCTTAGATTCGGCCAAGGAAATCCCGATCAAATCTTGGTTAGGGTTAGTAATTGGAATCACCGATGGAGTTTTGGATTGCATCTTCATGACTTTCCTTAACATCTCTTATATCCCTCCAAATCGGCTCTCCATTTGATTCTCCATAGTTACAAACTTCTCCTCCATACCGGATTTGAATTGCTCTATTTTGCCTTTCAATATATCCACTTTCTTTATTGCCATCTCTCCAAAAAGACCTCGCACTGATACCAATTTGATGTGTCTTGGTATCAAAAATAGCAACAAACTCTAAGAGATTCAACACAAAAATAGATTTATATTGATAGAAAACCAAATACGAACAAAGCAAGATACAATGGTTCTCTTTCGAGAGGAGGATCTTCTCTCCCAAGTCCTAGATGCCGCCAGAATCCCTCACAAAAAGAAAACTACAGCACTCTCAAATCAAATTCTCCCTACAAACATAACGTAAATCCTACTACTTATAGCAAATAATATAACAACAAATTCCAAAACAGTCCTCCCCCAATTTTCTCTCAAATCAGTCCTTAAATCAGCCATCTTCAATTAGGAAATATCTTATAATTAATCTCCTCCAAATCAGCCCCCAAATATGTTATCTTTAATCAGGAAATATCTCCTAATTAGTCTCCTTCAATTCAGCCTCCAAATCAACTTTTTTTAATTAGGAAACATCTCATAATTAATCCCCTTCAAATCAGCCCCCAAATCAACCTTCTTTCCTTATTAACTTCCCTCTCCTATTTGAATTCACATAGTATATCTTTCCCACCTTAATTCCCTCCTTAATTAGTCTCCTAACATAATGATTTATTGTTTTGTTGGGCCCACAAGAGGGGCCGAAATCTCCCTGGATTCGGTTTCAGGTTCTGCCCCCTCCACCGCCTGTTGGGCCGGCTGGTCCAGCCTCTCTTGGCCTGTAGCCGTAACATAATCATCTAGTAATACTCATGCTAATCTACGGCAAAAGATGGCTTTTTAGCACAAAGGATAGGCTGAATTAATAATGCATGGGTTGAGCTCTTTCAACATTTCTGGATCTTATTCGAATTTATTTTCCCTTGCTAAGATCGGATTCAAATTACAAATGTTCTTTAAATTATTTTGCACATGGAAGCTGAGAGAAAAAGCATTAAAACTTATGAAGTATTGCAGTGCATGTCTTTTGAACCATATTTCACTGGAATGCTCGTGATTTATTCACTAGAAATGATTTTTCCCATCATTACCTTCTCCTTGGTGTTATGCCTTTCTCGCATATATTCTTTTTTATATTATTTTTATTTTTTTGAGCTTTACACATGTCAAAGGTCAATTGCTGATTAACTACATGCTCAGTTAATTTTGTTCTTATGAGATGCATACTTAAAATTTGTTTCATCTGTATACTTAATATTTATTTATCAATATGCTATTCTTCACCTTGCAGTGGTTCAAAAATATTCTCAACCTTTATTGCTTTTCTTAAAAGCAAAGACCCCAATGATGGGACAGAGCAGGCTTTGCTTTCAGAGCTGACAGCGATTAATGAGTATCTAAAAGAAAATGTGAGTAGTTCTATTTTGGTCATAATAGTATATTTCCCTTTTCATGACAACTGGTGAGCTTTGTATTTATTATGCTCTGTATTCAAGTTGAAGTAGGGGACTCTATTCAACAGGAGCGATGTATTTATTCTACTTTATAATCAAGTTTAACTTGGGACTCTTTTTCTGGTTGGTCTTTTATTTAAGGAATTGTTAGTATCCTCATCTTATATTTCGATCAGCCTTTTCAACTTTATTGTTCACATTCGCAGATCGCCTATTTTAGAAAATTCTACATAAGATCCAAATTTTGTGACTTCATACATCCAACAGAATCGTTATTTAATTATGTGGTTGTAATCAAGCTATTCTTACTGTGTACTTTAAGCGCTCTTCTGGGATCCTTTGGTGTGTATTATTGCCATTAGGATCGCATATTTGATGACATCAAAATGGGATATGGTAGTCACTATACGTCTTCTGTCATTAATTCTTAAGGATTTTAGTGGGAAATCAATTATATTTTAGAGAAATCTTTATTCTGTCACCTAGTTTAAGTTTTGCTCATCTCCAATTGACTTCTACAATAGAATTTTAATTTTTAAGGTTAAAAGTACGTTTATGTGAATATCTTCATACAAATCATGATATTTACTGATTTAGAGAAAGCATATGATAAAGCTCCAAGAGGATTTTGAAGAGTTCTAGAAAAGGAAGGAGTTAATAATGCTTATATTCAAATCATCAAGGAAATGTATACATGAGCAATTACTTGTGTTCAAACACAAGATGGTTTGACCAAGTATTTTTCTTTTCCAATTGGATTACATCAAGGATCAACTTTAAGTTCATATCTTTTAGCTTTAGTTATGGATGTTCTTACTAGACATTTGTAAGAGGATGTACCTTGGTGATTCTTTTTGATGATGATATTCTTCTTGTTGATGAGACTAGAGAGAATTGATGAAAAAATTGAATTATGTTGGTCAACCTTAGAGTCTAAAGTTTTTCATTTGAGTAGATCAAAAATCGAATAGATGGAGTGTAATTTTAGTAGTTATAGATCTAGTGGTGGGATTGTAACATTGAATGCTTAAACCATTAAAATGAGTGCACATTTTAGATATATCGGGTTTATTGTTTAAAGCGATGGTGAAATAGATGGGGATATTATTAGTAGAATCAAGGGTGTCAATATTTGACACGACCCGAAAACCCGACCCGAACTGATCCAAAAATTCTGGGTTAAGGTTAACCCGTTTCATAAACAGGCCGGGTTTGGGTTCCAGAATTCGACTCATTTGAAAAAAATGGGTCAGGTCTGGGTCAACTTGTTAACCCGAAGTTGACCCGAATTAACCCGCACAGAAGTACAGCGCCAGCGCTGGTCTGTTCCCGCATTCCAGTTCGGTGGTCATGCCCGCAAGCCCTAACTGGCGGCAACCTAGGGTTTGCTTTTCCTCTTCTCGCACGATCCCCGCTCAACGACCCGCGACCGCTTCGACGACATTCCTTCGAGGCTTCGCTCGTTCGACGACTTCTTCGCCTCCTTCGACGACGTTCCTTCCTATCGGCTTGGAAGTCACGACAACTCGCTGCTCTTTAGTTGGATCAGAAGTCACGACAGCTTGCAATTCCTTCATGTCGGCTCAGAAGTCACGAAAGCTCGCCATTCTTTGCCTCCTTCGACGACATTCCTGTCATTTCGTGTTAGGTCAGGTCAACCTAGAAATCCGATGGGTCAGGTTCAGGTTGACATTTCTGACCTGTTTGCAAAAATGGGTTGGGTTTCGGGTCGTGTCAACCAGTGGCGGGTCAATGTCGATTCAACCCGAACCCGACCCGCAACCCGTTTTTGACACCCCTTAGTAGAATTTAAGTTGGATGGTTGAAGTGGAGCAAAACATTGGACCTGTTGTGTGATAGAAACGTGCCCCTCAAACTTGAGTAAATTTTATAAGATGGTGGTGAGATCTGCAATGCTTTATGGTGTAAGATGTTAGCCATTAAAAGAGAAGCATAAGATTAAGTTAAGTGTCGTATAAATGAAGATGCTCGGGTGGATGAGTGGCTTTACACTTAAAGACAGAATACGAATCGAATAGATACGTGAAAAGGTTGGAGTTTGATGCGTCTTGGAAGTAAAAATAATTATTAGGCAAAAAGAAAATTGCAAGAATCCAAAGATTAGGGCTGAAATTTGATTCTCTTCAATAAGAAAAAAAGATACAATTGATCTACTATTCGAGAGATAGATCAGCTCTCCCACAAACCCTAGACGTCACTAGGAAACTCTCCAAAATAAAACTACAACAAACACAAATTATCTCATGCCATAACCTTAGACAAAACTTTTTCTTAAATAGCCCTAGCACACACTAACACGAATAGAACCTTCCTAAATAACATAAATATAATTTAGGAAACCTTCCTAAACAATTAAAACCTTTCTAAATACAATAATCATAATTAGGAAACATTCCTAAATAGCTCCCCTTGATTTCTACTTCTTCCATAATGTATGACAGCTCTCCTGGGCCCCACAAGGCTGTCCGAACCCTCCCCTTGGCTCCTTTCTTGATTCCGCCCAGCCCCCTTCTGTCGTAACATAGTAGTTTTAGTGGTAGATAAGATTAGAGGGAGTCGCCTTAGATGGTTTGGTCATATAAAAAATCAGCCTTCCGATGAGCCTGTTAGGAGAGCAGATGTATTAGATTTGGCCTATGTTAAGAAAGGTAGAGGTCGATCTAAAAGGGCTTGGTTAGAAAGTTTTAAAAATAATTTTTTTATAGTAGATTTAAATGAGAAATTGACTCTTAATAGGACACAATGGATAAAAGGAATTCATGTAGCCAACCCACATATTGAGATAAAGGTTGGTTGTTGTGGTTTTAAGTCACGTACATGACTAATAGATAATGATATAATGCAACTAGAATAAATTGTCAAAATACTTGTATGCTTTTTCTAATAATGCCTCTATAACTAATTATAAAAGCAGGAGATGATGAAGAATGCTTAAAAATTGTTTTTTATTAAATTCCATAAAATTCTTTTGCACTGACGAAATATAAATATGCCCTGCCTATCAAATGGACGAACAACTTTAAAGAAAGCTAACTCAAATTGCGTAAGATTAGTTGTGATAAATTATACATTTTGTGTCCTTGGGAGATTTGAGCTTCTTATTTTCTAAGGGCATTTATCATGAATAAGTTCTTGATATGTTGACACAACTTTGCTTTCTCCATAAAATTCTTATTATGAATGTATAAATCAAATAATCAAGAACCAAATCTAAAATCAGACGTTTGATCTTTTTGTCATAAGAATAATATCAGTAGATAATATCCCTTTAATTACTTTATTCATTTTCCCAATTGATTTAACAATTTAAGAAGGCATAAAATGTACCGTTTCATAGCCAAGGATAGGCTCATACTTCGAGTGTTAGGTTAAAAATGATCTCATGTTTAAGTTTAATTTCAGAATTATGTTATGTCTCATAACTCTTGTTTAATTTTAAGTTCATGTTCATAAACATGTTGTAGAGTAGACTTTAGTGCATATTCAAATTTAACAAAATTAAATGTAGAATTATTTTATAATTGTAATTATTTTCTATGCATCCAATACAATTCATAAAGAATAATCATGCACTATAGTTTCTTTTATAGGATCAAATTTGGCCATACTTTATTCTTGTATTGGTGCATGTTTAGCTGGCTTTAAATGAGTTGACAATGCTTTTTCTTTATAAATGCTAATCATGGATGCAATAGTTCTATGGAGGAATCAGTCTTTATAACTCTGGATAAAATCTCATCTATTTTCTTTGGAGAATTTTATCTTAATTCATTCTTTTATTTTTTTTGCTTAAGAATTTTACAAAATAGATAGTGATAATAAAATTATTAGTAACTAATGTTTGGGGACAGGATCTTAAAAACTAATAAAGTATCGTTATACTCTATAATCACTTATTTTGAAGCTCTTAAATTGATTATACAGTTAATCTTAATATTTATCTTTAATTTTATGTTTCATATCTGCACATGCATATTTTTCATTGTAGAAAAACTTCATCAAAATAATTGAGCATATTCCACAATTTTTTTTTCTAGAAATTCTACTATTTGGGAATCAATCATATGTTCAAAAAATCCTCCAAGTTAGTTATTCAATCTAAAAATATGTTAGAATTATGTGTCCCTTTGAAAGTAAGAATAAAATCCTTAATCCTAAAATATTTATGTTGAATTTGGTTAAAATTATAGCTTAATTGATTTCCTTTGAATTGCTTTATTGTTTTTTCTGTAGAAAGGTCTTTGATGCAACTTTTGGCTTTCAAACTAAATCTGAAAACGGATGTCTTAGGGTTCAAGTTATGCAAATGAGAATCTAAAATGCGATGCCAAAATCATACAGAATACGTACAAATTCTTAATTTGGATAATTATTTGTTACATGAAATGAAAAACTAAAAACATGGTGAACATCAATGTTGATGGCAATTTAGTAGTTTTTATTAGAAAAACTTTTAGATATTCAGAACCACGAAGCATTCATGCAATTAATTAAAAAGTATGCACTTGTAGAAACAAGTTGTATTATAGTTAAATAAAATAAATTCCACATGCAAATACAACAACAACAACATAGCCTTTATCCCATTACGTGGGGTCGGCTATATGAATCCTTTTTCTCCATTGTGTCTTGTTAAAAGTCAAATTCTCATTTAAATCTAATAAAGAAAGACCATTTCTAATATTTTCTAACCAAGTCTTTTTAGGTCTACCTCTACTTTTCTTAACACAAGTCAAATCTAACACCTCTATTTTCCTAGCCGGGTCATCGGGAGGCTGCCGTTTTATGTGACCAAACCATCTAAGGCGACTCTCTCTAATCTTATCTTCCACTGGAGCTACTCGAACATTTTCACGTGTATGCTCATTTCGTATCTTATCTCTAAGGGTAAAGCCACTCATCCACCTGAGCATCTTCATCTCTGCAACACTTAACTTAGTATTATGCTTCTCTTTTAATGGCCAACATTCGGCACCATAAAGCATTGCAGGTCTCACCACCATCTTATAGAATTTTCTCTTAAGTTTGAGGGGTACTTTTCTATCACACAACAAGCATGATGCATTCCTCCACTTCAACCATCCAACTTGAATTCTGCTGATAATATCCCCATCTATTTCACCATCACTCTGAACAATAGATCCAAGATATCTAAAACGTGTACTCTTATTAATGACTTGATCGCCAAAAGCCACAATCCCTTCACTAGGTCTATTATTACTACAATTACACTCCATATATTCCGTTTTAGATCTACTCAAGCAAAAACCTTTAGACTCTAAGGTTGACCTCCACAATTCAAGTTTACCTTCAACTCCCTCTCTAGTCTTATTAACAAGAAGAATATCATCAGCAAAAAGCATACACCAAGGTAAAAAGATATGGGCTTAAGGCTGATCCTTGATGTAATCCAATCGAAATAGGGAAATACTTGGTCAAACTACCTTGTGTTTGAACACAAGTAATAGCTCATGCATACATATCTTTAATGATTTGAATATAAGCGTTATTAACTCCTTTCTTTTCAAGAACTCTTCATAGCACTTCTCTTGGAACTTTATCATATGCTTTTTCTAAATCAATAAATATAATATGTAAATCTACCTTATTCTCTCTATATTTCTCCATCAAACTTGTTAATAAATGTATGGCTTCCATAGTAGACCTACCCGGCATGAATCCAAATTGATTTTGAGAAACACTAGTATCATGCCGCAACGTACGCTCCATAACTCGCTCCCATAGTTTTAAAGTATGACACATTAACTTAATTCCTCTATAATTCGCACAATCTTGTGCATCACCTTTATTCTTAAAAATAGGGATTAACACACTCATTCTCCACTCATCTGGCATCTTTTTAGTCTTCAAAACAATATTAAGAAGTTTAGTAAGCCAAGAAATTCTACATGCAAATCAATAGGAAAAAAAAGATTGATGGAACAAAACACCAAATGAAGTCTCCCTCTTTTACCAGGAGATAATCTCTCTTCAAAATACTCCATCTCCCACTTGGTCAAGGAGGGGACTATAGGGAATATCACATTCATTCAGAAGTTTATTTCTAAATAACTTGACTATTTTTTATACATATATATCAAATCTCCTTTTTAGAATTATAAAGTCCCCATCAAATTCTCAATTCACATAATGCCCTACCCACAAAAAGTCCACAAGTTGAAGCCTTTCATATCCATAAAGTCAAAAGCGCATACAAAAAAAATATTCCGTTCAAATCCCATTATAGGAAAATTCCATTGGATGACACTAGGACCTGAAGGAGAATGTTGCACGGAAAATCTCCATTTGCCAAATTCTAGTTCATTCAATTGCAGGGTAGTCAGAGAATCCATTTTAAGCGCCTAGCTGCTTGCTTCAAAAACCATTGAATAGAGATCCAATAGCCATAACTTCAGTTGAGGCAGAGAGCAATTGCAAAGGTGGAAGTCCGCATCATAACAGGCTATAGCTTTTCTTTTAAGATGTAAAGAGCTCTATTCCTACTTGTAAAGATGGTGATTTCTCTCCAGAAGTTTGGGTAAATAGTCCAACATCTGATCATAAAGTTGCATTCTCCAGAAAAAGAAAATATATCTGATCACAAAAAATATTGCATTTCCTATGCTATGGTAGAAGCAATAAAAGGGTTGTGATGATAGAAGCAGTGACAATAATTTGTGGAAATTATGCCTATGGAAATATTAAAAAGTGTTGGAAGCTCGAGATTCCATCCAAGTAACTGAGTTGCAGCATTCATATTAGGCATGGAGTCAAAGTCTTGGATAAGATTTGATTCTAATTTTTTGAGATCGGTGGTTGCCAAACCTAAGATTCTGTTCACACCTAATCATTTATCTACCGCCACATACTACTTTATAAAAGGAGAGTAAATTAATGGTTGTAAGGAATCACTGATTCTTCTACTTCATTCAGCCATGTGTGATGGTCGAAGTTGGATGCTGGTGGTTATCTTGGTTCGTGTCATATAAATGAATTTCTTTGTTGGGTGACTGATAACAACTGAAGAGCTGAAGGTGACAACTGGAAGCTAAATGTCATCTTGAGAGGTAATTGACAACTGCCACCGGGGTTAGTCATTTGATAAGGTGGTTTGACATAGGAGGTTGTAGACTTTCCTCTACTTACTGAGCGTAAACTATGGAAGAATCGTGCTTAAGTTTGGGGAGGGAATAAGATAGAGTGTGTGTGTAAAAGAATACTAGTGAGATAAAAGTGAGAAAATATTTTTGGTTAAATATTTGCATTTTTATTTTTGGTTTATGGACTAATGGACATTTATCTCTCTATTTGGCCACATGTCAATGATCTCATTGAACCAAGTAAACTCTTGTGTTATTTTTCTTGTGTTCTGCTTGTAAATTATTATTATTATTATTCTCATGATTGTTATTGTTCTCAAGTGCATGCTTTTGTATCCTAACAACACGTATCATAGCTATGCACTTTAGTGTTTTATGGGAAAAGTGGGAGCAATGGCTATAAGGTTGGGATGTGAGGTTCACCTGCTTCGATAGTATGAATTTTAGATATTGGAAGATGCAGTTTGCAGATTACACTTGCCTATGTCGAAAAGTTATGTCTACCCCTTTTTGAGTTGAGGACGACACTTTTGACCAATAAGACTAAGATTTCTCGGATATACAGGCATTGGGAGTTATATATCTAGCATTAACAAAGAATGTTGCCTTCAACCTATTGCATGAGAGGACCACTTGTGCCATGATGAGCTATGTCAAGCATGTTTGAGTAGTCTCTAGCACTAAAAAAAGTATATATAATGAGAAGTTTTTCAATCTCAAGTGGCTCAAGGTGCTTTCACGGCAACACATTTTAATGAGTTCAATTTAATCACAAGCTATTGAGCTCAGTTGGTATTCACTTTGATGATGAAGTTCGTGCACTGAGCTTGTTATGATCACTATGAAAAAATAGAGATGGAATTGTGATAGGTTTTAGTAGTTCATGCAGGTCCATGAAGTTGAAACTTGATGATGTCTATGACTTGATATTAAGTCAAGACATCAGGAGATGAAAATCAGGTGAAGTTTCTTTTATTGCTTTAAATCTTGAGAATAGAGGAATAAATGCAGGAAGAGGTAACAAAAGAGGTAGATTCAAATCTCAACAGAAGCCATTTAGAAGGCTGCGATGGTATATGGTAGATGTGGTGAGGTTGGTCACATAAAAGAGAGCATCTACAAAGGAATGTTGGATAGAGACTTTAGATCAAATGGAGGAACATGTGAATGGTACTAGTGAAGAGATTTATAATGCAATAGTTTTTAGTGCGAATAATCCTATATAGTCTTAGATCTTGATTATTATCATTCAACTCTACATAAATATTTTATATCTAATTATTTTGCAGGAGGTTGCGGGAAGGTTCTTCTTGTTGATGGTGAATTCTTAAACATTTTAGAGTTGGTGATGTGCTAATCAAAGCTGATAGTGAGACTATGTGGAAGCTTCAACACTTTGAGCTATTTTATGGCTCGAAGAGAAGGCTAATCTCGAATGGGCAGCTTGGTTAAGTGGTTTCACAATTTGAGCTATAACTCAAAGAGAAACCTAATCTTGACTAGACAGCTTGGTGAATAAGGTTATATCTCAATCTTTTGTAGTGATACTTAGAAGGTGGTGACGAACAATGATATGGATAGCATGTGGTACCTTGTACTTGGTTAAACAATGGAACAATGGTTGCAACTACAAATTTGTTATTTGTGATTCTAAATGTGCAATGCAACATAATATTTATATCAAGTGGGAGCTTCTAATAGATAAATGAATATTATAAGGCAGAGGATATTTTAGGATCAAAGAGTAATAAGATAACATGGCAAGAGTGGTTGTAAAAATACTTGTGGGCTCCGAAAATTTGGCCCCGGCCTCCCCCGTATGCTTTTTCGGGGGAGTTTTAATGGAATTAAGTTCCGGGATAAATTTTGGAAGGCAGATGAGTTTGTAGATAAGACACTACCCATATATTTTGCCCTCATTTTGCGAGGACTTTATAATCTGAGTTCTGATTTCCTATAAGCGCAAGCTCCTATATTTAATTACCTCTCTCGATCACGAGAGAGAACTTTCGATTAAGGCTAGTCGTCGATCAGATACATAGAGATACGTGAGTCTGGCTTATAGTAGCAGCATGGGTTAGGTATTTGAAGATTTGATATTTAAAATTTGAGATTCCACCATTTTGCACTTAAAACAGATGGTGGGGGAATAAATGATGGACCTAATCAAGATCCCATGGTTCCGTCATCCCGGGCCGTCGCGGTCCTTGGTCTACTTAGTCAGAGGAGGTAGTTGACCCACCCTGACAGAAGGATCCTTGTCGGTAGCCATGGGTTACTTCGTCCAAGGGTACCTTGTAGACTTGGGATGAGTATTTACCTAAGGGGACAAATTTGAATCCACCTTAGCTAACAGAGGGCTTTGTGCCCTATCGATTATATCATATTGATTCATATCTCAAGGATTTGATGCCA
The DNA here is from genome assembly GCA_019925795.1 of Dendrobium chrysotoxum. Lineage (NCBI taxonomy): Eukaryota > Viridiplantae > Streptophyta > Magnoliopsida > Asparagales > Orchidaceae > Dendrobium > Dendrobium chrysotoxum. Next base: position 90,228,268 of record CM034314.1, on the reverse strand, counting down.
CGAAGGAACGTATTAACCTTGGCCATAACCGCTATCTCGTAGTGCCATTTGGCGGCAAAGCCACTTGGTTCAGAGGGCCCCGGGTCCTAACCGTTTATCCTGTTGTGCCATTTGATGGCGGAACTGCCGGTTAGAGGACGTGTACCACGTCCTTACTAGCAGGAGATTATTTGAGAATGGATCATAGTGATATTTTCGACTAGGCATTAGCTCTATGTGAGCTGAAATAAATTTCAATTTGTCCACCCCGGCAAATTGTTGCGGAGGGTGGATGAATTTTATGCTTTAAGTGATTTGATGGATTATTTCAATTTTAAATATTCTAGACTTGGATGGTTTTGGAAAATTTGGATTTCGGGTACTTAGGATGACATTTTGAAATATTTGGAATTAACCCCTCCGGTTGATGTTTTCTGTTTAACATGGTCATCATCGGGGTATTTATGGAGTCATTCATGTTTTTGTATTTTGTGAGAATTTAAGAGTATTTGAAAAGGCAAGATCCCCTCCGTTTGAGATAAACATTCAACATGGCCATCATCAGGATACATGGGGTTACTTCCATTTGTGGATCGAACCTTGTCAACTCTGTCGAGCCGTCGACAAAGGATCGGGTTTCGTAGGTTTTATGTCTTTGGTGATGAACATTTACTAGGCTTTGAAGGCCTAACATGAACTATAAAACAAAATATTCTGGTCGGTGCCATGATCGTATATTTGTTTAACGGTTCGAGCCGTGTCTACTCCCATCTACTCACATAGAAGGATCGGGCTCGAACTGGGGTTCATTTATTGACCCGCGTAGCATCCCTAAATGTTACGTGTGTATCGATAACATGATCGCCGGGGCCCATACGGGTGTTTGGGGGTAATTTATAATTATTTGATGAATCTTGTTGACTCCTATTTACCTGCTTAGGAGGATCATGTTCAAATTTATTGACCCGCGTAGCATCCCTAGACATCACGTGTTCCTTCAACACGCTCGCCGGGGCCCATGCGGGTGTATTATACTTCCCCTTCTGTGTACCTATGTGCATACATATTACAGTGCATGTGGCGGGGGAGGGGGACATTTTGGACATTTGACGAGTCTTTTACAATGGCTTGTAGGAACTCGTATTTGTTGTAGCCCTTCTATATTTGTCCATTTCGTACAGGTAGACTATCGTGCACTACTTGCTTTCTGCAGGTGGATTGTAGTGCACTAACGAATCTCCTGCTATTGTTCGTAGATAATTGCATTCACCACTGTTCTCTTGTACTTTCTCACATACAATCCGTTGTATGTACGAGTTTTCTACAGTAGATCGTAAGCATTTGCATTTGCTATGGTTTTTTGGTACTTAGCGCGTAAGTGACATCTGATGTATACAACGGGTCTTCTAAGACCGCTACGACAGCTTATAGGTGTGCTTGCGTTTTCTTCATTCCTTATGCATTTGCTGCGGTCTTTGGTCTTTTTAATACATCCGCTACTGTTGCATTTGTATTCATAGAGAACCCGTATGTAGTGCATCTCTTTATATTTGCCTCGTAGATGACGTTTAATATGTATGACGGGTCTCCTACAATTGCTTGTGGGAACTTGCATTTGTTATAGTCCTTTGGCATTTGCCTTGTGGATAGTGTTTTGGGTATATCACAGGTTTTCTACAATTACCCATAGACACTTGCATTCATTGCATATCATCCGCCTCTACTTGCAATAGATGAATGTATTTATTGTCCATTGATAGAGTATTGATTGCAAGGGTGATGTAACATCCATTGCCTGTTGCTGATTAGCACTCGTAGGCCCGTTGTGATTGTGGCGAATCTTCCGTCACCGCCAACAAGTGTTCGTATCTACAATACCTCTTCTTGCATTTGCTTGTATGCCTCCTTCATGCATATCAGCCAACGAATCATCACATTCATCGTATGTCTTTATTTGTAGGAGAGCAGTGTACTCACTTATAATCAAGTGACATTGATTGTACGAAGACTATTTGCTTCAAAATTTTCGAATACACCTTTGTCGTTAGCTCGTTGTATGTTGAATTCTTTTGTCGCTCGTAAGGGGTCAAATGACATTGATCACTTACAGATTGTATTTTCTTAAAGCTTGTTCAACATGTCTTAGTCATCAATTCATTATGCTCACTATGCATTGATTTCCTTTATTGATGTAATTTATGGATGTTGAATCATAGCACTAGTCATGCGTCTTCCTTGGAAACAATTTGCAGCTTACATGGTGAACTCGCATAGTTGATAGTTGCTTTCAATCGATTGCATATCTCTTTCAGTTTTCATCACTTGCAAACTTCACTTGGTTGTTTGCATATAGATATTAGTTGTTATGGAATTCATCACATCTCCTTATGGCCATTGCAATTGTTTCAAGTCAATTAGTTGCATGAGTCTTCATTGTCATTTGTGAGTGAATGATCCATCAAATGATGATTGAGTTCTTATGCACCATAAGTTATTATTGATATTTAGTATATACAAGGAACCGACATGCTTATTTGCATGTCACTTATGTTTGAAGATCCTCCGCCACAAGTCCCCTGTTGTCATGTAAAATTCTAGTCCAAGTTCAAGTTGAGTTCATGTCCACTGCACTTAGTTAATTTGAGTTTGAATTCATGCTCAGATTAAGCTCATTGTAATTTGTTTGAGTTTGAGTCCAATTTGAGTTCATATTCAAGTTAAAGACCAAGTCCTTCTTAGTCAAGTTGCAAGTATTCAAATTATGTTCACTTGATATTCAAATCAAGTTCAAGTTCGAACTTATTTTATTTAAGTTCAAGTCTTGATTAGTCATTTGATTTGTGTTCAAATACAAGTCCTTGTAGTTCATTCATTTGAGTTCAAGTTGAGTTCCAATTCATGTCCTTTGTATTCGTTCAAGTCCCCTGTATGTGTTCAATCAAGTTCAAATTTTGTTCAAAGGTTCACAAGTTCGAGTCCAAGTTCAATGTGTTCAATCAAGTTCAGTAAAAAGCCCTTTAGAATTGTCCAAGTCTCCTGTATCTTCAATCGGAATTTCGGTAGCCTCATGGCGTCTCTCCGGTTTAGAGGAAAACTATAGGAGTCTGGGCCTCCCCACCACGCGCAATAAAGGCGTGTATGGTAGGTGTCTGTAGACACCGTGGTCGTAGTCTTCATTCCCATCACGCGCAATAAAGGCGTGTATGGGGTCGGCGATGGTACCTGTTTGAAAACACAATTGGCTTTCTCCCACTCAAGGGTACTTATAAGTAACCCCGCCTCACCGTAGGCGTCGCACCGGGTTTCCATCCTACCATGCGCAATAAAAGCGTGTATAGGCGATTTTCCGGTGCGTCACGAACGCCGAAATGGGGCTTTTGGATGATTATCCGCTTCGTCGTAGGCATCGTACCGGGGTCCCATCCGACCACACTAATAAAAGCGTGTATTGGCAGTTTTCCGGTGCGCTGCGAACGACAAAAGTTGGCTCTCGGAGCTTAAAACTCATACCTTGCTGTAGTGATGGGGTGGAGAGCTCAAAAATCGAGATAATATTTATTTCTTTTATTTTGAAACTCTTTTCTTCTCTCTCTCTCTCTATTTTTTTTGGAATTTCTCTTTTTTTATTTTCTCTCACAAACACACACACACTATATATATATATATGTTACAGCAATAGTACAAATAACTAATGTCATTGACTAATTAACACTATTAATAAGATTAGTTTAAAATAATAGTAGTAATTAGTACTAACTAATAAAATAAAAATGAAATAATGATAGAGCTTATTATTTAGATTTCTAGTTTAGGTTAAGTAGTGGGCTTTGGTTGGGTTTGGACTAGGTGATGTGGGCTTGGACTGATTTTAAATTGGTTAGGTGGATGAGGGCTTGAATAGGTCGGGTCCGTGAGGTCTTGCGGCTAGCCGGAGGATTTCAGCTTCAATAGGGATGTGCAAGGCAGTGATGAGTGTCGGCTTAAGGAAGGAATCAGGTGTGGCCTTCGATCGGGACTAGGGCAGAATTTTGAGGAGTTCGGCCTGGACTTCAGCGGGTATAGGGCGACGGGATTGGTGGACTTGCGAGCTAAGGTCGGCCTTGAGAGATGATTTGCGGCCACGGGTAAGGGAAGAGGCACTGGTGGTGTCGGATTGAGTGGAAGATTGGGAGGTATGGCTTGCTGCTTCGGCTCAATTGGGTTTGACGTGAGCTAGAGAGGCGATGGGATGGGGAAGGAGATCGGCTAAGGGGAAATGTCGGATGCAGAGAAGATGTCTCGCGGGATGCCTGTGACAGAGGCTTTGATGAGAGGAAGGATGGTTTTCGTGTGGGAGAGGAAATTAGCTCGAGAGCTTCGCCAGTTCCCGTTTTAAAAGCGACGAGGGCTATTTGATCGAGGCTAACGCATGATATCTGCGTATCCTGCTCTGAGATGGTGTCGTTTGCAGGAGATGGGAACTGTAGCTGCGGCGGTGTGGGCATGACAGAGATACGGGATGGATGCAGGATTTGAGCAGGTATTTTATTATTATTATTATTTTTGTTTCTTTTTGTTGGCTTTTACACGGTGGTCAACAATAATATACTATTATGTGACTGAAGCACTGGAAAACCTCATTCAACTCCCATGGATGAATGAGAGAAGGTGCTGACTGCTGACATTACTGTTAGACCGGTCCCTCCTGGAGGACAGTCTAGCCAGTCCTTCCTAAATTGACAATTGTATATAGCAGGCGGAAATTCCGCACCCCTTTGGGGTGGGGCCTCGGGACGATTTTGAAAGAGAAGGGGGTGGCTAGGAGGGAAAAAGCAAGGGGCTATTTTGGGATTTTATTATGAAAATTGTATGCTTTAAATAGATTGTTCCTAGGGTTCATTTTTTTTTAATGCTTGTTTTTGCTGAAATTAGGGTTTCTTAGCTTGTGAGAGATTTGGGAGAGCCGAATCTTCCTCTCCAATTAAAGATCCAACTATAGCTTGCTATTTTCTTTCATATTTCTTGCAATAAAAAGTTTTGTAGTGTGTTCTTCTTCCCAAATTCTTCTTGCAGTTCGCAAATTTCATGAAAATTGCATCTACTTCCTATCAAATTGGTATTAAAGCATGATTTGGGACCTATGATGACCAAGAAAGTTGTTGTCTTGGAAGAGCGTCTTGAAGGAGAAGTGAGCCAATTCAAAGTGGCTTTTGAGGACAAAATTTCATCAATAGATGATAAATTTTCTAACCCAGAAGAGATGATGGTGTTGTATCTTCACGTCCAATCGTTGACATCAGAGGCAAGAATGTCGATATGAGGACATGCAAATTCCAGCAACCGGAGGGATGATCATGATGTGGAGATCTTGGAGGGAGGAGAGAAGACCTCCTATAGGGCCCATTCCTAGGGAGGAGATAGGTAAAATGTATCGGGAGAGGAGTGAGAGGGTTGGGTATGAACGAATGGTTGCTGAATTTGAAAGAAGAGGGGCTGATTATGACCGGAGAGGTGCTGATTTTGAAAGGAGGGGGGATTTTGATGATGGGTTTGGGTATACACATGGAAGGGATGATTGGGACACTTGGAGGGGACCACCCACTCGGGGAATTAAAATTTTTGGAGGAATTAGGGGGAATAGAGGAGATCCGAGGGTGAGGAAGTTGAAGCTGTCTGTATTTGAGGGAGAGGATGTACATGGGTAGATCTATAAGATAGAAATATATTTTGCCGTCAATGGGTTGATAGAGAAGGAGAGACTAACGGCAGCTGGCCTGTGCTTGGAGGGGAAAGCATTAGCATGGTACCAGTGGAGAGAGACATGAGACGGCCCATATGGAGCTTGAGGGAGTTCATGGACTACCTGCTGGAATGTTTCCAAATCAGTTGGGGAGGGGACTTTTATGAGTAGTTTTTCGTGTTGACGCAGGAGGGATTAGTGGTGGAGTATCGTGAGAGGTTTGAGTACCTTCTTAGCCGGCTGGACCAGCTTTCAAAATTGTGTTGGAGGAAAACTTTATGAAAGGGCTCAAACTAGAGATTCAGGCGACAGTTTGAGTGATGAGACCTCGTGATTTGAGATAGGCTATGGAGCTAACCCAATTAGTGGAGGACCAGAAGCACCTGGAGAGGGGGGTTAGAGGCAGCAGTTCAGGAGGTTCGTACAAGATGACCCCCACCTTTTTGCCACCTAAGGGGTCGACATCGGGTATGCTTCAGGAGACCCCAAAGGAGAAGATTGTAGAAGGGGGAATCAGGGGGAACTTCAAGAAGCTCACTGAGAAGGAACTATAGGAGAAAAGGGCGAAAGGTTTGTGTTTCAGATGTGATGAGAGATATATACCAGGGCACATGTATAAGGACCAAACTCTTCAGGTTCTCACCGTACGTGATGACGAGGAAGCTGATGAGGGAGGTGGGAGTGAGGCAGTGGTGGAAGAGGAGGAAAAGCTGCATTTAAATGTGACAGAGGTCTTCATGTACTCACTGGTGGGATTCACTCCAAATCACACCATGAAGGTGAAAGGAGAAATAACAGATATGGAAGTGTGGTGCTGATAGATAATGGGGTTACCCACAATTTCATCTCTAACCATGTTGTGGACCAATTGGGGGTGAAATTGGTGGACACAGGGTGCTATGGGGTGATGATGGGCACAGGAAAGTTGGAGGTAGTAGAGGAGTGTATAGGTGGTGGTTTTAATCATACAGGGAGTTCAAGTGAGGGAGGACTTCCTTCAATTGCAGTTAGGGAGCACTGATGTCATCCTGGGGATGACATGACTATAGAATTTGAGGAATACCAAGGTCAATTAGGGAGCATTGATGATGAAAATGTTGGTGGAGGGAAGAAGGGCGGTGATTAGGGGAGATGTTGGATTATCCAAAACAATGGTTCCTCTCAAAACCATGGTGAGGACCATACATGAGGTGGGGGAGGATTTCTGTTGGAGCTGCAGACGTAGAGGGGATCAGATTGGAGTAGGAGGGAGACATCTCTCTTTCAGTACAATTGCTTATACAACAGTTCAATGAGGTCTTTTAGCCACCTCAAAGATTACCACTATCAAGGAAGCAGGAGCTTGCTGTCACCTTGAGGGAGGTGGTGTCACCGATTAGTTTTAGGCCTTACTGCTACCCTCAAATCCAAAATGATGAGATTGAGAAGCTGATCAGAGAGATCTTGGAGGTAGGGATCATTAGGTAGAGTGTGAGCCTTTTTTCTAAGCCAGTCTTACTGGTCAAGAAGAAGGATGAGAGATGGAAATTTTGTGTGGATTTTCAGGCCCTGAATAAGGAAACTATGCCAGACAAATTTTCTATTCCGATGATCGATGAGTTGGTGGATGAGCTATGTGGAGTGGTGGTGTTCATGAAGATGGATTTGAAGTTCGGGTACCATCAGATCAGGATGAGAGAGGAGGATGTTCCGAAGATGGTATTCTGGATCCATGAGGAACACTACAAATTCTTGGTGATGTCGTTTAGTTGCACCAATGCCCCTGCTATATTCTAGTTCTTTATGAATAGGGTGTTCTGACCATACCTCTGAAGATTTGTACTGATTTTCTTTGATTACATTTTAGTGTACAACAGGTTAGACGAAGAGTATTTAGAGCACTTGAAGGTGGTGTTGGTGGTGTTACAGGAGCATCAACTGCAGGCCAACCTGAAGAAGGATTGCTTTGCACAGCCCAGTGTAAAATATGCAATATCTCAGGAGGGAGTGGCCGCTGATCAGGCCAAGTTTAAGGCAATGCTGAAATGGTCGCTTCCTAGGACTCCGAAGGAGTTGAGGGGTTTCTTAAGGTTGACCGGATACTACAGGAGGTTTGTGAGGGGATACAATGCTATAGCTTGACCACTGATGGAGCAGTTGAAGAAGGATAGTTTTATATGGGGAGAGACAGTTATCTAGGTCTTTGAGAGACTGAAGAAGGCCATGACCATGGTACCAGTCCTAGCTCTACCAAACTTTAGCCAGGTCTTTATGGTGGAGACTGATGCATCAGGGTATGGGTTGAGAGCGGTGCTCATGTAGAATCATAGGCTCATTGCTTACTTAAGCCAAGGCGAGGTTGAAGTCAGTCTATGAGAGGGAGTTGATGGCCATAGTATTGGCCATTCAGAAGTGACAACCTTACTTGTTGGGCCGACTTTTCATTGCCAGGATGAACCAGAGGAGCTTGAAGTACTTGTTAGAACAGAGGATGGTGATCGAGAAGCATCAGAGGTGGCTATCGTTGTTGTGATATGATTTCGAGATTCATTACAGACCCGAGTTAGAGAACAAGGCGGCTGACATCTTGTCCAGATGCATGGGGAGCTCCAAGAGTAAGCCATTTTGGTACCACTGATGTTGGATTGAGGAGCTATTAAGGAGGAGAGTGTTCAGGATGAGGAGTTGAGGGGAATTAGGGCTGATTCGCTGAGGGACTAGAATAGCCACCTTGGCTGTTCTCTAGAGGGGGAGAGGCTGCTGTACCAGGGGAGATTTGTGTTGCCATGGACTTTGGTCCATATTCCTCACATTCTGCAGGAATTCCACGGGAGTGTGGTTGGGGATCATTCAAGAGTGCAGAAGATGTATAGGAGGTTGGCGGTAGAGTTGTATTGGAAGAGGATGCATAAGGATGTGGAGGAGATGGCGATTATATGTGAGGTATGCCAGAGGAGCAAATACATGGCCGTGGATCCGGAAGGGTTATTGCAACCTTTAGCTCTTTCGAATAGAGTGTAGGAGGAGGTCATCATGGAATTTATAGATGGGTTACCCATATCTGAGAGTTTTACAGTGATTTTGGTGGTGGTGGACAGATTGAGTAAGTATGTTCATTTCATTCCCCTACGACATTCGTACATGACAGTGACAGTAGCAGCGACATTCATCAGAGAGGTGGTCAAATTACATGGGATACCAAAGTCTATAGTGTTCGATCGATATAAAGTGTTCCTCAATCATTTTAGGAGGGAGCTATTCAGGCTGCAGGGGATAATATTGAAGGAGAGATTAGTACGTGCGGAGACCGGACATAGAGAACTGTCCGCTTTTGTCTCTGTGAATAGTAAAAATGCAGTGGTGAACAATAAAGCGCAATTTATTGCGCTTTGTTATTTACAGAGATAAACTGTACGGTTCTTTGTGTCTGGTCTCTACACGTAATAATTTCTTGTACTGAAGAGGAGCACCAAGTACCACCCCCAGAAGGACGGGCAGACAGAGGTGGTAAACACGAGCCTTGAGACATACCTGTGATGTTTTGTTTCAGAGACACCTTGGTTGTAGGCCAAGTGACTGGCATGGGCGGAGTATTCGTACAATACTTCATATCATTCGGCTTCACAGATGACTTCTTTCGAAGTGTTGTACGAAAGGGACCCACCTCACTTGGTGCACTTTGGGCAGAGTAGCATATCAGTCTTGTCGGTAGAGCAATACTTGGAGGAGAGGGATAAGGGGTTAGATGAATAAAGAGGCATTTGTTGAGAGCTCAGCATATCATGAAGAAGCAGGCTTATGGGCGCAGGATTGACATCCAATTTGAGATAGGGGATAGGGTATCCTTGAAGTTTCATCCCTACAGACAAATAATAGTAGCTAACAGGAGGAATGAGAAGTTGGCCCCGAGATATTTTGGTTCTTATGAGATATTGGAGAGGATTGGAGCAGTTGATTATCACTTATAGTTACCCTCGACCGCTACTATACATCCGGTGTTCCACATGTCATAGTTGAGGAGAGCTATCGGGGTTCATGCATCCAGTTCAGAGTTACCCTGATGAGGACATCAGAGATCTACGGCTACGATTGTGCCTATTTATTTTGCTCTATTTTATGTATTTGATTTGTTATTGTTCTTTTTCACTTTCTACCCTCACTTCAGGGCTTTGTCTTATGTATGCCCTAGGGGCAATAGTGTCTTTGTTATTTTCCTTCATGTATTTGGCTATTTAAAGCCTCCCTCTTCATCTTTGAGGGTTAATGATTGAATGATAAGAAACTTCCTGCACATGTGTTCTTGGAGTTGTGAGAGTTCTAGGAGAGCTTTGGAGAGATCCCTAGGGAGGGAAAACGGATCACCCACCAACCTTGGAGACGGCCGGGTTCGTGGTTTATTTTATCGTTCTTTTCTTTCAATCTCTTTCCCCTCCACCACCGCCGGCTCCTCCCTCCCTCACCTTCTCCCACGGCCCAAGCCCCACATCACCACCCGTCCCCTTCCTCCCTTCGCCCCACCATAGCCGCCGGCCCCACCTCCCCACCTTGCCGCCGACCAACGTCTCCTACCACCAAGCCATTCAACCCAAACCCCTTGCCCTCTTACCGCCGCCCCCACCACCCTCTTCACCGTCCCCCTCCTTCCACCCCCACTGCCGGCCCAAGTCTCCCCTCCATCCTTCCTTGCTTTCCAAGTTTCCCTCTAGGGGAGAATTAAAAATTTGCCTAATTTAGGTCATCTCAAATTTGGAAGGATTTCAAATTTCAAATTCAAATCTATTTGAATTTGAGTACCTTCCTAAAATATGATTGATCTAATTTGGGAAACTTTCCAATCTTTTCAAATCTGAATTAATTAGAGATTTTCCTCTAATTCTCTTTCCTAACTTAACTTCCCTAAGTTTAGAAACTATTTAAATTCAAATGCCCTCATATTTGAATTTAAAACTCTTTCCCAAAATTAGAGAAATATCTTTGGAAAGGATTCACCAATCATCTTAATTAGGATCTTAATTGGGATTAGGATTAAAACCCCTTTCCTAATTTAACTTCTAAAACTAGATCCTAATTATTCCCTCACGTAATTCTCCAATCAAGCCCATTAAGGGCTGTCGCCCCTTCCCCTTTCCAATTGAGATCCTGGAATTACTCAGCTCACAATCTAGGAAGGAAATTAATTCCAAGTTGCTCCAGCTGCTGTTTACCGAAGTTCTCCCATGATGTTCAGCTAACTTCCTATCATCCAGGGAAGAAAAGAATCTCTGAAATCAACACCACTCAAAGTACTATCCAGATTTCTGGACAACTTGTGTACTGTCCAAGAATTCCAGCCAACTCCATGGCTGTCCAGATTTGCATGGAACAAGGAGCTGCTGTCTAGATTGCAAGGAACCAGAAAACTGCTGTCCAGAACCTCTCCAGGCTTCAATCAGCTGTCCTCTCTTTGTCGGCAACCACAACGATCACACCCGAGCTTCGTGTCCTCCTCCTCGGTTTGGTGACCAGATTTTCTGTACATCGCCAGGCTGCTGTCCAGGGAATTTCAGCTAGCAAAACTGCTGTCCTGCTTTCCGGAAATCCACCCGTTGCTGCCCGGAACTGCCCGGAACCACTGTCCCAGGTTGGATATTCGCTGTTCAAAGGTTCGAGCGTGAAGTTGTTGCTTCCGAGCCGTCAAAGACGTCACCAACTGCTGTCCAAGCTCGCGAGAAGGTTGAATCTTAGCAAATGGTGAACTCTTTCCTTCGCTCTTACTTCCTTTGTCGATCCTTGCTTGTGGTTATTTGATTCATGCAAAATCTTGCCAAACTCCGTTAAACGCTTAGTGTTTGATAGGAAGCGTGTGAGAGATCCATCATAGCACTACTCTTATTGTTAGATTAGGGATTTCTCGTTGAAACCCATCTCGTATGCAACGTCAAGAGTAATTAATTATTATGTGATTTTTCCTTTTTGCAAGTAACCTGACCTAAGCTTGTGTTTACCGCTCTTTGTGTTTTATTTCATTATTTAATTCATCATCAAGCTTTAATTAACTCACTCTTAATTATCAAGTGTGCACAATCCTTATTTAAATCGTATTTCCATATATGTCCTGTATCATCTGGTATCAGGCATGGTTTGCTTTAGTTTTGCATGCTAGACATCATCCTAGGAGTTGTTTAAACTAGTTCTATACTTTGTTGCATGCATGCTATCATTTAAAATAGTTTAATTACATTTTATGCTTGCTGTCCACTGCATTCCTGCACACATTTAGAGGTTGTTAAGCTTGTGTTTCAATTGTTTAAGTGCTGTCCTTAACCTAGCCGCCTCACTAGTTGTCTAGGTTGCTTAGCCCTCATAGTAGTTTGCTGTCCTAGCAATTTCTGCAGTGTTTCGTGTCATTTTAGTGAGTCTATCCTTGCATCTAGGTGCTGTCCTCCTAGATTCATCCCCTAGTGTCCCCTAGTACCTAGCTATGGACCCGAAACAACTTAGTAGGACTTTAGACTTGTTGGTAGGTCAAATGAACAACATTAGCCAGCAACTCAAAGAGAATCAAGTCGACCTAGCCGAGCTTCGTAGAGACACCACTGAGCGTTTTGATACACTTGAGCGAGCTAGAGAGCATCCTGTCCCTTACACCCCTTCTAGACCACCTTCTATGTATGGGGATGACACCTACCTTGATGAGAGGCAATATCGTGCCAATCATCGAGTTCCTCACTATGGACATGATCACCACGACGACCCTGATCTCCCATTGATGAAAAATATCAAGGTCGATGCACCCACTTTCGATGGTACCCTCGATCCCCAGCTCTTTCTGGACTGGATCAAAGGTATGGATAGTTTCTTTAAGTGGTATAACATCTTCGAGGCTAGAAAGGTCAGTTTTTCCAGCATGAAACTCCTTGGTAGGGCTAGTCAGTTTTGGTCGAATTTAGAAAGCCTTAGGGAGTCACGAAATGAGTACCCTATCACTGATTGGTTATCGATGAAGCGAGAGCTTAAGCAGAAGTACCTGCCTCCCTCGTACTTCCCCAGGCTCTTGGATAGGTGGCATAGGTTGACTCAGGATAGTAAGCCGGTCAAGGATTACATCGCATCCTTTGATGATTATCTCATCCGTTGCAAAGGGGAGACCTTTACCACCCCTGCGTAGATATTATCTATGTTTCGTACCGGGTTGTGAGAGGATCTTCGCAATGAGCTTTTTGCCCGGAACGTTACTACTCTGGAGAATGCCTACAGCCTAGTACTTGACTTAGCGGAGACCCATTCCCAGCACCCGAGCCGTTCACATGACTTTAGGCCCTCCTACAGACCGTCCGGTAGTTCCACACCTCACACTCCCACTGCCCAGCCGACCCCAGAAAGTACTACCCGACCACTCACAGGTCCTCCTGCACCCCGACCTGATTTTAGAAACAAACCTCCCACTCCGGATACCCCTCGGTCCAGTCCCGGGACCAAATGCTTTAGATGTCAGGGGTATGGGCATATTGCCTCTCAGTGCTCTAGTCCCTACAAAGTTACAATTATCGAAGAGATCATTGAGTCGAAAGTCGAGCCTGAAGTCGACCAGATTCACCAAGTGGACAACGATGGTGAATCATTTAAGGAGGATGACGACACTGCTGTCATCCAATATATTCGGAAAATTGACACTTCTCCCACCTGCGTGGTGAGATGTGCACTATCACAACCCATTGCCACCGACGACTGGCGTAGGACTACGATCTTTCACACCTACACCAAAATCAAGGATAAAAACTGTAAAGTCGTCGTGGATAGTGGCAGTTGCATCAATGCTATCTCCTTCAGCATGGTGTCTAAGCTTGGCCTGTCTGCCGTTCCTCACCCCAACCCCTATAAAGTAGCTTGGGTCAACACCACTGCCTTGGAGGTAAAGGAGCGCAGTTTCATACCCATCTCCTTCGCTGATTATAAGGAGAATGTTTGGTGTGATGTGCTTATTATGAATGTTGGACAAATCCTTCTAGGTCGTCCCTGGCTATTTGACAACGATGTCCACATCTATGGTCGTTCAAACATCTGCGTGTTTGAACATGAGGGCAAAAAGATCAAGCTTTTGCCATTACAGCCTCGGGTTACGGATGATCATGAATCCAACCCTGTCAAAGCCAAGAAGGGATTGAACCTGATAGCCGCCATAAGCCAGACACCCCTTTACACATCTTAGTTGATTGTGAGACTTCCACTGAGCCTAACGAATCAGTCCCTCAGGAGATTCAGCCCATACCTAGTAGACTGGTTGAGGTCTTCCCTGATGGTCTTCCCGATCCATTGCCTCCGATTAGAGACATCCCGTATGATTTAGATCTAGTCCCTCGGCTCCCCTACCCAATCTCCCCACAGTCGAGTTCACCTACCTTGATTCTATGACCCGAACCGTTGGTTTAAGTCCCGCCAAAGCTGTTTATGGGTTCACACCTAGGTTGTCGATAGATCTCATACCCATGTGTCCTAGGTATAGGATTTCTGAGTCTGCATCTACATTTGCATTGCATTTGCATGACTTACATAAGGAAATTGCACGCAAAATTGAGCAGAGCAACATTAATTATAAGCTTCCTGTGGGTCTCCGAAAGGATTCTACTTGTGGGGAACAGAATGTAAAGGGTACGACCACACTATCCCGTAGGACAAAATGATCGTAGACCTTTGCACTCTACACAAGTAGACCAATGGGAGGGCAGATGGAGTCATACATACAATTAGCCATGGGGGATAGCGGCTATCGCCTACACACCTTGATGGATAATGATATATATGACCCAAAATGTCACGAGATTTCCCCCATTCGATACATCAGCTCGAATGGGGTTTATTTGATGTGGAGATCGGTCTCCCACGGGCGCAAGCCCCCGTGGTTAATTACATCTTAGACTTTGGTCTAAGAAAACTCTCGATTAAGGACAATATATTATTCTCTCAAATGAATTTGGCACGTAGGAAAATTTCTAGGATCTTCCTAATCAAGGGGAAAAGATAGGCTCAACTTGGTTACTTCAACATGCACAGATCACATAAACACTCGGCCGGTCAAACTAAAGGAAACTAAAAAAAGAAGAAATCACTTCACTCAAAACATGTGTGAGAGAAAGATGGAGGAGGCGTCATCTATGTAACGCAGATAAGTAGGATTTAAAGCCCCTGAAGAGGAGGAGGCTTACCCACCGATGAAGCATACTACGAGACACCCAGTGTAGTAGCCTTGAATCCTAAATCTAAGGTGGGCTCAGTGTTCCACGCAACACTAAGGCCCGTGTCCTAACTAATGCATCCTGGGCTTATATCCTGCCTGAAAAGGAAAGCCAGCTAAACCACCTAATCGTATGAAATCCATGCTGTCCGGTCTTTATAAAAGATGGGTGGGTGGCTAAATTTTTGGAATTTGAGATTGACATCTAGAGAGAAGTGACCTCGGACTTATGTATGGTACTATGCTCCTAAGACTAATGCAATTAAATTTTAATTTTTAATTAGTTAATAGTGTAATGCGTGCTGATTAAATATCCAAATCAGAAATGCATGAAATTTTAAAAAGGCTTATAAAAATAATTTTTTAGAAAGACTAGGCTTCCCCAGGTTCAGAACCTCATCCTAATAGGTCGGATTATCTGAACTCTACCCGCAGGCGGGAAAGTGTCTTAACAAGGAGGAGAGAATGCATCAGTATGCATGTGACCCCGGACGCTTCCGGCTATTCCCTAGATCGTTATCTTTCTATATTATTTAATTCTTAAAATTTTAATTTTAATCACGAGTAGAAGAATTTTTATCCCTAAAGAGCCTAGCGAGTCAGGCACATACACATGCAAGAAAGAAACCTATGAAAATCATGCAATTTCTACTGCGCAAACAGGTAAGTAAATCATCACATCACGATCACAAAAAAGAGCATCCAAAGTCCATGGCAATTGCCATACAATATACATCCCAGAGTGCAGAAAAGTGGTGGTGGCTAGGCTCCACCGACAACAACCTGGATTCTAATCCTATAGAACGACGCAAGCTTTAAAATGAGGCATTTTTAGTCTTCATCTTCATCTTCTAGTCTTTCTGTGGATCGCCTTCTCTTAGTCTCCTTGTAGTACACCGCCAGTAGGGTATCCAAATGAAAAGAAATTCCCTGTGAGGGGACTTTTTCTTCCCTTTGGATCCCTAATTTTCTATAAAATGTCCCATTTTATAAACCTTCACAACTCGATACAATGAATGCATTACATCAGAATTTAAAAAAAAGAAAATCTAGACTCTCCTGCAGGGTTATCCTAAGCAATAAAAATCAATTATCCCAAGCAGTTATATATGAAAATAAAAGTACTCAAACCAGCCACACTTGACCATGCTCTTATTTATTCGGGGGCTAAGCAGCTAAAGCACTTGTAGTAGTCATTTATGATTTATTTATTTTAGCCCCTTTTTAGTGCTGTATGAGCTTGGCCACCTGCAGAAAATATCGTCAGTATCAAAATCGTTCCTAACCTATGGGTAATCTATCGCCCATCACAATACAGAGAGAATGAAGTAACTAAAACCATCACAACAGAAAATCATCATAGAAATCTAACACAGAAAACTAAAATAACCAGCACACGTGTCACATGCAAGTCACCACATCACAGAGACAGGAAAGTAAGAAACACCGGCCTAACCTAAAGCTAGGAGTCATGTCCTAACAAATAAATCTAAGTGTGTGTAGGCGGTGTGGTTTTAGGTGTGTCCTATGTAGGATAGTTTAGTTAAAGTTGTTTGTAGTTCAATTTGTTGAAAGGTTAAAGGGAAGTTTTGGTTTAAGTGTAAGTATTGGTAGGTTAAGATCGATTTTAGGAATTTTATTTTAGTGTTTGGTTGATTACTACCTTTGTTGCTCACCGAGGCCGTGAGGTTTATTTCACCCTCATTGGGGCTAACTTAATAGCCTCGTAGGCCTGGGTTACCCAGTAGTAACCAATTTTGTTGAGTTATTTTAATTTGTTAGAAATTAAAAGAAAGGTAGATTAGGTGATTTATTATTAATAAAGGGATTTGTTGATTGATCTTAAAGGATTAGTTAATGATTTGACTGGGTTTTAGTTGAGTTTTTATGTTTCTTTGTTATGATTAAGCCTCTTAATAAGTTTTTTATGTTGTTTAGTTAGTTAGGTTATGATTCATTTGTATTCAAAGTTAGAGGTGTTTTATATTAGGTGTTTAATTAATTATGAGATAACTTAATGAATTAAGGTTTGAGTTTTGAAAGTCCCTTTATTCAACATGTTTTAGTTTGTTCTCCAATTTTATAATTCTTGAATTTAAGTTGATTTTAGTGGACTTCATTTAGTTAGTATTTGGTTAGGCGAATGATTAATAGATTAATTAGCCTTAGCTCACCTTTATGTTCAAGTTTTCCTTCTTAATGATTATATGCATTGATTATGATTTGATTAGGAATTAAACATCTTTTATGCATTTGATTTGACCTCTTACTAATTTGTTGGTTTTGATTATAGGTTAGTTATTATTAATGATTAATTAGACTTAAATATCACTACACTAATCATATGGTAGGATGCCACTATATTTTTCTATGTTTTATGATTTCTATCCTAAAAGGAGCATGCATCATAAGTCTATATTGTCTAAGACTCATCCTTAGGTTTTTGTCCTTAAGTGTCACTAGTGTTGTAGGAAATGAAATGAAATTTATTTCTAACCCCTTGAACATTCGCACATGTGTAAAATGGGTTTATGGATCTAAAATAAAAGAGAGCAATCCTAGTTATAAATGAAATTTATAAAGCCCTAAGGGGTGGGGGAGCGTACACACAAAGGCTTCCTAAGGATTATCTAAGTTTTAAGAAAACTCACAACACCGGGGGCTACGACCTGATAGTTCCGCCCGTAGCACCCCCACCGGAATGAATGGGGGCGACTGGTCCATATATGTAGGCTCCTTCGTCATAGTAACTCCGCTAGCTCCTTACTCTTTTTTTTTTCAAAGTATCTCGCAAGGAACACATAAAAGAAAAGAAGGGTTGGGTGAGCGTAGAGGCTATTCAAAAGAAAAGGCAAGTAAACAAGAATATAAAAAAAAATGAGGAATCTAACATTTATATTCATCTAATATATGCAAATTATCATAGACTATAAAGCATAAAGAGACTTTTCTAACGTAAATCAGGAAGAATGGCTATGCGTAAATCACTTGAAAATCTACTAACATGGAACATAGAGACTTGCTATTGCAAAACATAGAAGAAAATCATATGCAAAACATATGGAAATTTGTTAACATGGGTGTCATCCTCTATATTACAATATCAAATAAATATAAAAGGGCTTTTCGGCGAACTTGCACACCTTAATTGACACAAACTTGATGCTAAGTAACATATTGCCCCACATATAAATGTTAATGAAAGAATGAAGTTTTTGTCATCTTAATCTCTTGGATTCATTAATACAATAATGCATCAAATATGTTAAGAAGTCATCCCAACCATATGACACATATGAGTTCTACCAAACTCACATAACAAATCATGAATGTATCATTTTTCAACATGGGTGAAGAGAATTGGCATCGAATAGTACTATATATAAAGCATGTAAAGTTTATCAATCATGACTTGGAGATTTGCTATCACAAAACATAAAGAAGGATTACACATAAAACATGTGGGATTTTTCCATTGAATGTCATAAACATGCGTGTAAGCTTTCCAACAAAAGCATAATTTGAATCTTTCTTCCTTACACATTAAAACAAACTTCATGTAGGTAGTTGGTCATGGCTAATATATCCAATGAATGGTCAAGACAATCATGACACTACTAAAGGAATTCTCTATGAGTACATATACATAATAATCTGATTACGAATCAAGAGGCTTCAAGAAAATAAATAAACGAATCCTGTGAGTCATTAACACTGATAAGATAACAAATGAGTTTCAGTTTAGTCAAACAAACCTCCTATTGATTTTATGAGACGTCTTACCAAGAAAATACGTATGATAATATCATTAAATATAAAATAAAATAAAATAAACAACAACAGAAAATATGAAACATAACTTCACTTCGGAAACGATCAAGTAATGAGATAATAGACCAAACGCTTTAAAACTATTAGCATTGTATTCTGATGAAAGTAATCACAAAATTTAGATCATTAAATAAGAACTTATATATATTTAAATTTTGATAAGAATATAACAGTAAAAATAATTCCAACAAAAGAAGGATGTGAAAGTACTTTTCTCCTAGTTGATGAAGCTAAGCCTTCAAACGCACAATGTGCAATATACATGCATATAACCAATGCCACTCAAAATATAAAGCAAGGATATCATAAAGCAAATCAATGAAAGCCACCAAACTAACCCAAATATTCACTACGAAAATTAAATATACATCATGAGAATACGAATAATTCAATCATCTATTTATTTATCTCTTTTTTTTTACACTCGTTCTTTAAATAAATAAAACTTAAGTGTTATGTTTTTCGAAAAATCTCTTGATTTTAATCAACAAATAAATTCAAATCAAAATGAACTTTTAGAATATCATTCATTATGATACAGTACCTAAATACAAATTCATCTAAATGTTATCACTATCTCCCAAGAATATATCTTAATTAATTTTCTTCCTCTTGCAGAAAGCCTAATTGAATTTTAAGGCAATTAATCATCGAAGATGATAAGGTTTCGTGCGTACAAATTATTTTGCTAATCGTCATCCACTCTGATAATCAGGGAATTAATCACATCTTAACCATACTAATCCAATCTCCAAACGAAGTAACTAAATATTATAATTTAATCTAAAAAGAGAAGTTTACAGAAAGATGAATATTCAATTATAAATTAACAAATATATATGAATGTTGGCTAAGATCCCCAAAATATGATTTGTGTGAAATAAGATATTTACAAGATTTCATATGCCAAGAAAATAACCATTATGAAAGTATGAGCTTCGGTAAATCTATATAAACGCACGTGATGAAGTTTTAAACAACTACCTTTTTGACACAAATGTTTAATACCAATAAAATCTTAGCATATTTTGTTCATGCATTTCATCAGACAACTAGTATACATCGTCTCGAATAATAAGGAAGATAAGCAACGTCTTAGGCTTAATATCATGCACGAATAGGAGAAAGAAAGCATTGCAATTATTATCTATTAGAACTTGCTGCATTATTTTTTTTTTTTTGAGTAATTTTCTCAATAGATCAATAGAGAAATGCCATGGATATTGCTCAGTTATTGTCATGCTATTGGTTAAATTATTGAATTCACAAATAAACTCAACATAATATGCTTTGCTAACAGAAGCCCTTAGAGATGCCCACCTCCTATACATCTAACTCAAAGTACTGTAAAGGGAGGAAGAGATTTAGTCACTACGTAATGTCGCATATTTTCTAAACTTGAAATATGAAAATGAGGACAGGAAAAAAAAAAAAAAAAACTCAAGCCCTCATCATGACTAGGACAGCCTTATGCTTTTTTTATCATTTGTATTGATGCAACAAACTCAAAGAAGTATCTCCCAACAAGCTACTAAATGCGATATATATAGAGAGAACACAGATCAGGTTACATGGTTTGATGTCAACAAACATGATAATAATTAGATGAATCCAAATCTATCTTCTCAAGTGCTCATTTTGTTAACGAAAGAAATAGGCAACGCTAGCAGGTAAAAGCTCAAAAGCCACTATTATTTGGAGTTTGGTGACAAAACATTAATCATGATGCTAATATCAGCAGGTTTTTTTTTTTAATTAATGAAAAAAAAAGGGGAAGCATACAAACAATAAATATTTCCACATCATATACAAGAGATTCACACCTCCAGAAAATGCACATCTATTGGACACAAGAAATCAAATGCTTGTTGATTATGATCATGCAGGATTCGCTAGAGAACACTTAAACATGATTCTACTCTCATATATTTTTTTATAAACATCTAAATAACGCATCGAGGATTTTCACATGGATAATATCATTATAAAGAGCTCAGTGCAAACAAAACAGCCATAACTTCCTTTTATTGACATTTCATCAAACAATTTGTATACAATGCTCATAAAACTCCAACTTATATACAATATTCGTGAAGTTTTCTAAAGAAATCCAAATGGAAATCTTTGCTTTACAGTCACAAATCTATATATGAAATTATTACAAGCTAATATACTTTAAAGCTTACCTAAAAAAATCTGAAATTGAAGAGAGGAATCACAAAGAAAGAAAAAGGATGAAGATAAGAGTGAGAAAAAGGAGAAAGAGGAAGAAGAAGGAGAAGAAGCCTGAAGAGAAGAAGGGGAAATCACCTTGCCTAGGGAGAGAAGCTGGCAACTAGGGCAAGGTGGCGTCGCCTCCTTGGGTTCGCGAATAGGTGACCGGAGCAGGGGGTTCCGCCTCCTATACTTGTGCGAATCCAAAGAGAGAGAGAGGTAAGAAGGGGGGCCTTCGGCTATCCCACGAATAGAGGAAGGGAAAAGGCGGAGCCTCCTGGAGTGTTTCGGCCCTTGTCTCAATAGAAGAAGACCGAGAGAGGGAGTTTTTTTTTTCTCTGGGTATCCGAGCAGAACCCAGAAAATCTGGAGAGAGGGCCGAAGTCCTGGAATGCCCATCCCATACGACTCCAGTGTCAATCCCTTGAGTAAGTCCTTCGCCGAAGACTTCTCTCGCATTCTTCGAAGTTCTGCTTTGCTAAAGCATTAAAATGGTTGTCCCGCCTCAACCTCCGCTCAAGGCAACCAGATAAACACTGAACTGGGAGGTCACACCACCGAACCTGCGGCAACGACAAACTTCATATTCTGGCGAAAATCAGAGCGAAATCGGGGCCGTTGGATTTATTTCCTGATATGACATAAAATTCAAATTGATTTAGAAAGTCAATTATATTTTAATTGGATTTGAGCTAAACCCATTGGTCTAAAATCAGGCTCAATTTGGCTTGGTTCAAGTCTATTTGGGTTCAATTTAATTTGATCAATTTAATTAAATAAAATTGAACCCAAAATCAACACTAATTTGAATCAAATAAGATTCGACGTGACCGATATACATTGATCGAGGTTAATTGAACGCAGTCGAGTCAAATTCGACTCGATCCGAGTCAATTTGAATTTGCTATGATTTAACCAAGATAATTTGATAAAATCAAATTCAAATTGACGCCGACTTGATCCGAATTTAGCTCGTCGTGGCTCAATCGAGTTAATTGAGTATGGTCGGGCCCTTCACAGACGCAACAACATAACATACTGACAAGTGCATCAACTTACAAAATACACATTGTAGGTGATAGACACTAAAAAGGAGGTCAACACTTCCTGTTGACCTTAGACAGAGATTTAAAATTTTAGAGGTTGGTGACTCAGTGATGGTGTGGATTCGTCCGGAACGGTTCCCACAAGGAACTGTTGGGAAGTTACATGCCAAAAGTGTGGGGCCATTCAAAATTATCAGAATCAATGACAATGCATACAGGGTGGTTCTGCCTGCAGAATTCGACATTAATCCATCCTTTAACATAGAAGATCTGGTTGCCTATGAGGATCTGGAGTTCAACCCGCCAAATCCATTTCAATTTAAGCCTTGCGTGACCCCACCCTGTGAGACCCCAAGCTTACCTCCACTCCCAAATGTTTTTAAAATACCTATAGCGGAGAAGGTTGGCATGATTTTAAGTGATGATATTATTTCTGCAAAAGAGGATGGTCGAAGAAGGTATTTGATTAGGTGGAGAGGCAAGCCTGAGTCAGGAGACACTTGGTTAGAGTGCGAGGAGCTTTAGCAGATCGACCCAGATGCACGGGAGTTCTCAAGACACCCACTCGACGGAGTCGAGTTTTCTTCCACCCGGGGAGAATGATGAGGACATCAGAGATCTACGGCTACGATTGTGCCTATTTATTTTGATTTATTTTATGTATTTGATTTGTTATTATTCTTTTTCCCTTTCAACCCTCACTTGAGGGCTTTGTCTTATGTATGCCCTAGGGGCAATAGTGTTTTTGTTATTTTCCTTCATGTATTTGGCTATTTAAAGCCTCCCTCTTCTTCTTTGAGGGTTAATGATTGAATGATAAGAAACTTCCTGCACGTGTTCTTGGAGTTGTGAGAGTTCTAGGAGAGAGCTTTGGAGAGATCCCTAGGGAGGGAAAACGGACACCCACCAACCTTGGAGACGGTCGGGTTCGTGGTTTGTTTTATCGTTCTTTTCTTTCAATCTCTTTCCCCTTCACCACCGCCGGCTCCTCCCTTCCCCACCTTCTGCCACGGCCCAAGCCCCACATCACCACCCGTCCCCTTCCTCCCTTCCCCCATCGGCGGCCCTCCACCACCCCACCATAGCCGCCGGCCCCACCTCCCCACCTTGCCGCCGACCAACGTCTCCCACCACTAAGCCATTCAACCCAAACCCCTTGCCCTCTTACCGCCGGCCCCACCACCCTCTTCACTGTCCCCCTCCTTCCACCCCCACGGCCGGCCCAAGTCTCCCCTCCATCCTTCCTTGCTTTCCAAGTTTCCCTCTAGGGGAGAATTGAAAATTTGCCTAATTTAGGTCATCTCAAATTTGGAAGGATTTCAAATTTCAAATTCAAATCTATTTGAATTTGAGTACCTTCCTAAAATATGGTTGATCTAATTTGGGAAACTTTCCAATCTTTTCAAATCTGAATTAATTAGAGATTTTCCTCTAATCCTCTTTCCTAACTTAACTTCCCTAAGTTTAGAAACTATTTAAATTCAAATGCCCTCATATTTGAATTTAAAACTCTTTCCCAAAATCAGAGAAATATCTTTGGAAAGGATTCACCAATCATCTTAATTAGGATCTTAATTGGGATTAGGATTAAAACCCCTTTCCTAATTTAACTTCTAAAACTAGATCCTAATTATTCCCTCATGTAATTCTCCAATCAAGCCCATTAAGGGCTGTCGCCCCTTCCCCTTTCCAATTGAGATCCTGGAATTACTCAGCTCACCATCTAGGAAGGAAATTAATTCCAGGTTGCTCCAGCTGCTGTTTACCGAAGTTCTCCCATGATGTTCAACTAACTTCCTATCATCCAGGGAAGAAAAGAATCTCTGCAATCAACACCACTCAAAGTACTATCCAGATTTCTGGACAAAACTTGTGTACTGTCCAAGAATTCCAGCCAACTCCATGGCTGTCCAGATTTGCATGGAACAAGGAGCTGCTGTCTAGATTGCAAGGAACCAGAAAACTGCTGTCCAGAACCTCTCCGGGCTTCAATCAGCTATCTTCTCTTTGTCGGCAACCACAACGATCACACCCGAGCTTCGTGTCCTCCTCCGTTGGTTGCTGTCTAGATTTTCTGTACATTGCCAGGCTGCTGTCCAGGGAATTTCAGCTAGCGAAACTGCTGTCTTGCTCTCCGGAAATCCACCCGTTGCTTCCCAGAACTGCCCGGAACCACTGTCCCAGGTTGGATATTCGCTGTTCAAAGGTTCGAGCGTGAAGTTGTTGCTTCCGAGCCGTCAAAGACGTCACCATCTGCTGTCCAAGCTCGCAAGAAGGTTGAATCTTAGCAAAGGGTGAACTCTTTCCTTCTCTCTTACTTCCTTTGTCGATCCTTGCTTGTGGTTTATTTGATTCATGCAAAATCTTGTCAAACTCCGTTAAATGCTTAGTGTTTGATAGGAAGTGTGTGAGAGATCCATCATAGCACTACTCTTATTGTTAGATTAGGGATTTCTCGTTGAAACCCATCTCGTATGCAACGTCAAGAGTAATTGATTATTATGTGATTTTTACTTTTTGCAAGTAACTTGGCCTAAGTTTGTGTTTACCGTTCTTTGTGTTTTATTTCATTATTTAATTCATCATCAAGCTTTAATTAACTCGCTCTTAATTATCAAGTGTGCACAATCATTATTTAAATCGTATTTCCATATATGTCCTGCATCATACCCGTGGCACTGATAGAGGATTTGGAGGTGGTATTAGAACCATTGGAGCTGAAAGGGGTATAACAGGGAGAGGGAGGGATCAAAGAAGTGCTGATAAAATGAAAAAACTTACCCAACTATGAAGTCACATGGGAGCCGTACGAGAGGCTGAAGCATTAATTTCCATCTTTTCATCTTGAGGACAAGGTGGGCCTTTGAGATGGGGGTATTGTTAGACCGATCTCTCCTGAATTGGTCCAGCTGATCCTTCTTGGACCAACATATAGCAGGCGGAATTTCGCATGTAGTAATCCTGCCCCCTTTTGGGGTGGGGCCTACGGACGATTTTGAAAGAGAAGGGGGCGACTAGGAGGGAAAAAACAAGAGGTTGTTTTGGGATTTTATTATGAAAATTGTATGCTTTAAATAGATTATTCCTAGGGTTCAATTTTTTTCTTCATGCTTGTTTTTGCTGAAATTAGAATTTCTTAGGTTGTGAGGGCTCTAGTTGGCGGGGATTTGAGAGAACCGGATCTTCCTCTCCAATTGAAGATCCAACTATATCTTGTTATTTTAATTCATATTTTTTGCCATAAAAAATTTGTGGCGTGTTCTTCTTCTCAAAATCTTCTTGTGGTTCGCTGATTTGATGGAAATTGCATGTACTTCCTATTAATAACATTAGAAATTCAATCATCAAAT
This sequence comes from Dendrobium chrysotoxum, assembly GCA_019925795.1. Lineage (NCBI taxonomy): Eukaryota > Viridiplantae > Streptophyta > Magnoliopsida > Asparagales > Orchidaceae > Dendrobium > Dendrobium chrysotoxum. The sequence goes on along the minus strand of CM034314.1, from coordinate 90,202,939 downwards.
GGGATTTTGTTAGTTGTGGAGTTTCATTTCCTTCAACAAATTTGATCTCAAAGTTTTGGATAAAATTTAATTCTGATTTTTTAATATTGGTGGCTGTTACACTTAATATCCTATTTACACCAGATCCTTCATATATGCTACCACATGTGCTTTGTAGAGGGAGAATAAATCAATTGTTTCAAAGCATCACTCATTCTTCTCCTTCTTTAACCATGTGTAGAGGCTGAGGTTATAACTATGACTGATTAAGTGATTACAGATTGATGGTTATTTAGTCAGTGTCATATAAAGAGATTTCATTATTGGGTGCTCGCTAATGATAATTGAATGGTCTGAGGTGATAGTTGAAAGCCAGAGACCTTGATAGGAAAGGAAAAACCCATCATTGGGGCTAGTGACCGACAACTTGGTCCGATATATATGGGTTTGCAGATTTCTCTCTATCATGATGATCATAGTTGATGGAGGAATCATGCTTAAGTTTGGAAAGGGAATATGAGAGAGAATACAAGACAGATAAAAATGAAAAAAAAAAAAAAAAAAACAGAGTAAATAATTTTTTCTTGCTTATAGCACTAAACCAAGCAAAATCTCTTATGTTCTTTTCCTTGTGTTCTCTTTGCAGACTATTTTTCCCATGTGATCACCATTTCTCTCATTTTCCCCTATTCAAAGTAGGGTCAATATCAATGTCAAAATGCAAATATAAGACACATTTGATTCCAAATTGTTTTCATATGTAAAATTTTTTATGACTTCGCAGGTAAGAACATTTGGTTCTATTAGTTCTGTATTAAAAATGTGCCAAAATATATAAATTAGATCACTGATTTCCATGAAAGTTTACATTACTGTTACAACTATTTATTGTATAACCATTTTTATTTCAAAACAAACTTTTATTTCATGTAAATGGTAAACACATAATACAATTATAATGATGATACCCTTTGTATGTGAGCAAGAAGTTTGACTGTGATGCAAAAACATGTATTAGCTTTTTGAGCTTAAAATACATATGCATGTCTACCTTTTAAGCATGTTAAATTCTATTTGAAAAATTATATCAGCTTTGCCTCTATATTACCTTATCCTGTTTTTGTTCCATGTGGTTTCTAAACTAATTTTGTTTGGTTAGGGCCCTTTTGTGAATGGTGAAAAAATTTCGGCAATTGATTTGTCCCTTGGACCTAAGCTATACCATTTGGAGATAGTTCTTGACTATTACAAAAGTTGGTCCGTTCCTGAATCTCTTACATTTGTCAGGAATTATATGGAAGTAAGTCGAGTAATTAAAACTTTTGAGCTCTGGTCATTTCACATAGTTCCTTGTTTATATCATTTTAAAATTTGTCTTTACTTGGGTGACATCATGGTTTGATATAATTGATTACCGTATGTATATAGATTATTTTTCATTAAGATTCTTACCAAGTCCCGATGTCATTAGTGTTTCATGATCTAACGATCACTTTTGAGAAGTTATACAACTGGTGGATTATGATTATTTATGGCATAGCAGACAATCCCAGCGCATCAGTAAATCTTCATGCAAGTTTGACTTTCAAAGTATAATTAATTTTTTATTTGTTTTAGCTGTTATTTGAACTCCTTGGTCGAATAGAGCAATTAATTAAATATCATTGTATTTTCTGTTACTACCCTCATATATTACTTAATAGTTTTATCTTCTTTTGGATTTCTTATGCTTCATTTCTTTTCTGTCTTTTTTACTTGTTAATATGATTGATTAAAAACTGATGTTGGATTGGAAAGAATAAGTTTAGTAAGTTAACTTAGACAAGGCGATCTTCTTTTTATCTTTATTTTTTTTATGGCTAGTTTTGATGTAAGATGGCTTAGGATTTAGGGTTTCTAATGTAGAACTATTATAAGATACAAAAACCATTTTGTATATATGAAAAATTTGCAGATCTAAACCCCAAATTTTAACAATACTTTTTTACTTCTGATGAAAATTGAAAATATGATAAAAATCAATGCAAATAATAAATCATTAATTTTCTAGTAGAAACAGTTTTTAGAAATTCAAAGTCAAGGTATGTAACTAATTGAAAATTTCACTCTCGCAAACTTGAGTAAATTAATCATGCATTCAATCCAAGACTATGATGCACATACAAGGATACGGCGACACGGACATGACACGGATGCGAGACACATAAGTATTAAATTAGATGACACGACACGCCTTAGACAAGATATTATAATTTTTCTATCTTAAAAATATTGTATAGAAATAGAATATTAAGAATAATTGAGAAATAATAAATAATTTAACTAGGATTTGTACTTAAAATAATTAATATTAGTATGTTGAGAGTCGGATATTGATGTTGTGTATCAAGCATCAAGATGAGAGACGACAATGATATTATGAGTCGGGCATTGAGCATCGATGTTGAGATGACCAACAGATGATGTTGAGCAAATATGAGATATCAAGACGGCACGAGGGGGTGATTGTGGGTGTAAAAATTGTTGGGGTCAAACTTTGCTTTGAGATGGTTTTGAAATATTGATGTTGTGATGGCGACGGACGTCGATGTTGCGAAGACATTGGTCGTTATTTTGAAACCCTTGCTGCGATTTTCTGGAGAGAAATGACAATGGGAATGTTCGGGGAATATGGGGTATTACGTGCATGCAATTGATTTGGGATTGTTGAGAGAAAATAATAAATTTAGTTTTATTTTTTATTAAATAAAATTTGAAATATAAGAAATTATATTAAAAAAATTTCATAAAATATTTAAGTCATGCGTGTCGGACATGCATCTCGAATTTATTTTTAATATTTTTTTAATCTAACACGTCTTCGGTGTGTCCAATACGTATTAGATGTGTGTCAGATGCATGTCGTGTCCGATACGTGTTGGACATTGTATAACTCTTTGAGGAGAAGTGTTGGTGCATCATAGATCCAAGAACAAAATTTAGAGAAAGGAAATAAAATATAATGAAAGAAGCCAGTAAAGTCAGGAAAATCAAGCCTCATTTCCTCTCATGCAAATCTCACGTTTAATAAAACTAAGACTTCAAACGGAAAAGATTGATTTGCACAACATTACAAAGTCTTATTCAGCCATAAACTTTATGCCTCAAATATTTGTCCATGGAGCCAACTTGAAATCTGGCAGGTAGACTTTATGCTTGTTATAGAATCGTTAAATAGGGTTGCAGACTTGCTATTTCCAGCAACACATTCGATAGAATGTATAATGCTCTAGGAGAAAGATATTAAGAAGTTTTACAAGTCCAGTTATTTATATTAGTTTTGGAAATCCTAATCCAGCTTACGACAATTGAGCTAATGTCCTGTACATTAAAAACTGAATCAGATTGACTAGTTTGACTGGTTCAATCTTAAATCGGCCTTTTTCTTGTTCAGTCCAGTTCAAAAACCGCTTCTGTGCAAAACCGGCTAGAACCAACCAAAGTGATGGTTGAACTAGAGAATAGATGAACTAGTCTGATTTTTGATGAACCAGTCGATTCTAATATAGATCAATTTTTGTCTTTTTGATTTTGACCATATGACTATAATAAAAAGATTAGAGGTTCCAACAAGATCTTCTCCGATTTATATTTTTTAAACTTTTAAGTTGAATGATGGTATTATTTGAAGTTGAATATCTTATAAATAATTAAAATAACTTATTTTAAAATTTGATTTTGAAATATAATCAATATATTTAATGGTGATGCCCTGTGAACCATGCATTGTACCCAAAACACTTTTATCGGCATGACGAGATGGGCTACTTTCATTGGTAGGGTTGCTTTGAAAGCACTATATATATATTCTTATTTGGACACAAAAAATAGGAAATAACGGGAAAAAAAGGTTAGGAAACATAAGCATGAATGGAAGTTTGTGAAAATACAAAGAATGAAAGAATGCATAGAAATGAGAGCTATTATATTAAATTTAATATTGCCCTATAAATTCACTATCAATAAGAATGTGAACTAAAAGAAAATTGTGTCAAAAATTAGCAAAATAGTGAATAAAAAAAGGTACAATGTAATACATTTGCAAATATTTCAATGAAATGCTCATTGTACACAGAGAGGAAACTTTAACTTGAAACAACTCCAAAATATATGCATGTTGATCCATATGTTGACTTGGTCGGATGTGATGATAAAAAGGATAAATAAATATGGTTGACAAAAGATTGACCCTAAATGTCCCGTATATATTGTCAGCATCGCCAAATCGGCTACCTTGATGCACTAGAAATACTAAAATGCTATAGGTAGCTTCTCTTCCCCGTGTTGCTGTGCTTGAAAAAAAAAATTATAGGAGAGTTTACAAACACAAATATTCTCAAAGAAAATTGAGAGTGTTATGATATCTTATAATATTATTAACAAAGGAAAGAAAAAAGAAAAAAAAAAGTGCATAGTGGTGGCAATTTTCTGACCTTATGTTTCTTGAAATTGGGCAGCTGAGGCACTCCATGCACCATTTTCGGGGGCCATGATGGAACCCCTTATTTTAAGAAAAAAATTGATTAAATGGATGGATCTAATAGCACTCTTAGGTGTGTGAAACTCACATTAAAATATGAATAAAAAATAAATGAATAAGACCAAAAACTCATGTTAAATGTACAAGAAACCAGTGTGTAGTCTCCTACTTGACAATTTACTCGCACATGTGCACTTGCCAAGTCGCTAGCGCGATCACTTAGGTGTACTTGCCAACTCGCTAGCATACCTCTAGGCTGCTTGCATAGTCGCAATATTTAGTTGGCTACTTGATCATGTGCACTCGATTACTTGTCTATACTCAAAATCAAATGTCAAGAAATCAGATCAATTGAAACCAATAAAATCTTTTGGGTTTTCCTAAAATTGGGGCTGTAAATCCTAATTCTTCAATCCGAGTGTAATCAAGTGCCAAGTCAATTCAAATTCAAATTAAATTAGTGTTCTACATTGGGTACTTTGCCTACCAGGTGAGGTTGTAAGGCCCACCATTATGTTTTTCTTGATTTAAGGTTGTAAACCCTAATCTTTTAGTTAATAAAACACTCACTAAATTATACTTCTGAAATGTAAACACAACCTTATATCAAGTTGGCATGAAGCCTTAGAAAATCAAACATTAAGTTCAGGAATGGTCCAGTTCAATTTCAAATTTTAGGGTCATCTCTATCAAATTGAGACAAGTCCTCAAACTTTCATCAACTTGAGCTTGTAAGCCCCAATCTTGTGGTTAAGTTAACAAAACACTCACTAAATTACACTATCAAAATACAAACACAATTTAGCATTAAGCTGTCATGAAGCCTCATAAAATCAAAGCCTTAAGCTTAGGCAAAGTCTTTATCAATCCCAAATTTCTCGGTCTCTCTCTACTAACTTCAAACACAAATTCTCAAATTAGTCCAAAGCCGCATAAATTCATAATCCTAAAACTCTTGGACCTTTTCTAGCAAAGTCATAAGTCCTCTTTAAGTTGGCACACAGTCATTGTGCTTGTAAGCTTTCTTCACAAATGAATCATATTATATGAACTTTAGTCCTAAGGTCATCTCTATTAAGTGCAGAGATGCAAGTTACCCATATACATTAATAAAACCCTGGTATAATTAAGAAATCTGATAAGAGGTAGCTCATGGTTGCTAATCAAACTTCCTGGACAACATGATTATTTGACATTCCATCATTTGTAGATTGGGTCCACTAGATTGACCTGATATTATAAAATTATAAGTTCTTAATAGGGTTAACCATCCATCACTAACCATTCTCTTCACTATAAATCCAACTTTCAACCACCAATTTAGAGCATAGTGACTTCCTTAATTAAGTGCTCTCTGGCATTGTACGTAGGTTTAATTAATCATGAGGGCTCATGCCCATGAGAAACCTCAATTTCCCACATCTAACGTGTTGGATTGTTCAAAATGTTGTCTAGGAAAACTATTTGGGAAAGTGAAATAATTTGTTTTTAAAGACTACATATTGCTTGACATTTGCTCCCTAGGCTCCAAGAGAGTCCAAAGGGATGGATAGACTGTCAAGCTTACAATTGCCTTTTCAAAGCCACACAAATCTTTCCTTTAATAAAGTTTCTTGATGCGGCTAGGTTGCATCGTAAGAGTGCGATGCATTTTTATATGCAAACATAATATAAATTCAACTTGCAAGAGGTTGTACCCTGCTGTATGCTTTTTGTTGATGATATTCTTCTTGTTGATAAGACTAGAGAGGGAGTTAAAGGTAAACTTGAATTATGGAGATCAACCTTAGAGTCTAAAGGCTCTCGTTTGTGTAGATCTAAAATTGAATATATGGAGTGTAATTTTAGTAGTAATAGATCTAGTGGGGAGATTGCAACTTTCATTAATAAGAGTATGTGTTTTAGATATCTTGAGTCTATTGTTCAGAGTAATGATGAAATAGATGGGGATATTATTAGCAGAATTCAAGTTGGATGGTTGAAGTGGAGGAATGCATCGGGCTTGTTGTGTGATAGAAACATCCCCCTCAAACTTAAGGGAAAATTCTATAAGATGGTGGTGAGACCTGCAATGCTTTATGGTGCAGAATGTTGGCCATTAAAAGAGAAGCATAATATTAAGTTAAATGTTGCAGAGAGATGAGGATGCTCAGGTGGATGAGTGGCTTTACTCTTAAAGACATTGTACATAATGAGCATATGCGTGAAAATGTTGGAGTAGCTCTAATGGAAGATAATATTATAGAGAGTCGCCTTAGATGGTTTGGTCATATAAAACAACGGCCTTTTGATGCCTGGTTAGGACAGTAGATGTATTAGATTTGACTTATGTTAAGAAAGATAGAGGTAGACCTAAAAAGTCTTGATTAGAAAATATTAAAAATGACCTTTCTTTATTAGATTTAAATAAGAATTTGACTCTTAACATGACAAAATGGAGAAAAAGGATTCATGTAGCCAACCCCACTTAGTGGGATAAAGGCTTGTTGTTGTTTTTGTTGTTGTATAATATAAATTCAACTGCTTAGAAAGATTTGCTAACTTATCTTCTAGTTTAATGCTCTTTTGCGTTGCTTTTGAATGACTACATTGTGCAACTTTGAAATTGATTAAAAGGATTGGAATGAGGCACCTAGTATTTTCTAAAATAGAAAATATGAAAAATACATTAAGAAAGAAACAAAACAAAAGAAAATGCCAATATAGGGAAACATAAATAAAAGAAAAGAAAATACATGTTGAAATTCCAAGAAGCTTAGACAATTCCAGGATAGACTCAAGGGCCATATATAGTACCTCATACCTTGTCAGGGCATTTGTCTTCTAAAAAAAAAGGATTTATGTCAACCAATTAAGGTATTCTTTGTCTCTATGTGCATGATAACATGTTTAGCCCTCAAGTTTAAAGAATCCGAACTCTTAATTTTTGTTTAGCAAAATATGACACTAATATACAACCTCCGAGCTACATTCTCTGGATCAAGCATACTTAAATCAAATTCTACTTTCTTGTTGATCTGGCATTAACAAGCTAAATCAAGCCTGTTTAAGCCTCTTTCCCTATTGATAGGCCAGGTTATCCAAAGATCATAACCAAAGGGGTTTAAAAAATGCTATCAATACTATGGTTTTAAAAATTGAACCGGACCGGCCTGTTCAACTCTGAACCGGTCGGTAAACCGGTCCGGAATAATATCATAACTATTTTAACAGTGAATCGAGGAACAACTGAAAAAATTGGCGGTTCAACCGTGTAGCTGGTGAATCGGTTGGATTTAAACAAACTGCTTGGTTCAAAAGGATGATTATTTGGACCATTGATCATTGATTTAAGGGTTGAAGCATTGAGTTAAACGCGCGATTTGTCCATCGTGAACCCTAAGCCGTAGTTTCCCTCCTCTCTCGTTCTCGCATAGCTTCGTCTTTAGGCACGAACGGGTCGTCTCTCTCATTCTCACATAGCTTCCTCTCCAAGCACGAACGCACGCTCTTCTCTCCTCGCAGTAGGTGTGCTCCTTAGATTGTGCAGTCGCACTCTCTCTCTCGTTCTCGCAGCAGGTGTGCTCCTCAAATCTTGTTGTAGTTGCAAAACATAATATGGAATTAGGAAACTTGGTTTCAAGACAAACATTTTTATATGGGAATTTAGAAGAGACTATAACCTGTTCATCTCGAACAGCAATCCTTGCTTCTTCTTCTATTAAGCGTGGGATGTAAGTTTTTTTTTTCTTAACCCTAAAATTTTAGATTCTTTTAAAATCTTTGGTTTTTTGTTGAGAGAGTTAAGCATCTTTATATTGAAAGGGTTAAACATCTTCACATTGATATTCTCTATTAGTCTAGATGTTAAAAATCTATGGTGTTGGATCTCCACATTTGGGAGTTTGTTAAAAATTAAAATGGATCTCTACATTTGCATCTTTCAAATCTACAAACCTCATATTCAATTAACGGTAAAAAAACAATTTAGAAACATAATAAGAAAATAACCAAATGACAGTCCTAAAATCCCAAAATAGCTATAGATTTGAAGTCAATTTATTTTTATTTTTGTATTTACTATTTGCCATCCTTGAAAAATGATGATGTTCATTTACCGAAATAATCAATCTGTTGTAAAGAGGTTTAAGGTTAGGCTGTCAGATTATTATGTTAATTTTATTAATTTTTAATAATATTATTATTTATTATGTTATCCAGTTCGACCGGTCGAACTGTGAACATTTTCTTCTTTCGGTTCGTGTCCGGTCTGGTTTTCACAACCTTGATCAATACATTATATTATATATTAAACAAAATATTGAATGCTACAATCCCGTATGATGAGTATAATAATTGCTAATCTTAAGTGAAGGGGATCCTCATTCCAAACATACGTCCAAAATTAAGAAACAATTGCTAAAGGTAATATTTCGCCCTGATGATGTGTTCAATTATCATAAAATTATAATTGGAGCCATTTTGTAAAATTACATCTAACATACCTTATCTTAAATGAATTGAAATATATATTTTGATTCTTCACTTAAGATGACGAGTTTGGTTATTACCTATTATAACTTAGAGGGGTTCATAGGGAATCTTATCATAAAAATTGTCCTCTTAAATTTGAGGAAAACTACATTTTAAGCTTTTTTCTTGATGATAGGCATAGTAAAAAAAATCATAACCAAAGTAGATGTATTAGATCCAACCTATGTTAAGAAAGGTAGAGGTGGACTTAAAAAAAACTTGGTTAAAAAGTATTAAAAATGAAATTTTTTTATTGAATTTAAATGAGAATTTGACTCTAAATAGGACAAATGAAGAAAAATGATTCATGTAGCCGACCCTGTATAGTAGGATAAATGCTTGTGGTTGTTGTTGTTGTTGTGTGTGTGTGTGTGTGTGTATATATATATATATATACATATATATGATTTGAAATTCATGTTGCTTCCTGCTAAGAGTGGCCATCCTTTGAGCCAAGTTCTTAAAGGGTTAATATCATATTGATTGTATCCATATTTCATATTAAAAAATCTCATGGTAGTAAAGACATGACAAACGTCTTTTGTATCATGTGGTCATGCTGAAAGCATGTTCTTGAAACAAAAAGCTTGAATGAAGGGTTATTTGTAATCGTTCCCCAATGGCTAAGCTCACTTGCATGAAGTTGTCCTTTTAACACCTTCAACAGGAATTCATCCAAAATTTATGAGGTTCTTTTAGGCGAGGAAATTCATAGTTTTGATAAAGATATTTAAGTCAAGTTTGATTGACTGCTTTTGCTGATCAAGTGGATTAGGGTTTGTGATAGCTTAGGAAGATTGAACCATGAGATCATGATGTTATATCTATCTTCCCTCAATCCAAATTGCTGCCACTACTGCGAAAGACATAAATATTTATTATCTGAGCTCGACATCAAGGTCAAACATTGAACTTTATTTCAAGTATCGGTGAACATGCTCATCTTTTGTTGAGAGGTCCTTGTAGTTTATTGTTCTCTGTTATTATATATGTTGGATATACTTCCAAGTCTTTGTATAAAGACCACTCTACTACTAGGGCAAGTGTTGTCACTGTAGTTGTTTGGTCCCCGTACACGGGCCTCGGCTCAATCATCTAAAAATAACCTGCATAAGAGTTTAAGAATTAGCTTTGTTTGGTGTATGCTGAAGTTTTTACCTGATCACTTTCAGATAAAGAACTAATCATAAGTTTGCTCTTTGGACACCCCCGACTCAAATGTTCATTATTTGTATGTTATGTATCACTTTGTGTTCTTAGGTATTAATAGTGGTAGAACTAGGAGGTGGGAAACTGCTATAATGACAGAATTTAAAGATAATATTTGAATATTATATATAGCTATATAAGGTCTTTCTCAAACCTTAGAGGAGCAAGAGCCACCCGCAACCTCTTTCTAACCGTGGGGTATTAATATTTAATATGTTCGCATGTGAAAATGCAGTCGCCATCATGGCTTTTCAAATGGATCCAACACATCATAGCATAATTTTTGTTCTGCATGCTATTTCTCTTTTGTTATTTTTCTGTCTTCCCGATCATGTACAATTTAATATTTGCTATGGCAAACACAATTATGACCACCATTCTAAAAAATGATTAACAGTGCACTGGATTTTTATTGCAATGGCTAACTTTCCATGACATGATAGTCACCATTTCAGAAATGACCAGTTTCCTAGAAACCTATTCTGTATAAATTTTCTTTTAAACTGTTTTTCTGGTTGCAGTCAGTTTTCTCAAGGGAGTCTTTTCTTAAAACTCAAGCCCTAAGGGAGGATGTAATAGCTGGATGGCGACCAAAAGTTGAAGTTTAAATCTTCTATTACTATTTCCTTGTACAATCAGAATTCGGTGTCAGCTGTCTGGATGCAAATAAAATGGCATGTAAATTGGTCATTTTGAAGAGCTAAGTATATATTGCAGCCTGCTTTGTATAGCATGAGCCCGTTTTGTTTAAAGCACATTATATTGGTAATTGATCCTTTTGAAGACTTGTGTGTGCAGTTCTTAGGCTTTCTATAAGCTTTTAAGGTGATTTATAGCAAGCAAAGCAGCACTGCACTGAGAGCTTTTCTCTGATTCTAATGAGATAAGAACTTTTCTCTGATTCTAATGAGAATTGGTCAAAGCTCGATTGCCTTAACGGTTATTTTTTTTCCAGTACAGTACATCTTTGGTGGAGTTGATTTTCTTTGGAAAATTTAGACTATTGTTTGAAGGGATTGGAGGGAATACAGATGCATTTTATTTTTATAATTTTACATAAGTGTTTGATTTCAATGTAATTAATACATAATTATGGTTACGAAATATGAACAAATGCACTTCGATTTCCATTGATAATCACCTTGCCACATGGACGATATTCATGCTCTTGTTAAATTGTAGTAGTCATTTTAGAAGAATCGTAATCAAATCTCTTAAGCCCTTAGGGCATCTCCAACTGAAAAACTCATTTTCCACACTAAAATACAGTTAATACTTTAAAATGTAGTAAATCATCTCCAACTGAACTTCATTTTAGAATGATGCAGGTTTTCGTGTTTGGATGGAGCAGCTTGCGGACGACAAACGATAATTTTACGTTGGGTTGGAGATGACCTTTAAATAAGAAGATTATAATCAAATGTTCAATGATTATATGTTATTTCTTTGATTTTCTTTAATAATTACTTCTTTAGGATTTTCTACACCAGGATTTTGAGTCAAATAAATATAATTACAAATTCTCTTGACCGAATATTTGTTATTTTGGTTTATCCTTCAGTCCTATCGGAGTGATTGCTCTATGGTTGCTTGTCTGCTTAATTACAATGTGACTATATGCCTAATGATGCTGTTAGCCTGCTAGCCATCTGTTTCTATAGGTTCTTCCTATAACTTTTTGTTGGGTTGCTTTTTACATATCAGGTTTAGCTCCCATATTAGCAGTTCTGTTGTGGTTGCAGAATCCTTTTGGCTCATGGATCTTTACTAATATTTTATGTTCTTGTTCTTCCACATGTGTTACCTTCTTGTGAGTATTGTCGTAATGATGTTGAAGACTCAGAAGCAAAATCATGTGCTGATAATTTGGACAAGATAATAAAAATTCATAGGAGATAGAAATGTTTTATCTGAAATAATCTAAGTTTTGTAAGTTGATTATTAGAGATTACATCTTTTCCCACAATTAGAGTAGACTTTCATATGATGTAGAAAGGATCTCATTTCATGGCAATAAGTGTAGTTTTGTTGGTGGTGGTGGGCATTAACATTGGCGATGGTGGTGATGTTAGGATTCGATCATGATGGTGCTGTTAGGCATCGACTTTGTTGGCCACATTATTCATTGGCTTGTTACTGACTTTGCTGGAGTTGATGGAAGTTGGTCTTAATGGCAATGCTGATGACAACTTTGTTGGTAAAGTCATGCATTTGATTTGGTGAAGTTGAACTTAGAGGTGATGGCGAGCATTGACATTGATGGTGACAATGACTATCATCGCTAGAAAATATAGCAAATGTTGATCTAATTCATGAGGTGGCGGTTAGTCGGTGGCCTTATTGACAATAGCAGGTGTTAGCCTTCTTGGTGACGATAGGCATATGCTTTGGTGGTTGTTGTGGGTGTCGTCCTTATTTGCAATGAATGATATTAGGTGCTAATAGTCAAAGCTTAGAAATTTTTGAAGTCTGAAAGCTGTCTCCACCAAAGTCCTCTTTGGGATCCTCCTTTGGATCCCCCAAGATATGTAGAAGCATAATTTATTAAATTATTTATAAATTTCTCAAAATTGGTAGATTTTGGACTTGTCAGATTCATCCTTCAACTAGCTTATTTTATAAATACACAAAAATTAGGCAGGCTTTGCCCTCCAAATAGACTCGAGAAATTTTCAACTATAATTTCTAAGTACTTTATTAAAGTTTGTTAGGATTTCAATCAATGTGTTCTTCACATCATCCAGCGAGTGTTAGTGAGATGTTGATTTAGATTATAAATTTATTAAAAATAGAGTTCAGCAAATCTTAAAGTTTATTATAAAAATTAATTTGATAACTTAACATTTTGGGATTTAAAAATTTATATTAAAATGCATGTTTGATTGGATTAATTTTTTTTTATAATTTATCAAAACTTATTATAGTTTTTTAAAAAAATTAAGTAGACTATTTTTAATTTCTTGGAATTTGAGTGGATTGAAATAAAAAAAAATTTCAGTAACTATATATTCATAAAATTCGATGAAATATGAAAATTCCAAATTTGATCATTCAATTTCCTTCTATCAAAGTATTAAGCAAAAAGCCTAAAAGGAGCCTTCCACACCAAAAGTATCGGGACATCAGACGTAGAGATACGTCCGGATTCTAATAAAATGTTAACACGTGGAGTGGACAAGTAAATATTCAATTGAATTTATTTTTTATTTTATATATTTAATGTGTCCGCGGAACTTTAAGCAAAACGCACTAAAAGTGCAGGTAAAGTAAAGTATAGGTAAAGCACAGTCAAAATATAGTAAAAAGACGTAACAAAAGAGCAATCAAAGTGTAATTAAAGAATAGATAAAATACAGATAAAATAGATAAAAAAATACAATCAAAGCGCACTCTACTTATCACATTAAGTAAATGTCCAGACTTATCTCGATGTGCACCTAATAATTTATCCACCAAAAGGCCTGAGACCGAGCAAGAAGCCCGAGACTTGTTCTTCTTGTAAGCCCAAGTTGTTCTCTAAACGCCTTATCCTCTACTTCTTCCATTTGCATCCCCTCTTCTTCCCTTCAGTCCAGCCGTCCCCAAGAGCAATACCGAGCATGGCATCCTCCATTTCTCTCCAAACAACTCTCCCTCTATCCACCTCCCGTTTCCGCCACAAGCCAGTCTCCAGCCCCACTTCTCCTGTCTCCTTCGCCTTCTCCTTACACTCTTCATATCCTCTCTCCCTCCCCTCTTCCTCCACGATGCCTCCTTCTCCTCAACTCCGCCGCCTGCATCTCTGCGCAGCAGCCGAAGCTCTAGGAGTTACCTCCCCTCCTACCGGCTCTCCCAATCAAGAACAAACAGAGGTGAAGAAGGAGAAGCTGAAGGTTGTGGTGAAGACGATGGAAAAACCGAGACTTGTTCTCAAATTCATATGGATGGAGAAGAACATTGGGCTAGGGCTGGACCAGATGATCCCCGGCCATGGCTGCGTGCCGCTGAGCCCGTATTACTTCTGGCCCAGGAAGGACGCGTGGGAAGAGCTCAAGACTAAGCTTGAAGAGAAGCCGTGGATTTCGCAGAAGCGCATGATCATACTTCTTAACCAGGCTACGGATATCATCAATCTCTGGCAACAGGCTGGAGGCAACCTATGATTTAGTAAGGTGCAATGATTTGATTCTTCTTTGCTTGGTGTATGCTTCCCGTACTTGATTTGGAGAGTTTGATATTGTCTGTATATTGTTCGACAAAATGCTCCAGTGAGGATGCCTTTGTTTTTCTTGTCATGTTTGATATTTTGCCTTTCTATCTGAATCTGTGTGTTGGCTTCAGCGCTTCTTTCACTACAGTGCATATTTGTCAAAGACATTTGTTTTTTTTTTTTAATAATTTTGTTTAAATAATCTAAGGAAAAAAATGCTTTTTTTCATGAATGTGATCTGTAGAAAGTTATGTTCATATGCAAAAAGCACCATTGTTGGCAATCTTTTGTGCCTATAGTGATTATAAAGATGATGCAGGGTTGGTCCTTGGTTCAAAACCCATTACAGTCCTTCTTGCACACCCCTTTCATCTTTTGTTGCTTAAACTCCTCGTATTATCTGATTGACTGGAAAATTTTTGGTGATCTTTTGCCAATTAATAAGTGTTCATTTGTATTAATGGGGCAAAGGATAGTGTTGCTTTCTACGGGATCCATTCGTCATATAAATTAGACCTATTTGGTCCTGGAGAAATTATTCTGTGCAGCATTTGGACGGAAAGAATTGTTTTGATTGTGAGTGTACATAATGTGTACGGTAAATTGATATATATTATGTATAAATATATACATAGTATATACACTCATATATCCGAATTCGAACGATTCTTCTCATCCGGATGCTACAGAATTATTTCTCTTGGTCCTTACTTGCTTCCGTATACAATATCAAGCTGTTGCTGGGATATGATCTCGTTTGAGAATGGTAGTGGTATCTTCCACCACGTTGGTAACAGTAAACAGTAAATTCTGTTGGAAAGGTGTATTACTGCTTATGTGCCAATCCTTTGGAACTCGGGCTCCGATATCCTGCTGAAAGACTTGGCTTTCCTTAATGAGCACAATAAGGGGAGCATTTATGCACATCAATTACTTCTTAAGTAGTGAGCAGGAGTGAACTAATTATGTGAAGAATATGAACTTAGCCAAGGGGAAGGGGCCAAGCCTCCTTCCCACAAGGGTGGGAAGGAATAGAACCATCCAAATAACAACAAGAGTAAGATCAAACTCATGACCTTTAAGATAGGTACCATGTAATTATGTATCACCAAGTCAAGGGTTGGGTACATATATGTAATTTTTTTAGCTTCCTAAGGAGTGGGGATTTATCGATGTTGGTGGGATTTGAACCCAAGACAAACTTTTTTCCTTCTAAGAGGAAAGCCATCCCCTCCACCTATATTTATAAGCATTTAGTTCCTTCTCTCAACTACACCATTTTAATCAGGTGTGCCACATAAATTATATCGGGCAATAATCATATTATGTTGAGAAAACTTCGCAAATGGATCATGCGTTTGACTATCTTCAGTATATATTCCATAATACTCACCATCATTATCATGATATACTTTTCACATTATTTCCCTACTTCTACCTTAAAGACCTAAAGGCTTCCAATGCTCCATTTTATTTTGAAGCAAGTAAAAGATATATGTTTCATGAGCAATCATCAGTGAAAGTGATGAAGTGTTTTAGATCATGAAAACTCATGTTTAGACAATAAATATTTATATGTATGATCTTTAATACATTACTCCTTTTGGCACTTTTTTGATTTATTGGTATGCATTTCACTTAATGCAACCCTCACAAATATTGAAGGGAAATTCAAAATACTAAATACTCGTAATCCTATTGATAGAGATATGTCTCAATCTTCGATGCCACTGCATAGAGGAATTTTTATTTATAATACATCTTTTAGGATCTGCTCGAACATGCATTATATCACGAGTAATATCATTTTATAAATTAATATGAAAAAAATCATCAGATAGAGTATCATTCCCAATAAGTTTAGATCTATAATGTAAACTAACAAAATTTTCTAAAAAGTCAAAAAAATATATCAAAACTATAAGAATGGAAACTAAAATTAAATTTCTAGAAAATTTGGGTATATAAAAAGTCTTCTCCAGTTTTAAAATAAAATCATTACTAAGATTTAAACAATATGTTCCAATAGGTTCTACATTTGAGCTTATTTTGTCACTTGAATACACACATATATATATATATATATATATATATCATCTAAATTTGATTCATAATAGATAAATAAGATTATTTTATCTTTTTTGTCAAGTCATTTCTTAAATTTGATGGAATCATTCTACATGCGTCTCTTCTTTTTACAAAAAAAGCACTTGAATTCATTCTTAATGTCGATTCGGTAAGTCTCTGATATTATTATTCCGATTGACCAAATTATGAATACTAAAAAATTTTTTATCTTTATTAAAATTAAAATGAGGGATTAGATCACTCTCAACGTTCATACAGAGATATCTCCTCGAGAGTGATAATCTCATAAATTATAGATGTTTCATCTTTTTTTATAAAATAATTAATATCCATCCATCCTAAATCAAAGATAATTTTCTATTTCCACATCTTATAATTATCACACTTCAGCTAAGAAATGTCACATTTAATATTATAGATATTTGTTAATTGCATGAATGTAAATAAATAAATAAATATATCCTTACTGAACAAATGTTAGGCTAATAAAGATATATTAGAGGTGTCAAAATTGAGTTGTGGGTTGGGTTCGGGTCGAACCCGATATTGACCGACATGACCCAAACCCCGCCTATTTTTATAAATGGGTCAGATTTTATAACTCGGATCCGACCTGTCAAAAATCTGGGTCAACCCGACCCGACACGGTTGAATTGGGGCCGGGTAGAATTCGCGGTGCGGTTAGGGCTTGCGGGTGGGAGCATGAGTGTGGCCTGAGAGGCTTTGCCTGTGATGATGAAGCAGTTATTGTCGAGAGCGACGCCAATTGGGTGTGGCGGACTATCCAAAAGACGATTGAGCGGGCGACGGCCCAGATGAAGATGATTAAGCCGATGAAGGAGAAGCGGGATACAAAGGTGCATGAGGAGGAGAGGGAAGGAGAACTCGAGCGGGTATTCTTGGAGCCAGATGCTGGCTAATGCACTCATGCTGGCGCGGAAGAGAATAGCACGCATGCATTTTTGCCTCTCGTGAGATTGCTAAAGAAGCTAGCTTTGCGGTCCATGGCGACGGAGAGGCTGCGTCAATGGAGTTTGTGGATGGCTGCATCTACTTGCGGGAAGGTGAGTCGAGTGACAAAGTCTTGATCGTGCACGGGAGGGTCAAATCAGGGTCATTCTACACGGGATGCGGCCTGGCCGTCTGAGCCAGTAGAGATAATGACGACGTCGGGTCAAATTTGGGTCATTCTCGAGTTTTCTAATCAACCTGAATCGATCCGATTTTTGAAACGGATCGATTTGTTGAACTCGAATCCGACCCGTATGATAAATGATTTGACCCTAATCTCAAATTTTCGGATCGAATTTTTGGGTCGTGTCAAATATTGACACCCCTAAGCTATATCATGTTTTGCCAATATAAATAATGCATTTAAAAAAAAAAATTACAAATCTATTGATATAAAACTTGTGTGTGGATTAAAGTTCTAATTCAATTAGATTCATCTAAATATGTATAATGAAACTATCTATTATATTATTTTTTTTCTAATTCCTATAATAAATAATATATATATATATAATTTGATATTTTATCTTAAGTAATTATATAAATATAATCTAATTTTTGTGGGATAAAAATTATTATATATATGTATATAAGTAATCACAATTAATATCTTTAATTTATGTAATCTATAAGACTCAATTATATAATTCTCATAATTAAAATTGTTGCATCTAATCCGTAATTATTCAAATTATAAAAAAATATTAGGCATTAAATTTTATGCTTAATTATTTCTTTTTAAATTACATGCATAACCACAAAATAACTCACATAATTAAGCACAAAATTAAAATGAATTAATCTATCATATAAATTCCAAAATGATAGAACTGTTTTATAAAAGGCAACTAAAATTATTTTAAAAGGTACCTTTTATGATTAAAATGATAGAACTGCTTTATAAAAGGCAACTAAAATTATTTTAAAAGGTAGCTTTTATGATTAAATGCAAATAAAATTAAATCTATATAAATTAAAAAAGGTACTAAGTACTCTTTTTTTCTTTGCCCCATTTTGTCTCCCTGCTAATGCTATTATTAATGCATGCCTGCAAAGCCTATGCCTGAATTCTTAGGTAAATTAAGCTCAAGCTTGGAATTGTTCAAGCGTGCAAACTATGCTTATATGTATTTATGGTTTGAAAAAAGTTACAGAGCACAATTGTTCAGCTAATACAAGTATCTTGGTCCAAAACTTGGCTTCGCTGCTTCTTAAAATAATTTTTTAGTATAAAAATTAAAATTTTTATACTAAAAGTTGATATTTTTTTATTAAAAAACTGCTTTAAGAAGCATTAAGAAAGTCATTCCAAACGAAGCCTTTATTGCCATTAACAGATGACAGATGTAGGGAGGGAGCACAAAACAGTTTTTGAACATCAGTTTGTTTCATTTTTTGATCTCTGATCATTTTAGTTTCAGTAGCTTTGTTTGTTTCAGTTTTGATCTTCAGCTTTACTTCTAACTTCAGTGTTTTCAGTTTAATCATACAAGATTTATACATCATATAAGGAAATAAATAAATAAATAAATAATCAAAATTCAATGCAAACATAGAGAGTGAAAAAGAACGTAAGATTTAAAAAAAGAATCACAGATACAAGAATTTTATATAAATTCATCCAATTGATGGTTGTTTTGTTGCCGTCTCTGTAGATTTTACAAGGAATTGATTGCAAAGAATTACAATCCCAATTCTTTTTTACTCCCTGAGACGTCGACATCCTCTTTTTATAAAGAAAATGCTTAGGACAACCAAAAGAAAATAACAAAATTTTTAAAACATCCTCATTGACATAACTAACCACTAATATTGAATATAACAGAAATCAAAATCTTACTTGATAGTAGTAAGTACGGATCCTCAGCAAGCTATGTTCTTTGGCATATCGCTATTCTGGACAGTCGGTGAAGATGCAATTGACTCTCTTTCTCTCTCTCTCTCCAAACCTGAAACGGTTTTTTTTTTTTGAAAGCCATTGTAATCTGCGGATTGTTTCCAAACCTGAAACGATTAGTTCTTTCAATCTTAAGTACAGTTAACAATCCAGCTAAGTGGTCAGCAGCAGAACATACTATATGATTCTGATCAAAATTATCTCTCAATGCAGTACACCATGGTCAGGAGGGCATCTTATATACAGGAAAAATTGCCTAGTTTTTTTATGTTTTTTGAACTAAACTATGGATGGAAAGGGCCAACGCAGAAGAGAAATTGAATGAATATATATATACTTCTGAAGCACAAAATGTTTCTAACCACTTGATTTATATACCTCATTCCACTCCCTAACATAACCCTTACAAAGAAGCTACTCCCAAGCCCGAGAAGCAGTTCCAACAGGGTAGGCCTTTTTCAGTCCAGCTGGTCTTACAGACTTTGTTATCCAAGTGTCGATAGGATTTAGAAACCATGTGATCCCTTTGCGTCTGATGACGAAGTGGACATACCATGGCTTGAGCGCTTCCTCTTGTGGGTCCTCCATGTGACAATGTTGCCATACCAGCTGCTGCTACCTTCACCGTCACCATCATGTTCTTCTCTGCTCTGAAACAAAGATCTGTACTTTCCCGGAGTCCTGCTAGACATATCATCACTAATATCATCGCTCATCATTGGTTTGCTCACATTCCTTTGCTCGGAGAAAGTCTGAGCAACCATTTCGTCCGAGGTAGTTGACTCGTATATATCAGAGAGGTGGTCCTTTCTCCTTCCTTTACTGGAAAATATCGACATGTCTTCTCCATTTTCAACAGCTTTCATCCACTGGATATCAGTGAGTGGATCGGCATAAACCACCTCTCGACGCCGTCTCTTACCCAAAGCTTGATTACTATCCCCATCTGCTGTCCTTTTAGTCTTGCCATCTATGTTCTTGAAATATACCCAATCTGGCACCTCAAATTCTTCCATCAGCCTCGACTTGTATCTCTCCCTTTGCCTCCTCTCCTCATCCATTTTCTCAAATAACCAAAATTCCTCTTCATTTCGAGCTGCAAGCCGGTTTATCTCTCTCTCACTGGGAACGTCTGTTCCAAGTGAATCAGTTCCCCTTCGCATAATCTCCTCCAGCATCTCTCGTCTGTCCTGAGCTGCACGGAATTAATTTATCTTACTAAAAATGCATATAAGAATCAGAATAGGTTGATAAAAGAATTTTCCTAATGCAGTTCTAAAAAAGGACGATGGATACACGGAGAAATACATGGAACAAGAGATTCAATCATAATAGCACAAATTATCCCATCTATCATAGCTCGTAGATGAACAAACCTGTAGAAGTAGTGTTGAACAATCCTGCCTGAATGACCTTCGCATCAATACCCATCTTCTGCTTTGCACGCTCTAAAATCACCTCTTCTATAGATCCCACACTAACGAGCACAAAGACACGAACCTCCTTCTTCTGGCCAATCCGATGGGCCCGGTCTTCTGCTTGCTGATCCATTTGAGGGTTCCAGTCACTGTCAAAGATTATAACAGTATCTGCAGTTTGCAAATTTAATCCAAGACCTCCAGCTCGAGTGCTTAAAAGAAACATGAAGTACTCAGAATCAGGTGCATTGAACAGTTTCAGTTTAGCACCTCGTTCTTCAGTCTTGGTTGAACCATCAAGCCTAAGATACTTGTAACCATAAATGTCCAAATAGATCTCAAGAATATTTATTAAGCGAGTCATTTGAGAAAAAAGCAGAATTCTATGACCAGCTCTTTTCAGTTTTGGAAGCAGCCGGTCAAGAAGCTCAAATTTTCCAGATGCTCGAAAAATCTGTTCTCTCTGCCACATGTTATAATCTTCTACAAACAAAAACGGATGATTGCAACACTTTCTGAGCTGCATCGAATAATTCTGGAGACCTTTAGACCTTCCACTGCCTACACATGGTTATTTCAAATAAAAAAAAAGGTTAAATCTAATGTTCAAGAATAGAGCAGAGTAGAGCTATAGGCAAAGCACTTGCTGCGCAATAGAGGAACATATCTATATCATATGCTAGATTTTCACTCTTATTTCCATCAAATAGTAGCAGCAGCCTACGTTTCTACAGAGAAGGAAAGAGAAAATAACCAGCGAAAAATACCAAATCATGTTCTTCCATCTGACCGGGACATTAAATGCTCCCAGGAAAATTTTTATGATCATCAGATGTAGCACATGAGATGATGAGATCAATTTTGAGCTTTCTTACCAAGTAATTCTTGGTAGACATTTTAATGTGATTAAATCATTCTTCCATTGTTAAGATGCAAAGTTGGAGCTTAACTAAGGCCTCATCAAGGATATCTGAACTTAAAAAAAAAAAAACTCATCAAGGATGAGAGACAGAAGTCTATCTTTGCAATGCTTTGCACACTAATTGAAATCTCAGTGGTTGAGCCGTTTCAAGTATAATGACTCAATACTATTTATTGTTCGATAGTCAACCCCAAGCCATGTTTCCTCATAGTTAAATTAGGAGTAGATGTGGAGCTTGATTGTTCCATGTCTTAAATTCAAATTATAAAGATATATTTATGGCACACCGCTTGGCATTTCCTATTTGCGAATGTCAAACAGATTGGCATATAATCTAGCATACTGTCCATAGTAGCAGTTGTGATATCTTCGCTGTCCTAAACTTAAACAGGGGATTGAGCACGCATATGCAATTAACATTGGTGGATTAGCTAAATAAAATAAAAGGCCTAAAACTTCTAAGTGAAAACATTATCAATGTTTGTGCCATGTCTCCTGAATTGTCACTTGCTTAGGGACATCAGATTCCAGGAACATTTTGTGGTCTAGGCATATGCAATTGCTTCTCTAGCCTGTGCAGCCATGGTTTTTTGTTTGGGGTGATGCTTTCTGTATTGCTATATTTTGTTGCCTTGGTGATCCACTGATAATTTGAATGAACCCACAGGTTATTATATATTTAATTAAATCATCATGATCAAAACTACCATCATGAGTATATTTATCCAAAACAATTAAGGGATGATTTACTCTGGTTTCGAAATGTTACATGCTAAAAAAGGAAATTATGAAAACTGTAAGTGGGGATTATGCGGTTTGGGACATGGATATCCTTCTCATTAAGGAAATCAAATTGGAGCCACATCCGAGGTCTCTATCAGAGATGCTGTCAACATTTAGTAGGGTAGCATTATTGCTCCAGCTTTCTATCAATACAAGATCTATTAGCGATGCTTTGTATCCTAAAGGAGTTCTCAAATGACAGTTCAGCAATAGTTTTTCCAAGCTTGAAATCTATAAGAACTGGTTCCGACATATTGGCCTATTCACCTCGATTTGCAAGATTTTCTAAATCCTACAATCACTACCTGCTCATTCTCATCCCAATTCTTAAAACATGGTAGCAACAATGCTATAACGAGGCAGTAACAAAGCTAAAATGGCTGATAATTAACTTAAATTACGTTAATTAGGGATTAATTAGATTTAATTATGATTAGAAAATTTTATTAGAATTTAATGATGAAATTTAAGCCTACGACAATTATTTAGAACATTAACTGGACAGAGTGATTAACAATAAATTAATTATCCATGCTAATTATAAATTAATTAGAATTTTGATTAAAATATTACTATTAAATTAGTTTTTAGTTGTGGTAATTAAGATTGAAACAAATAATTAATTTGTAAATAACTAGAGTAATTGTTAAGTGACATCTTCTGTAAGCTAATAAGAGATTTAAGATTTTAATTATAAAAATAAAGTTTGGGAGTATTTAATTATGACAATTTCCCACAATAAATTAACCGATCAATTAGTTAAGCATCTTAAAACATAAGTTACTGTTGTATGGTTAATTATAAATTAATTAATTGTGATTAAGATAATTAAGATTTAAATTACGAAGTTAAATTTATTTTGACAAATTAGATATTTATGTGTAACATATTATTGATTAGCCTTTAAGAAGTTAATAAGTAATCAGTGATTATGATGATAACATAGATTAACAAATGCTTAAATAAGATTTAGTCAGGAGACTCAGGACGAATAATAGATAGATGTGATTGATAATGGATTAAATACTAAATTGTGCTACTTAATTATTGATTCTTTTTTGTTTTCAATTTTTATTTTCAATCATTTTTATTTCTGTTTTTAAAAACAAGAAATGACCAGAACATCCGAACATTTTTTTAGTGAAAATAAAAATAAAATAGAAACAAAACACATCCGAACATAGCCTTGGTATTTTATAATTTCTAGCAATTGTAGAATGATATGAGATGCTCACCGAAAGGGGAAAAAACTTAGAAAAAGTACTAAATCTATAGATTAGTTCATGCATCCATATGTTATTTTTTCATAGAAATTATGTGTTGAACCCACTTATAGCTTTCTATGATATAACGCAGGTTGATTGTAAAACCAAAATCTCAAAATCTGGCCAAGGTGTACCGATCAACTTTGCTTACTGTGTACATTTGATCAATTATAGGCTTGACTAAGTCCTTGCCATCGAAAAACATTCATATATTTGCAAGGCTATGATTTGTTACCCCAAAATCTACCTTAAATGTTCCCAAAGTCTGCTTGCCTAATCTTCTTTTCAGAACTTGCAGGACTCAAGCCTACTTCTGCTTTAGCATCCCTTTCAGCGACAAACCTTAATCCTCCTTCCTAGGATAATCTCAAACTAAAAATCATGCTCTTTCCTACTACAGGAAATCATTCTTAAGATAATATGCTAGACAAAAATAAAAATTAAAATCAATTAAACCAGTTTAAACATACCAGATTCTAGCCCAACCCTTCCAATATCTGTAATCTGCTGGTAGTATGCTTTCTGCCATGCAGACATATCACATTTTAATATCACTTGGGTTTTCCCTGGAAGAAACTTTTCGACCTCATCCTTCTTTCTTCTGAGTAAAAATGGTCTTATAACCTGAAAAGATTAATATGGTAAGCGACATGATTAAGAGAGCATAAAGGAAAAGATAATTGTAAAAGAAGCAGCAAAGAGATAATAGTGAAGTCAGAACTCACTTGATGTAAACGTCGAATAATCAAAAGCTGTTCCTCATCTGTAAGACTAACCTCACACTTATCTGCAAACGGAGCATTAAACCATTCCTCGAAATTCTGTACCGAATTAAAGATGCTAGGTAGAAGGAAATTAAGCAATGACCACAGTTCCTGAAGACTATTCTGTATCGGAGTACCAGTCAAAAGAAGTCTCCGCCTAATATGAAAGCTAGGCAGGTAGGAAATTATAGTAAGACAATACACCATTAAAAGTAGAACGCAGGATGCTGAAAAGAAATATCATTACAACAAACTATTCTTTTCTGGCATCATGGAAGAAGTATGATAATGGCTTAATGAAGATTTTATAACTTTCGTTGGTATCAAAGAATGAAAGTGCCATGAAGAAGACTGTCATACAAAACTAAGAAAACTGAGCTAACAATGTCCATGCGATAAGCACACAGGAAACGTTAAAATGAAAAATAAATTATATTTCAGGTAATACTAGAAAAATTGACCTGCAACTAATTCAACTCAATGTCGACGAAAATTACATTGAGATCTATTATCTTAGTGATGTAAGGCTAACATGAATTATGTGTTAGGTTTTAGTATTTTCGTTGAATTATCATTATATTGTTGTTAGTAGTTTAGTTTTAGTTATTGTGCGTTACATGATCTCATTTGTCAGTTCATGATAAATTTAATTACATCTTATCTTATAAAATATTCTATTATAAATAGAAATCCAATGGTTACATAATAGTCATTGGAATAAAAAGATGATTATCATATGTTATATATATATATATATATATATATATATATATTTGTGGGAAGGTGGCCCGCTCATCTCTTCATTTTTTGGATGTGTTCCCTTTACCTTGTCTTATTTGATCTCGTCTTCTTTGAAAAGCATTCTCGAGAGGATGGATGTCATTATGTTGGCACTACAATATGAAATCTAATTGTTCCTCTGAAAATGTTCGACCTCTCTAGAGTAGAATTCTTAGCAACCCAAGAGCATTGATGTGAGCAAGCACGGATTAAAGATATTTGACCCTTAAATTTTTTGACTAAAAAAGTAGTTTATATTACTTATAAAAATATGAACTAACATTTTATATAATTTTTAATAATTTTATTTCAAAGATTTGATCTTTGAAATTTCAAAGATGATTAGATCAACTTAAAATTGATTTTAGAGTAGAAGCCAAATGATGAAATATATGAATACTTAATTTCGAGAAATTCATAGGTACTTAAAATAATCATATGTTGAGCTTTACATTGTGGGCTCCGAAAATTCCATTGAATGTGCTCCCGGCCTCTCCTCCGTCATCGGTCTATTTTTCTTTTCTTGTTTGATAGAGATGACGGCGAAGAGTTTTAACGAGATTAGGTTCCGGGTGAATTTTCAGAAGGCAGATTGGGTTTTAGATAAGACACTACCCAGAGATTTCGCCCTCATTTTGTGAGGACTTTATGATCTGAGTTCTGGTTTCCTATAGGCGCAAGCCCCTATAGTTAATTACCCCTCCTGATAACAGGAGAGAACTTTCGATTAAGACTAGTTGTTAAAGTGATCTCATGGATCTTAAATCCAGTATATAATAGCAACAAATTTAGGGTTTGAATTTGACTTTATGATTTGGAATTTATCACCATGAACTTAAAACTGGTGGTGGGGGGAATGAAGACAAGCCCGATCAAGATCCCATGGTTCCGTCGTCCCGGGCTGTCATGATCCCTGGTCTACTTAGTCAGAGGAGGTAGTCGACCCAACCTGACAGAAGGCACCTTATCGGCAGCCATGGGTTGCTTCGTCCAAGAATACCTTGTAGACCTGGGTTGGTGTTTGTCTAAGGGGATATATCTGAATCCACCTTAGCTGACAGAGGGCT
The DNA here is from genome assembly GCA_019925795.1 of Dendrobium chrysotoxum. Lineage (NCBI taxonomy): Eukaryota > Viridiplantae > Streptophyta > Magnoliopsida > Asparagales > Orchidaceae > Dendrobium > Dendrobium chrysotoxum. Next base: position 90,176,536 of record CM034314.1, on the reverse strand, counting down.
TTGTGCCTATCGACTATACCCTATGATTCATCGCTCAAGGGTTTGACGCCTTTAGGGAACATACGGGTTTTGGCCGTGATCGTAATATAATGGTGCCATTTTACGGTGAAACCACCCGATCAGAGGGCACGTGCCACGTCCCTATTGGCAAGAGACTGTTTGAGGATGAATTGTAGCGATACACCCGACACGCATTCGCTCTTTGTAAGCTGAGGTTAATTTCAAATTTATCACCTCCGACAAACGGTTGCGGGAGGTGGATGATTTTTAGTTTTAAATTTTTAAATGATAGATTTTATTTCAGAGATTTGAGGTTTGTTTGATTTGAGATTTGACCCCTCCGGTTGAGATTTTCTGTCAACACGGTCATCATCGGGGTGACGTTAAAGTCACTAGTGTTTTCGTAGGATTTTGGGAGGCATTTTATGATTTAAGTCATGTCGACTCCAGTCCTTTCGAGGAGGAGGATGAGACTTGAATTTAGACCCGCGCAGCATTCTTAGACCATTAGATTTTGAAATCATATGCGGTGGTCGGAGCACATGCGGGTTGTAGCATTTGACCCTGCGCAGCATTCTCGAACATTTGTGTTTGTAACTTTAAAATGTTGACCGAAGCACATGCAGGGTGTAGCATTTGTCCCTGCGCAGCATTCTCGGACATTTATGTTTATAACTTTAATACGTTCGTCGGAGCACATGCAAGAGTTTGTTGCACTTTAGTTTAAGGAGTCATATTTAATACATAAGTGAGGGATTTTTAAAATATTTAAATATGATCCATTGTGCGAGTGATTTCATTTAGAAAATTGCCCGAGATTTCATTTAAGGGCCTACGAACGCCTTCTGTCCGCTTGTACACATGTTGCGGATTCGGTGGCGTGGCGTTGCAGCTTGTAGACGCCTTTATGTGTGTGATAGGTCTCCTACAGTGGCTCGCAGGAGCTTGTTGTGATTGTGGAGAATCTTCTATCACCACCAACAAGTGTTTGTGTCTACAACAGTTATTCTTGCATCTGCTTGTAGGAAATATGTTGGATCTATAACAGGTATGCTATGGCAGTCCGTAGGTGGACTGATTTGTTCGATACAAGCTCCTTATCCTTGCTCACAGAGAGCCAATGTATTTGACTGATTTGGATAATTGTTGGCCGTGGAGGTGTTATAGTGTCTTTGCTATAACAATTGGTAGGTACCTCGAATGTGCTACAGACATGTTGTCTTTGCCACCATTCTTCATGTACTTGATTGTAGATAATATGTTGAGCTTATGACGGGTCTTCTATAACGGCCCATAGATGGTTGTATTTGTCGTACATTTGCTACCCTTGCTCATAGATAACTTGTTGTTTACACATCAAGTCTACTTCAATAACCCGTAGGTGTTTGAATTTGTTGTGTATCATATACTTTTGTCTGTAAAAGACCAACGTATTTGCCTGCAGCTGAATGACATTAATTACATGAGAGTTGTATTCTCTCCAAATTATTCAAACACACCATATCTTTCAACTCATCGCATGTTGAATCCCTCTGCTTCTTGCAAGTTCCAATGCGCTTATTTGTATGTTGATGTTGACCACGAAGTCGTTTTATCTGGTGCATGCTCTTCATGCCTTGCTTATGAATGTGCTACTGCATTCGTCGCAATCCCCTTTGATACATTTATAGGATAATTGTCATTCCCACGACGTACTTAGCATTATCATGTATAGATAAGCTAATATGCTTATTTTGCATATTATCATTGATCGTCGATGAGATGCACTCACCGTCGCCCTTCCTTTATTTGTTGGTTGGCAAGTTAATGTGTTCATTTGTACTTGCAAGCCAAATATCATTTTCACTACGTGTCCCCTTGCATGCATTTATGAGAATCCTTTTCACTGCAGGTCCTTGCACCTTCTCCCCGCTTTGCTTATGAACATATCATTACATATTTCTTGCTACAATTCATGCATATTTCATTGATTTTGTTGTTATTGACATGTCTGTTGCTTTTGCTCATAAATGATGCATTTATTGTTTGTTGCATACAACGAGTCTATTTGCTCATGAGCAGTTGTATCTTAGTTAACATGATAACACCTTGATGTTGATTGAAGACTTTGACCAGTTGATTGTAAGCATGTCATGCTGGAAATTCCTTTTCATTCAATACAAATTCCATATTTATTTACTTGCACTGAATTAAGAGTTCATCACTTTGCACGTATCAAGAATTTATTTTCCACTTGCTTGCTTGTATGACAACATCGATCATAAAGCTATTATCACATTTATCAAATATCCTCGCTTGTATGATTAATGTTGTTGCTTTGCAAGATTACAAGTTTTATTTTGAGTTGTGCTCCAAGTCGCCTGATTATGCTCAAGCTTCCTTTGAGTTTAATGTCATATGTCTAATGTTTATTCAAAGTCAAGTCCGGATCAACTCTGAGTCCAAGTAAAGTCCTCTACTTTCACTGGAAATTTTGGCAGCCTTCTGATGTCCCCTCCCCGGCGCCGGGAGGTAAGGAGGGCATTTGCCCTTTCAAGTCCGCCCGGCCGGAAAAATAATCAACAGTCGAGGGCTTCGAGGCGTTGTCGGGCCTGGGAATGATCTTCAGAAGCTTTAGTTGACGACGAATGGTTGCAGACAATTGTCGATTTGAGGATCCCTTTTCTTTTTTATCAATTAATTTATCAAATTAATTAATATTTATAATTATTTTTAAATCAAATAATCATTTAAGCATTTTCCGATTTTCTCAAAAATTTGGCTAAGTCCCGAATTTTTGAGAAGATTTCGGCAGCCTTCCCACGTCCCCTCCCCGGCGCCGGGAGGTAAAGAGGGCATTTGCCCTTTCAAGTCCGCCCGGCCGGAAAGATAGTCAACGGCCGGGGACTTCAGGGCATTGTCGGGCCCCGGAATGGTCTTTGGAAGTTCTGATTGACGAAGATTGTCGATGATTAGATGCAGATCGAGTGGTTGCAGAAGATTGGACGCAGATCGAGTGGTTGCGGACGATTGCCGGTAATTTTTGTTGAATGTTCAATTGAAGCTCCCCATTTTCCTCTTTTTTAATTGATTAAATGAATTAATTAAAATTAAATTTTGATTTAATAATTAATTAATTAATTAATCCCAAATTAAATCAATGCACGCTTCTCCAAAATTTTCAAAATTTGGCTAAGTCCCAGATTTTTAAGAAAATTTCGGCAGCCTCCCGGCGTCCCCTCCCCGGCGACTGGAGGTAAGGAGGGCATTTGCCCTTTCAAATCTGCCCGGCCAGAAAGATAGTCAACGGCCGGGGGCTTCGGGGCGTTGTCGGGCCCGGGAATCGGTCTTCAGAAGCTCTGATCGACGACGATTGGATGCAGATCGTAGTTGTTGCAGAAGATTGGACGCAGATTGGTTGTCGACGATCGTTGATGCTTGATTGGAGATCCCTTTCTCTCTTCTCTCTTTTTTTTATTAATTTTTATTTTTTTATTAAAATAATATATATATATATATATATATATATATATATATATATATATATTACAATATAACGTTATATGTATTATAATATTATAATATAATATATAACACAACATAATATTATATATTATATGCATGTAACATAATATATATTATAATATTATAATATAGTATATAATATAATATAATCCTATATATTATATACATATAACATAACATATTATATATTATATATATATAATATATAATAGAGAGAGAGAGGGAGGGAAACGGGCATAGCCCGATCTGGACAGGGAGGCGAAGGCGGAAGTCACGCACGGCGGACTCAGGCGCTTGGCAGCTTGGTCAGCGACAGGACAGGGTCGGCCGGCGACGAGTTGGAGGAAGAAGTCTGGCCGGCGGCAGGTCTAGGGCACAATGGAAGTTGGAGGCAGAAGCAGGAGTCGGGCTCGGGAGGTCTTGGAGATATCGGCGGCTAGGCTGGCGGGTCCGGTGGCCGACGAGTTCAGGATGTCGACGACGGCGGGGTCAGCAGATGGTCAGCGGGTCTAGGGCACGGTGACAGATCGGTGGCCGGTGCGACTAGGGCACGACGGTCGGAGGCGGAGAAGAGGTGGAGGTTGGCGTCTGGTCCAGAGTTCGACGGAGATCGCACGAGCCAGAGGTAAGTCTCCAGAATCCTTTGCTTGCGATTTCCTACTGTTCTGAGAGCGTGAGAGCGAATGGGAGGGAGCGTCGTTTTGTGTCGTTAATGTGCGGTTAGAGGGATCGTGGGTTCGGTTGGTCCAAACGTGGGGATTGAAGCCGATATTTGTGCGGTTGGGTCTCCGACAGTTAGCGGTCAACATACATTTTGAAACTAAATTTATTATAAAGTAAATCAATTTGACTTAGAAAGTTGATGCTTATATTCCAATAACACAAGATTGAGAAAATACTTAGGAAGATGAAGAATTCTATTGTAACTGAAAAGAACGTTAGCCTCGAACCCTATATTTAAAGTGATGACCACCAATAAGTAGCAATTTAAATCTAAACCTTCCGAAATGCATAGAATTTACTTGATGTTAAGTCAAACTAACCTTTGATCTTATAATCTTGCCTGAGAAAGGAGGTTAGCTAAACTCACCTAAGTGTTTCGAAAATCATGCAATCTTAATCTTGATGCATATGCATGATAAGTTATACTATTTTAATTTTAGGAAAATGGACTTACATCATAGTCATTTAAGCTTAAGATACTTGATATTGAGAGTAAGTATATACTAACTCTTAATACAATTTTCTATTATATAGTACTTAATGTGAGGTTTTTTTATTTCTATACGACTCACAAGGCTATACATATAACGCTCATCAATGAATTCATGGATTTGAAGTCGATTCATAAACACACCCTTATAAGGCAAGCAATCAATCAAATATTGAATTGTATGCTACGATACATAAGAAGGCTTTGCATTTCATTTTAGCTCATTAAAGGTTAGCTTATTTTTGTATGCATTTCCATTACACATTCAAGTAAATAAGCAATCAATCATAATAATTAACAACAAAATAATATAGAGGTCTTTTTACAACTAGAAAAAAAAGGCAGTCGTGTTTGCCTCCTTATACAAACTAGTTCAATTTACAAACTCGAATTATAGGTCTTCAAGCTTTGGCTTTTGATGCATCAAAGGTTTCACGTTTGGAGTTCATCCTTCTAATTTATCATTCTTTTGTTGTATCCCACAGACATTTCCTAAATTACGAATGAATTACAATTGTTTGTAAAAGAAATGAAAAGACTCTTTCCCACAAACCAAGAATTAGAAAGAATGTAATATATATTCAAATATCACGCCACAGATTATCAATCACTTATGGTGCCAAGCTGATTTTCGATCTATTTACCATGCCTACTCAAGGCTTTAGCATATAAGGGCAGGACCTACAAGCAAATATTATTAGAAATTTTTTTTTATTTTTTTGCCCATTTTAGTTATAACTACCTGCATAGAAAAACATATATTACTATCATAGTACTTAAAGACAAATGCCCAAAACACACAAAATTCATCCAACAAATTTTTTAGATCAAACATCACAACGACATGAGCAAAAAAAGAAAATCCTAATCCTAAGATGCCTAAGAGACTATGCATCTAGTGCAGAGTGTGTGAAGGCTCGTGTGACTGTTACAATATTATTCGATATGTTGTTTTATTGTGAAAAAGAAAGGGATATAATTTTGATCTAGGGATAGTTTAAGTTCAAGTTGCTTATGACTTGAAGCTTTTATTCAAATTTTAGCGGGTTTCAAAATTTTAAAGGGTTTTGAAGACCAATGAAATGACCATTGCTTGGTTTGAGGCAAACCTATCATTCACAGTGTCTTAAGATCCAATAACATAAGTATTTCACCTTTTGAGGTCGAATGGCACATCATTGAATAAAAAAAAAACTTAAGGATTTTTTATGAATTTTAGAAATTCATTTAGTGTTTGGATAAGAGAGAAGTTTGCTTAATTGGATAAAATAAAATTGCTTAGGAGTTTCACTTAGAACTTAACAAAATTCACCTAATTAGGCTAAGTGAATTTCAAAGGCAGGGCTTCTAAAGAGAACTAGAAGCTTGATTTAATTTAATTAGGATGAATGAGATAGCTCACCTACTTTAACTAAGTGGAACAATCTATAATTTGTGTCTGAATAAGTAAATCGCTCACTTGATTGGGTTAAGTATGTGAGATTTAACTTTGAAGTCAAAGAAAAAGGGCTTCTTATTTGATTTGAATCAATAACATAATAACAACATCAGTCCTTTATCCCACCACGTGGGGTCAGCTACTTGAATACTTTTTCTCAATTGTGTCATGTTAAGAGTCAAATTCTCATTTAAATGTAATAAAAAAATATCTTTAATATTTTCTAATAAAATATTTTTTGGTCTACCTCTACCTTTCTTAACATAAACCAAATCTAATACATCTACTCTCCAAACCGGGTCATTAGAAGACCAACGTTTTATGTGACCAAATCATTTAAGGCGACTCTCTCTAATCTTATCTACGACTAAAGCTACTCCAACCTTTTTACATATATGTTTGTTTCACATTCTGTCTCTAAGAGTGAAGTGTGGGCTCCGAAAATTCGGCCCCGGCCTCCGCCCGCTTTTTGCTTTCTTTTAGGGGGGAGTTTTAACGAACTAAGTTCCGGGGTAAATTTTGGAAGGCAGATGAGATAATAGATAAGACACTACCCAGAGATTTCGCCCTCATTTTGCGAGGACTTTATGATCTGAGTTCTGGTTTCCTATAGGCGCAAGCCCCTATAGTTAATTACCCCTCCCGGTAACGAGAGAGAACTTTCGATTAAGGCTAGTCGTCAATCAGATACGTATAGATACGTGCATCTGGCATATAGTAACAGCATGAGTTTGGGTGTAGGAAATTTGAAGGATTGATGTTTAAAATTGGAAATTACACCATCTTGCACTTAAAGCGGATGGTGGGAGAATGGATGATGGACCCGATCAAGATCCCATGGTTCCGTCGTCCCGGGCCATCGTGGTCCCTGGTCTACTTAGTCAGAGGAGGTAGTCGACCCAAACTGACAGAAGGATCCTTGTCGGCAGCCATGGGTTGCTTCGTCCAAGGGTACCTTGTAGACCTGGGATGGGTATTTGCCTAAGGGGATAAATTTGAATCCACCTTAGCTAACAGAGGGCTTTGTGCCCTATCGATCATATCCTATTGATTCATATCTCAAGGATTTGATGTCATTGGGGAGCATACGGGCTCTGGCCATAACCATAATATAATGGTGCCATTTGGCGGCGACCACCTGGTTCAGAGGGCCCCGAGTCATAGCCGTTTATCCTGCAGTGCCATTTGGCGGCGAAACTGCCGGTTAGAGGACTCGTACCACGTCCTTGCTGGCAGGAGATTGTTTGAGAATGGATCCTAGAGATATTTTCGACTAGGCACTAGCTCTATGTGAGCTGAAGTATATTTTGATTTGTCCACCTCGGCAAACTATTGCGGAGGATGGATGAATTTTGCTTTAAGCGATTGATGATTGGATTTCAGTTTTAAATATTCTAGATTTAGGATCTTTTTGGAAATTTGAGCTTTGGATTTTGAGTATTTGGATGGCACTTTGAATTATTTAGAATAGACCCCTCCGGTTGAGATATACATCCAACACGGCCATCATTGGGGTGTGGGGTCATTCATATTTATGGATTGAACCTTGTCCACTCTGTCGAGCTGCCGACAGAGGATCGAGTTTCGTAGGCTTTGCGTCTTTGTAAGTGAATTCTCTTGATTATAGGCCTTGAAGGCCTAATATGAATATATAAAATAAATATATCGGTCGACCTCGCGACCGTATATTCATTTAATAGTTCGAGCCGTGTCAACTCCTATCTACTTGAATAGAAGGATCGGGCTCGAACTTGAATTCACTTATTGACCCGCGCAGCATCCCTAGACATCGCGTGTGTTCTTACAACACGCTTGTCGGGGCCCATGCGGTATTTGGTGGCATTTTATAATTATTGATAGAACCTTGTCTACTCCTATCTGCTTGCATAGGAGGATCAGGTTCAAATTTATTGACCCGCGCAGCATCCCTAGACGTCACGTGTGTACCAATAACACGCTCGCCGGGGCCCATACGGGTGTTTGACTGATTACACTTACCCCTTTAGTGTACCTATGTGTATACAAACTAAGGTACATGTGCAGGAGTGTTTCTGGATTATTTCAATTGTGCTGACAACTGCTATTTGAATGTGCGCGGCATTCCTATTGAGAGTTTGAACACGCCTTATGTCCGCTTGTATGAGTATTGCGGATCCGGTGGCGTGGCGTTGTAGCTTGTGGACGCCTTTTGTCTGCTTGTACGAAGGTTGCAGATCCGGTGGCGTTGCGTTGTAGCTTGTGGACTGAGTTGTACGCTGCTTTAATATAGGTAGATTGTCGTGCACTACCGATTGCTTCCTGCAGATGGATTGTTACAACTGCCATGTTGATCATAGTGTGGGTCTCTTGAAGCATCGCTAAATCTTTCCATTTACAGAAATTAGTGTGCTTGATTAGTGGATGTGTATCTTTTAGCATTCGTAAGGATTGTCGTGTATACTTGCAAGATAGTTGATGTTGACTGTAAGGAGACTTTCAGATTTGTAGCATATCCACTATTGTTATTCATGAAAGCACCAATGCAATCATTTGTTGATTGATGATTGCCACCTTTGTTGCAAATATCATGTATTTACTTGTGGATAGTGCTTGTACACATGAGGAACTTCTGTAGCAGCTTATAGGAGCTTATATATGCATCATATTCTCTACCTTCGCTTGTAGGAAAGCAATGTGCTTGTTTGGATGATAGATACATATATCATAATTCATCATCATTGTCTTCGTGTGGTTTGCAACATTTATCCATCTTTAATTATGATCAAACTATGCATGCCCATATCGATCATTGCTTGGGGATGATTTAAATCCAATGCTACTAGTCCGCTATCATGCTACAAATAGTTCATGCCATAGCTTTGTGACCAAATCACATCCTTCATAATACTTCATCATTTAGAAGTAAGGGCAAACTTGCAAGATGGATTGCAATAGGTATGTTGAGTATGATACCATTGGTCATTAATATTTCCTTTCCATTTAAGGTGGTCACTTCTTAATCTTCCCAAAGATTGTGTTGTTGATCATAAGCACATTGTTATATATCTCATTTAATCTTTATTGACATGTTGATTATGCTTGAAAATATCTTCCTCCACGAGTTCCCTGCTATTGTTTTGATGTTTGTTTGAATAATCAAATTCATCACTTGTCTTTTGTATTTTGATTATTACTGTGCTTTTTAATATCTAGGGTCCTGTTCCCCGTAGTTCAGCTTGAATTCAGCTCTTGTTCATCTCATTTGACATTCGAATCAAATGCAAGTCTAAGTCCCCTGCTGTCCAAGAGTTTTCAAGTTTGGCTCATTGTTGTTCATTGTCACTTGTTTGAGTTCAAATCCATTTAAATCCATTTCATTGTTCATTTCAAATTATTTTGTTGTTCACTTTAAATATGAATTCAATTCAATCCAAGTCTTGTTCATTTGAGTTTGAGTTCTAGTCCAAGTCTTCTGCTCTTAAGCTCAAATAAGTCCAGGTACGGTCTTAAGTTCACCCGAAATTTCGGCAGCATTCCAGCATCTCCCCCGTTTTAGGGGAAATTACAGAAAACTGGGCCTTTCCCACCACACTTAAGAAAACGTGTATGGTAGGTGCCCTCTTTCGAGGACACCGTGGCCGTGTAAAGTCTTCAATCCCCACCACGCTTAAGAAAGCGTGTATGGGTCTTCAAATATACCTGAAAAAGACAAGCAGTTGTTTCCCTGCAGGTACAGAGCCGCATACGGGTACTTAAAATCGTCCCCACCACGCTAAGAAAAGCGTGTATAGGGCCTACCCACATCGCCGTAGGTGTCGCACCGGGTTCCCTTCCCACCACGCTTAAGAAAGCGTGTATGAGCGGTTTGCCGGCTCGACACGAACGCCGAGGATAGGATTTTTAGGTGATTACCCGCCTCATTGTAGGCGCCGCACCGGGGTCCCATCCCACCACGCTTAAGAAAGCATGTATAGGCGGTTTTCCGGTCCGCCGCAGACAACAAAGTAGGCTCTCGGAGTTTTAGGGTTGGAGGGTTATACCTTTGCAAGCGTCGGGGTAGAGGCTCGTGGACCGAGGTGAGAGAAGAGCTCTCTTCGCATTTCTCTTTTTGCATTTCTTTTATTTTATTATTAATTATAATTAATCATAATTAATTATGATTAATAATAATTAATTATAGATAATTAACTAATTATAATGAATAATTAATTCAGTATAATTAATTAATAATTAATCATAATTAATTATAATCACTTATAATTAATTAAGTAATTATGATTAATTAATTATAATTAGTTAATTAATTATCATCATTAATTAATGATTAACTATAATTAATTAAAATTATAATTAATCGAATAATTATAATTTATAATTAATTACTAATTATTAATTAATGATAACTAATTTATTAAATACAATTAATCATAAATATAAAATAAAATAAAAATAAAATAAAATAAAATAAAAAAAAGATTCCTCCCCTCTCACTCTCTCATTCGGCGAGTTTACAGGATTTGGCCGAAGCAGCTCGCGTGGGAGGGCGAAAGTTACCTTCCAGCAAACGAGCTCCCGTTGTCCGTTCCGATCAAAATGTCGTAACTTCCATTCGGACAGGAAGGGAAGTCGTGGAAGGAGCGAAGTAGGGCACGGGGTCGGCAGTGGAGGCTCCGGCTTTGGCGGTTTGTGGAGATCGGAGGTAGGGGCTCTCTCCTCTCTCTCTCTCTCTCTCTCTCTCTCTCTCTCTCTCTCTCTGGTCCGAAGAAATGAGAGGGATCGGGCAAGAGGAGTCGGAGGTGGAAGCGGAGAAGGTCCAGGCGACGGGAGTTCCGCGTGTGGAGGAAGAGTCGAGTGGGGAAGAAGCGCCCGAAGTCTTCCTTTCGTTCGCCTTTTAATGACGAGAGTGTCGCACAACTTGAGCAGACCTCCGCAGGCAAGCGACATGACTATTCGGCGCTGTCGCAGACTGCAGATAGGACTGTAGCAGCGACGGGTATGGGGCTCGGCAGGTATTTGGAATGGGCTGCCTGGCAGAGGTATTTTAATATACTTCTTTTTGTTTGCTTATGTATTGGTCAACATGAAGCCACTCATCCACCTTAGCATCCTCATCTCAGCAATACTTAATTTATGCTTCTCTTGTAATGACCAACATTCTACGCCATAAAGCATTACAAATCTCACCATCATCTTATAGGATTTTCCTTTATAATTTTTCTATCACACAACATGCCCGATGCATTCCTCCACTCTAACCATCCAACTTGAATTCTACTAATAATATCCTCATCTATTTCACCATAATTCTGAACAATAGACTCAAGATCTATTACTACTAAAATTACACTCCATATATTCGATTTTAGATCTACTCAAACGAAAACCTTTAGATTCTAAGGTTGACCTCCATAATTCAAGTTACCTTCAACTTCCTCTCTAGTCTTATTAAGAAGAATATAACCAACAAAAAGCATACACTAGCATACATCCTCTAGCAAATGTCTAGTAAGAACATCCATGACTAAAGCAAAAAAGGTATGGGGTTAAAGTTGATCATTGATGTAATCCAACTGAAAGAGGAAAATACTTGGTCAAACCACGTTGTGTTTGAACACAAATAAGAACTCTTGCATAAATATCATTAATGACTTGAATATAAACATATTAACCATTTTTTTTTCTAGAACTCTCCAGAGCACTTCTCTTGAAACTTTATCATATGATTTCTCTAAATCAATAAATATCACATGTTGATTCTCCTTATTCTCTCTATACTTCTCCATCAAACCTTTCAATAAATGTATAGCTTCTATAGTAGACCTACCTGGCATGAATCCAAATTGATTTTAAGAAATATTAGTATCATGTCATAACCTATGATCAATAATTATCTCCCATAGTTTAAAGTATGACACATTAACTTCATTCCTCAATAATTTGCACACTCTTGTGCATCACTTTTATTCTTAAAATAGGAATCAACACACTCCTTCACTCATCTGACATCTTTTTAGTCTTCAAAATAATATTGTAAAGCTTTGAAAGCCAAGAAATTTTTTTTATCTCCTAAGCATTTCCATACCTCAATTGGAATATCAAGTCCATTAGTTTTTCCATACTTCATTTTCTTTAAAGCCTCTCTAACTTCGGTTTTACTAATACGTCAATAAAAACAAAAATTTCTATTTTCATTTGGGTGCTAAGGTCACTAAAGTCAATTGCATTCTCACAATTTTCATTGAAAATCTTATCAAAATATCTCATCCATCTTTGTTGAATATCCTTTTCTAATAAAAGGAAAAATTAAGGCTTATTGGTTAAGAGCTAAGGAGTCATATACTTGATTGGGTTAAAAAAATAAGGTTAATAATACAAACCTATGGCTTGGGGGCAAAAAGACAAAGGGGGCACCTATAGCTTGGAGGCTAATGGAGGAAATCAAGTGATTTTGTGACAGAGCTGGGCTATTTGTTTGACTTGGGTTCAAGCAAACACAACAGGATTAAACATTTGGCCTCCAATTTGAGAGTTGAAACCAAAGAGATTATCTTGAAATTTTGAAATTTTAAGAATGAGTATCATATGTTTAATTGGGTAAAACAAAAGACACACGTTGGGCTTAAAATTTAAATAATAGATTTGAATCATTTATTGACTTTAAGATCAATTAAATGAGAGAAAGAAAATTCTCGATTTTATCTTAAAATATAATAATACCATTCTATAATCTTTTAGAGATCATTTGGGAAACTCTATGTAAGATTTAGAAGGAGCAATAGGGAGATAAACCTAAATAGGAGAGGCTTGAATTAACTTTAGCTCAATCCAAACTAAAGCAAACCTAAGGCTTGTCTAATGTTGCTTGGCTTTTAGAAGGGTCCCATTATTTAAAATTCATACAAAGATCTTAGGGGATCTTTAAATGAATTCATTAAGAACACTAAGCAACATGAATTCTTTGGAAGAGATCCAATTTAGGTTTTACCATGATAACTCAAGCCAACTTAAGCTTAGTTTAAAGCAAGATAAAAGTTTCAAATGGATTTAAGAAGATGAAATGTTAAATGATTATTTTGAGTCAATCAAGTAACGAAAGCTAGGATTTAGATTCTCGACTAGGAGATGTATTCATCAACTTGATTTTAGGTTCAAGCAAATGAATACAAATGTTTCAATAGCTTTTAAAGCTAAGGAAACCTGCTAAGTCCTATGACTTTAAGGAAAAGGAATAAGGATTGTTATTTGCTCTTGGCCAAATAAAATAATTGAATTATTTAGTAAATGCAACAATATTAGGATTGTTGGCCTCTAACTTGAAGGCTAAAGAGTTCTGGAATTTTCTATAGCTTATAGCTAAGAGAGGATGGAATTTGCGAATTTGGGTTAATAGAAATCAAGGTATTTGCTTAATCGAGCTAAATAAATACAACTAAATTTAGAGACATGATCTATAGTTTTGAGACTACAAATCAAAGAGGGATCTTACAACTTTTGTGTTCATGGATGAAGGTTTCATTTGCTTATTTTTGTGTTAATCAAATGAGAGATGCTAGGTTTGGATCCTATGCAAAAGTACGAGCTATTTGTTGATTCTAAGCAAATAGGCCAAAAGACCTAGGTTTGGTTCTACGGACATTTGGTGATCTTTTAAACCCTCAATAAATTGTTTTGAAACCTTCATGGGAACTCAAGAAAGCACCAAATAAGATTATTCAAATTCAATTTGGTTCAACGCGAATCAAGGCAACCCTAAGATTTATCTAAAAGTAAATTAGAACCAAAGAGGTTCCATGGTTCACTCAGTAAAGTGTTTGAAGCTTTGGAAATCTTCAAAGCACTGCCCATGGAGAGAAAAAAACACTCCAAAGATGGGTTTTCTAAAAGCACTCTTTGCACAATTTCATCCTTAATCGAGAGTGCTCTTCTAATGCATTAGGAGGGGTAATTAACTATGAGGGCTTGCGCTCATTGGAAGTAGAACCCAGATCTAAATAAACCCTAACACTACTCTCAGTGGAAATCTGATTAAATGTTAACTTCAATCTACCTTCGGAAAAATAGGAGACCTTTAGCTTGCAAGAGCAAGGTTCACGCCTAATTTACTATTTTTTCAGAGCAAACAGTTATATGTAAAAAAAGCACTCCTACATGGATGACTAGAAGAAGGCTATATCAAATCCTCACAAGGTTTCAATCAACATATCATTATTAACCATATATATACAGGTGGAAGAAACTCTATACAGGCACAAATAATCCCCAAAAGCATTGTTTGGGAGGTTCACCAAAGCCATGGAATGGATGGACTTCAAACAAAGTCTTGGAGATCATATATTATTCATAAAAAAAATCCAAAGAGGGAAAAATCATAATTCTAATAATTCATGTTTACGATATGATTATAACATGAGATAATTCAAAAAAAAAAAAAAAAAATTCAAAGAACAACCATCCAAAAAATTTGAAATAAAAAATCAAGGAAGACAAATACTTCTATGGAACTGAAATGGCTCGCTCAAAGGTTGAGATATTCAACTCCCAACGAGAATACATACTGGGTCTACAAAATAAAATAGATATGATGGGCTGCAAACTCTTAGAAACTCAAATTGATTATTGTCATAAACTTGGAGAGGTAGGCAACAGCTTAGAAGTTGACAAATGGAAGCATCCAAGATTGATTGGGAAGCATATCTATCTTTCTCATATATAAGACCAAATATAGCCTATGTAGTAAGTTTTCTAAGTTAATTAATGCATAATCCTAAAGAAGCAGATTTATAGGCAGCATATAAACGTCTTTAATACCTCAAAGCAACTCTGAGAAAATGAATCTTATTTAAGATGAGTAGAAACATCAGCTTAGAAACATACAAAGATGTTGATTAGATGAATTCCTTTATAGATGATTACACCTTCATGGGAAAAAAAATCTAATCATTTGGAGATGCAAGAAGCAGTGAGTAGTCGTTTGGCATAGAAGCTAAATTTTGATCAATGGTACTAGGAATCTATCAACTGTTGTGGATCAAAATTAACCTGAATGAATTGAAAATAAAAGGGAAAGACACTATTAAGTTATACTGTTACAACAAATCAACCACCAATATCGCACACAACTTACTCCATAATGACCAAGCCAAACACATAAAAATTGAATGAAACCTCATAAAAAAAAAATAGAAAGTGAATTGATATGTATCACTTATGTCTAGCAAACACATAAGCAATTGGCCGACATTCAAACCGAAAGAGTATCAAGCTCTGCATTTTAGAATATAAGCTCAAACATGAAAATATCTACTTTAAGCTTGAGGATTGTTGGCATGTTTGTCCTTGGGCTAGCTTGGCAATCCATGAGATTACAAACTGGCGTTTAATCATTGTGGACATGATGGCAATTAGGGAGCTTACAAGGGCAGTAATCCCTCCAAGGATTCAAGTGGAATAAATGTTTGCAAATTGTATAATGTCATCCTTTATTTTCATATTCATAGATGATATAGAAACATGGTTAAATACTTGTATATTCTATCATAGAAAATTTTCCATGTAATTACTAAGTAATTAGTTATTTCCATAGATAGAAATTATCATGAATAACCTAGAATCCAACTATATAAATTGGGGTGTAAGGTCGTCAATAAATACAAGCATACTTCAACCATTTCTTCTCACTGAATGTTTTTATTTTATTTATGTTATAAAATTAAATAAAAATATGCTAGTTATTCGTATTTATTCATTTTGAAAACAAAAGCAAGCCCATTAATTGATCTTCGTTGCCCCTTCATGCCCTATCCCACACTGTTGACAAAGCCGATTTGAATGCTAAAAATCTCTACAAACATTAATCCCCATCCAAGTGCATCTCAAAGTCTCTAAAAATGGATAAAAAACCACATATATGTCGCCCCCTTCATGCTCCCCATTCAGCATCACCAATGACTACAACATGCTCTTCTAGCATCAGTACAATTGTTTTTCCCCAAGCCATCATTGTTCTTCTCAATCCCAAGTTGAGAGCTAACATCATCTTCGAGACCATTGCCTCATTGTCACCATTGATCGAGTGCTGTGAGGTTAGCAGGTAAAGCAAGAGTTGAGTTGAAAAAAAAAAAGTTGTTTCAAAAAATCCCGTGGGCTCCAAAAATTTGCGCCCTAGCCTCCCCGCGGACCTTTTTTTTTCAAGTCGTCGAGGAGAGTTTTAACAAGAAGGTTCCGAGGCAAATTTTCAGAAGGTAAATTGGGTTTTGAAATAAGACACTACCAAGAGATTTTGCCCTCATTTTGCAAGTACTTTATGATATGAGTTCAGGTTTCCTATAGGCACAATCCCCTATTATTAATTACCCCTCCCGAAAATGAGAGAAAACTTTCGATTAAGGCTAGTCATCAAACAGATACGTAGAGGTAAGTAGTATCTAGTGTATAGTAGCAGCATGAGCTTTGATATTTGAAATTTGATATTCAAAATTAGAAATTTCACCACCTTGCACTTAAAACAGATGGTGAGGGGAATGGTGATGAGCCCGATCAAGATCTCATGGTTCCGTCACCTCGGGCCATTATGATCCCTAGTCTACTTAGTCAGAGGAGGTAGTCGACCCAACCTGACAAAATGATCCTTATCGGCAACCATGGGTTGCTTCGTCCAAGGGTACCTTGTAGACCTGGGGTGAATATTTGTCTAAGGGGACAAATCTGAATCCACCTTAGCTAACAAAGGGTTTTTATTGAGGACCAATCCACCGAGTTGACTCCTATCCATTCACATAAAAGTATCGAGCTCGAACTTAGGTTCATTTCTTGACCCGCGCAACATCCTCAGACATCACGTGTGTGCATACAACATGCTCGTCGGGCCCATGTAGGTGTATACTTTTGCATGTATTTTACATAATACGTTAGTGCGGTGGTTTCATGTATGCATGTATGTTGATATATGTGCCTGCATTTTGTATGATATATCTACATGATGCATGTTGCATATTGCAATGTTTATCTTGCATGCAATACTGCATATGCATCTGGTATATTTACATGTTAGGTGAGGATGTCCACATGATGAGGACATCAATCCAAGATTTCGCCACGTGTACCATCGACGGAGACGTAGATCGACGGCCACGACTTGTAGTCTTTATTTTTGATGTATTTGTGCATGTTGCTTATTTATGTATTTTCAGTTTTCCAGTTCTACCCTTAGGGTATTGAGTCTCTATTGTAGCCCCGAGGGCATAGTTGTCGTTTATTTTATTTTCTAGTTTTGAGACCTATATATTAAGGTCTCCATGCATTGTATTAGGATGGATGATTATTGAATGAAAATTATGTTCCACTATTGTGATCTCTTAGTGAGTTCTCTAAGGGGATAGATCTCTTTGTGAGTTCTAGGCCTCTTGTCAAAGTTTCTTGGTGAGATTTGGAGTGGGATCAAAAGTGAGGCCAAGCTTTCCTCCCTTGTCCCAAACCCGGCGGCCTACTTAGGCTTTCAAGCCGCCGGCCGTTTTCCCCTTTCCGCCGCCCCCACCCTTCCCCAACCGCCGGCCAATTGCTCCACCGCCGGCCCCCTCCCAACCGCCGCCTCTCCCTAGTCAAACCGCCGGCCGCCCATCTTCCCCTAGCCCCAAGTTCCATATTCAAATCCTTTAGCCTTTCTTCCCTTTCCTAAAATAAGTTTACTCAATTTGGAAAGTTACTTAATTGGATTTTAAATTCAAATTTGAAATTCAAACACTTTCCTAATTCTAAAACTTAAATTTGGAAACATCCTTATTTACTTAAATCTGAAGTTAAAATCAGATTTGATTAAAATCTTTATTCAAGTCATTGGGGCCCACCTACTTAATGCAAAGTTTTCTCTCTCCCCTCCTTACATGGCCGGCCCCCTCTCCCTTGGGGTTTCTCTCTCCAATCACCTCCCATTAACCACTAAAGCCCCTTAATCCCCTCCCAAATCAGCCGCCCCCCCCCCCCCCCTTACCTCCTTTGGATTATTTTGAAGTTCAAAATAAGCCCCCCTTCCCTCCAAATTACCCAAAATCTGAAGTAATTTCAGGTTGCTGAAATTTCCTAACCCTTCCATCTCTCTAGCCGCCCCCTTCCCCTTCCTCTTGCACCAACCCTAGCCGCCCACTTCCCTCAAGGACCACGAAGCCGCTGGCTCCTCTTCCACCTCGTGCTTGCCTTCTCCCTCACATCAAGACAAGTATGAATGGCCAATCCGGACGTTGATCATGGGTCATTGAAAACGATCAAGGAAGAGTCAACCATCCAACCACTTCTTCTACTCCGGTCACCTCTCCGACGACTAATATCTTATGCAACACGCGTCTCCTAGTGGTATCCCTAAGTTTTCTTGCAACGTTCTTCCGCTAATCCCCACCATCAAGAGTTTTGAGTGAGGGATCTCTAGGTGACGTTGTCTAAATTTTAAACTTTGGGCTTTGTTAATGTGCCATTGCATTTACCTTAATTTTGGTTATTAATTTTGCAAGACTTGTAATCTCTAATTGTTGCTAATTGCTATTATTTAGTTTCTTCACTAAAGATTTCTAAATCCAACTTGAGCATGTAATAAGTTTACCAATGACAAAGCAAAGTTCTTCTATGTTCTTAATTTCCTAATAGCAATTTCCTTTGCATCTTGTTTGTTTCACATCATCTTGGTATCAGAGCATGGTAAGCATGCATTACATGTGCTAGAAACTCCTAGGGGTCTAGTTTAACATTTCCAAAATCTGTTTGCTTGCATACCATTGCCTAGCTATTTTATTTTTCTGTTTTCGTTTGCTGTCCTTTAGATTTCTGCACCATTTACATCACTTTTGGTAAGCCTACTTCACTGTTTAGGTGCTGCCCATGTCACTACAACTTCCCTAGTTGTCTAGGATACCTAAACAATCGTCATATCTTGCTGTCCAGAATTTTTCTGCAGCATTTAGAGGACTATAGGTGACCCTAACCTAGTGATTAAGTGCTGGCCACTTCATAGAAACTCACCCTAAACACCTAGGCCACCCCACCAACTGCTGTAGGTTGCTGTCCACACCAAATCTGCACCATTTAATGCATTAGGAGCATTGCATGCTAGTGTTCTAGTGCTGTCCCCTTGTCCCGTCACCACTCATAGTGTTCCCTAACACTTACCCATGGATCCGGAGCAAATTCAAGCAACTCTAGACCTTATAGTTGGTCAATTGGGAACGATTACTCAGCAAATTAGAAACACCCAAACTGATTTAGCGGACTTTAGGCGCCAAACGGGTGAGCGACTTGATAACATCGAACGGATAGGAAACCCTGTTATGTATACACCTTCTAGACCTCCGTCACCTTATGTCGAAGAAACTAGAGCCGACCATAGACCGCAGAGAGAACCTTACAATCCACATCTTAGACCCAACCATGAGCCTGTAGGACATGAACCCGTTTGGAGAGACAACGATGCCCAACTCTTGAAAAATATTCGAATAGACGCTCCTTCCTATGATGGGACCCTCGACCCTCAAGTCTTCTTGGATTGGATTAAAGGAATGGATAGCTACTTTAAGTGGTACAACATTTCGGAGGCTAGAAAGGTTAGGTTCGCGGAAATGAAACTCACTAATCGAGCTAGCCAATACTGGACCAATTTAGAGAACATGCGCGAAGCTCGTGGTGAGTATCCCATCACCGATTGGCGAACCATGAAACAAGAACTTAAGAGAAAGTACCTCCCTCCATCCTACTACCCTAAGCTTTTAGACAAATGGAATAGGTTGACCCAAGGTAGTAGACCCGTAAAGGATTATATCTCCGCCTTTGATGATTACATGATCCGCTGCAGCGGAGAGGAAACTACCACCCCGGCCCAAATCCTTTCTATGTTTAGAGCTGGTCTAAGGGAAGATCTGAGAAATGAATTATTTGCCAGAGGAGTAGACACTTTGGAGGCTGCCTGCAGTTTAGTGTTGGATCTTGAAGAGTCTAGAACCCACTCTCATCCTAAGCATTTAGACTCACGCCCAACACCTTTCAGAACTTCATCCCATCAACCCCTTAACCGACCTACTGGCCCTGTAATCACTCGACCACCCACTGCTCAACTTCCACCTCGTCCTGACTTTAAAGGAAAAACCCCTGAACGTGACACACCGAAAGCGACCTCTGGAACCAAGTGTTATCGGTGTCATGGTTATGGACACATCGCCTCCCAATGTTCTAGCCCCTACAAGGTTACGATAATAGAGGAGGTTGAAGAGGACGAAGTTGAACCCGAGACTGATCTCGTCCATCACGTTGAGGAAGATGAGGAATTTTTCTGTGAAGATGACCCGGTAGGATTACAAGTTGTTAGGTGTGCCTTGTCCCATCCAAAGCCTAGTGATGATTGGCGTAGGACCTCTATTTTCCACACTTTCACCAAAATTGGAGACAAGAATTGTAAGGTCATTATTGATAGTGGAAGTTGTATTAATGCGGTCTCCTCAGCTATGGTAACCAAACTCAATCTGAAAATTACACCTCACCCGAATCCTTACAAGGTTGCTTGGATCAATACGACGACCATTGAGATAAAAGATAGGAGCCTGATTCCTGTTGAGTTTGTTGGATATCAGGAGAAAATTTGGTGTGATGTGTTGACTATGGACGTAGGACAGATTATCCTTGGCCGACCCTGGTTATTTGACAACGACGTCCATATCTATGGGAGAATTAATACTTGTATTTTTGAGCACAATGGAAAGAAGATCAAGCTTATGCCCTCCCAGCCAAAACCCCACAAACCCGAAGTCAAGCCAACCTTTGTCCAACCTAAAGGACTCCACTTCCTAACTGCTAAGGAAGTAGAGGTTGACATAAACCAAGGCTCACCCATGTATGCCCTTGTTGCTAGAGAAGTGACTTCTGACCTTGAGGAACCTATTCCCGAAGAAATAAAGCCCCTTATCGAGACCTATCTTGACGTCTTCCCCGAAGACCTACCCAATCACCTCCCACCTCTTAGAGACATCCAACATGTCATTGACTTAGTTCCCGGAGCATCTCTGCCCAACCTCCCTCACTACCGGATGAACCCTACGGAGCACACTGAACTTAAAAAGCAAGTGGATGAGCTACTGCAGCGCGGCTACATTAAAGAGAGCCTGAGCCCCTGTGCTGTTCCTGCACTACTGACCCCCAAGAAGGATGGCTCTTGGCGTATGTGTGTTGATAGCCGTGCTATCAACAAAATTACCGTCAAGTATCGATTCCCCATTCCCCGACTCGACGATATGTTAGATATGATGACTGGTGCAACCCTATTCTCCAAGATTGATCTTAAGAGCGGTTATCACCAAATTAGGATTCGCCCTGAGGATGAATGGAAGACAGCCTTTAAAACTAAGGACGGTTTGTATGAATGGATGGTAATGCCTTTTGGCCTGAGTAACGCCCCTAGTACTTTTATGCGAGTTATGACCCAGGTCCTTCGACCCTTCTTAGGAAAATTTGTCGTCGTATACTTTGATGACATTTTGATTTACAGTAACTCGGTGGAACAACATCTAGGACACTTGAAGCAAGTCTGTGAGGTCTTGAGGAGGGAACAGTTATACGCCAACCCAAAGAAGTGCATGTTTCTCACAGATAGTATCACCTTTCTGGGATTTATTATTTCTTCGCAAGGGATCTCAGCTGACCCTGAAAAGGTTAGAGCTATCAATGAATGGCCTGTACCGACAAACATTAGAGACGTTCGGAGTTTTCATGGATTGGCCACTTTCTATCGACGTTTTATTAGGAATTTCAGTACTATAGTGGCACCAATAACAGACTGCTTAAAGAAAGGAGAGTTTCACTGGAGTTTAGCGGCCACTAAAGCATTTGAGGAAATTAAGAGAAAAATGGTTGAGGCCCCAGTTATGCGTCTACCTGATTTTTCTAAAGTCTTTGAGGTTACTTGTGACGCATCTGGTATTGGTATTGGAGGAGTTTTATCACAAGAAGGACACCCCGTTGCCTATTTTAGCGAAAAATTAAACGATATCCGGCAACGATATTCTACCTATGATAAGGAGTTTTATGCGATCATTCAATCCCTCAGATATTGGAGGCATTATCTCTTGCCTCAAGAGTTTGTAATATTTTCGGATCATGAGGCTCTACGCTACATTAACTCACAAAAGAAACTCAATGCCCGTCATGGCCGTTGGGTTGAGTTCCTACAAGAATACACCTATACGATTAGACATAAAGCAGGAATTGAGAACAAGGCCGATGATGCCTTAAGTCGTCGGATGATGGTTGCCCGTGAGATGAGAACTGAAGTAATTGGTTTTGAACGACTCAAAGAAGACCATTTGGACTGCCCTGATTTCAAAGAAATTTATGCCCTGTTAGCTAATGGAAGTGAACGTATTACAGATGATTTCTTTGTGGAAAACGGATACTTGTTTAAGTCTCAGAAATTATGTATCCCCAACACCTCTCTTCGAGAATTCCTTGTTTGGGAATTACACGCTGGAGGCTTAGCAGGGCACTTTGGACAAGCCAAACCATTGCCGCAGTTGAATATAGGTTTTTCTGGCCCAGCCTCAAACGGGATGTTAGTAGACTAATTAAGCGGTGTCACACTTGTCAGTTGGCTAAGCAAAGGAAGCAAAATACCGGTCTTTATACTCCACTTCCAGTCCCCAATTGCCCATGGCAAGATGTCAGTATGGATTTTGTTTTAGGTTTACCCAAGACCATTAGGAAGCATGACTCGGTGTGTGTCGTAGTAGACCGTTTTTCCAAAATGGCCCATTTCCTTCCTTGTTCTAAAACCTTTGATGCCTCGCGGATCGCTAAACTTTATTTTGATGAAATCGTCAGACTTCACGGTTTACCCAAGACTATAGTGTCCGATAGGGATGTTAAGTTCACTAGTTACTTTTGGAAGACTTTGTGGCATAAGATGGGTACCAAACTCCAATTCTCCTCTGCTTTCCACCCACAAACGGACGGTCAGACTGAAGTTGTCAATAGGAGCTTAGGTAATCTTCTTAGGACTTTAGTGGGTGAACATATCCGGGATTGGGATTCCAAACTTCCAATAGCTGAATTTGCTTATAACAATTCCGTTAACCGAACAACAGGTATGAGTCCGGCTGAAATTGTGTATGGCTTCCAACCTAGGCAACCAATAGATTTGATTCCAATGGGTCCTAAGTCTAGAATAGGGGTGCAGACGAGTCAAGCCGGCTCGCGAGCTGACTCGTGCTCGACTCGTTAACGAGCTCGCGAGTCGAGCTTATCGAGTTTCGAGCTCGAGTTCGAGCAGAATTTCGAGCTCGGTGTATTAACGAGTTCGAGCTCGATACATACCCTGTCCGGATCGAGAGCTCGTCGAGCCGGCTCGATTAAAAGCTGGGCGGGCGAATTTCCAAATGCCGGACTGCGAATTACGGAGAGCGGGTCCAGCGGGAAAGCTGGAGTACTGGACCGGACGAAATACGAACCGGAGCAACGAAAATAAAAAGTAATTCGACGATGTGAAGCGCCGGTTCAGATATTTCGTTCGTTCGGTCGTGAGGTAGAGTGCGGCGCCCCTTCGTGAGCTAGGGCATTGCTTCTTACCTTCATTCTTCCGGTGCTCGAGCTGCTACCTGCTCCGGTTAGTTCACTTATTGAAATTTCATTTTGCAGATATGCTCATATGCTTTAGTTGCTAGGTGTCTCTCTGTGTCTCTCTCTATCTCACATGACGTAAGTTAATAACTGGATGGGAGAAATTAATTCATATGCTTGAAGAGATTTTCTAGTTTGAGATATTAGGAAAAATTTTTATCCTTTCCACTAAGAGATTTTCTGCTTTGGTTTCTTAATTACATTTCATTTTGGCAGTTGGATCTACAAAAAACGACAAAGAGACAATTGCAGGTTCCCAAAACCAGAGAAATTCTAAACTCGCCTATTTTTATAATAAGGTTAGGGCAATGCCTTCTTCTTCGAAAATTACAGGTTTTCTTTGAAGCATGTTGAATACAACCTTAGATTTTCTTGTTTTCATTTTTAAAATGATTTTCTGTAAAGCAAAACCTAAGGTTGGAACTTGAAACAGTTAGTGTTCTTTTGAATAACTTATCCATTTTTTTTCTTTCTTCAGATCTATTTACGAGAGTTGAGAAGTGATCTTAAAGATTCATATTCAAGTTCAAAAGAGAAGGTATTCATTAAACTTGTGTCATATTTTTAGTTACTATAATTTGTAGTTTTAATGTTAAGATTGTGTATCTATTAACTTATGATTTTTTGATATGAGAAATGCAAAAAAATTTACATTGTAAAAGTTTTTCATTTAAACTTTGTTTGTTGTATGTTTCCATGACAACATCTTTTTATCATTATATATTCCTTATGTTAATTTTTTTCTCTTTGTTGTGTGTTATTCAAACTTCAATCATCTAGATGTCACCGGAACCAATTGTTGAAGATAACATGAGTGAGGAGATAATTTTGGAGACTGTAGATGAAGTACCATCTACTAGTGTACAAGTAAATATTGGGTTGAATGAGAATGATGATGTGGTGGAAGAAAATAAAGCTGTAGGAGGAGATGTTGTAGGCATATGTGAACAGGAAGAAGATGCTAATCCTATTTCAATAAAAAAACGAAAGAAGACATCATCTGTTTGGGACGAATTTAAGGAAGTGAAACTTGCTAATGGTCAGAGGAAAGGAGAATGCATTCATTGTAAGAGGGCCCTGGCCATAGGAAGTACTGGGTCAACAACACAATTTAGACGTCATCTAGATCGTTGTGCGGCTAGAATTCGTTTCTTAAAAAATCAAAAGGTACTTCATTTTCAACCTAAGGAAATTGATTCTACTGCTAACAACTCACAAGAGAGTGCTAGTTTGACAACATTTTCTTATGACAATTCCAAAGTTAGAGAGAGTATTGCACATTATATTTTGATCAATGAGAAGCCTTTTTCAGTTGTGGAAGAGTTTGGTTTTAACCTTGTTTTGAAGACAATGTCTCCCTACTTTTTGAAATACTCAAGAACAACAGCTCGAACTGATGTTTTATTAGTTTATGAGAATGAGAAAAAAAAACTTCAGAATGCTTTGAAAAACATAAATAGAATCAGTTTTACAACAGATATTTGGAAGTCAAAAAACCAAAGAATATCTTATATGGTAGTCACAGGCCATTATGTGGATTCAAATTGGAAGTTGCAGAAGCGTGTCCTAAGTTTTCTACACTTGTCTCCTCCTCACACAGCTACAGAAATAGTTGACACTTTCTACAAGTCACTCAATGAATGGGATTTGGAGAACAAAGTATTCACAATTTCAGTTGATAATGCTTCTAATAATGACCGTGCTATCAAACTCCTTAAGGATAACTTTCGTGTAAGGAAGAAGCTATTTTTTGGTGGGAAGATATTCCATGTTCGTTGTTGTGCCCACATTTTAAATTTGATGGTTAAGGATGGTATTAAAAGCATTGAGTTTGTAGTGGAAAAAGTTCGAGATACAGTCAGCTTTTTGAATGCATCTGAAGGTAGGTTACTTCGATTTGCTGATGTTGTTCATCAGTTGCATTTGCCATCTAGAAAATTGATAATGGATTGTCCAACAAGGTGGAACTCAACCTATAATATGCTTACTGTGGCACTTCAGTTGAGGGAGGCATTCACTTCATATAGTGAGAGGAAAATTACTTATCACAACTGTCCAACAGAAGATGAGTGGAATAATATAGAGAAGGTTTGTGATGTGCTTGGTTTTTTTAATGAAGCAACTAATATAATTTCTGGCACTGAGTACCCAACTTCAAATTTGTTTTTATCCCAAATTTGTACCATCAAGAAGGTCAAAGATGACAGCTCAATTTCTTCTGATGAATTTATCAGGAACATGACAATGAAAATGAAAGAAAAATTTGATAAATATTGGGGAGAGTGCAATCTTCTAATGGCATTTGGTGCTATTATGGATCCTAGAATGAAATTTCTAGTGATAGAGTTTGCATATCCAATGATCTATGGTGACCAAAGTGGGCAAAATATCTCATTTGTTCGTACATTGTTATATGAATTGTTCGAGGAGTACGCAACAACCTTTGAAGAGGAAACAAAAGGAGCATGTGATACATTTAGATTAAGAAAGGACGGTTCAAAAGGTGAAAGTAATTCTTCAAGAACTTCTAAGGAAGGTGCATCAAATAAATATAGTGGATGGCTTGATGTCACAGCGTATGTATCCGAAAAAACAAGTAAGAAACCTGCTAAATCAGATTTGGATAATTACCTCGAAGATGGCTTAGAGATTTGTCCACCTAGTAAGACTTTTGATGTTATTGGGTGGTGGAAAAGCAACCAAGCAAAATACCGTATATTGTCAAGATTGGCAGTGGAGATCTTAGCAATTCCTATTAGCACAGTTGCTTCAGAATCTACATTCTCGGCAGGTGAGCGAGTGGTTGATACATATCGTTCTAAATTGGGCATTGAAACGGTTCAAGCTTTGATATGTGGGTCGAATTGGGTTCGTGCTCACTATGGTTTGAAGGGAAGAATGAAGGTATTAATTTTTATAATGCTTTTGTAATTTGTTGAATGTTTATTTTATAACTGATATATTTTGTACTTGTTTATAGGAAGAGGAGGATGACGATGAAATTGAGATACCAATACCTTGTACTTGAAGATTATTATCATGGTAAATTTTTGGTCAATGATAAATCTCATATCTTGTCATATTTTCTTTCAATTTACTATTCTAGCATGTTGTTTAGCATGAAAAATTTTAGTTTTGAAAACTTTTATTTTATTCTGGTGATCATTATGCAACCTTTATTTTTAATGGAATGCTTGTTTTACCAAAAAATTTGTACTGGTTTGTTTGCAAATCTAGACCAAATGAGTCTATCTAATAAATTTATGTTATTTTTTTCTTCGATCTCTACTTCTTGCCCTAAATCGCCAAAGTTCTGCGGTGCAAGGTGAGCCAATTACTTGGATTTGAACGAAAGCTCTGCTTTCTTTCCTTCTTCTTGATAGATTGGTCTCTGGAAGTTGGATTGTCGAGTATGATGCTAGATGTTTCTTTTTCTTAAATTTGGATGAGGATTTCATAAATCAAGTAGGATTTGATTTATTCATTGGAATCGATGGGAGTTAGTGGGGCTTCTTGCTTTTCTGCGGTTGAATTGCAATCACAGGTTGAGCGGAAGGGGTTTTTTGGTTCGATTGATGGTCTTTATCAACTGATTGTGCTTCTTCATGCTCTAGGTTTATCTATCTCCATATTTTCCTAAAATCATATTCTGTGCTGGTTAGGTTGCCAAGTTTGTCATTTGTGATCCGAAACTACAGTTTCTGGTACAGTTCCCACTCGTTTATGTTAGGTCATGCCTGGGCTACTAAGCACCTTAGTAGCATTCTGGTACAGTTCCCATTCGCTTCTTATTTTTGTTAATTTAATTAGATTTGTGTTATTAAACAATGCTCTAGCATTCCGGTTTTCTATTCTCCCAAAACAATATATATATACAACTTACATAATTCACGATTGCTGCTAGAATTCCTATGTCTAGCTTTCATTTCTTCAGTATTTTTTTGGGTTAGTCATCACAAATCATTTCATTTAAATTACCGATTCCTTAGGAAAGTTTCTAATGCTCTTCTTATCAATTGCAGCTTTGCAGGTTGACGAAGATGAAAAAGACATGGGAAACTTGTAATTTGATCGCATTGTATTGTTTGAAGAGCTGTTTGAGGCATATTATTTTTTATTATGTTTTGGAAAATTTGTAATTTGATCTTGCAATATTGGTGGCTAGACTCTTGGATGGTGGATAGACTCTTGGACCATGCTAACTTATATAGATTCATAAATTTCTTGTTACTATTTTTATTAATATGATATCCTTGTAGTTTATTCTTGTCAAGATAATGTAAAACTTTTTTATTGCTTTATATTAGATATTATCGAAATGGCATCATGTTTTTTTAAGTAACTTATACTGCTCTTTTTTATGGTGAAAAAATAAAAATTTTATTAAAAAACATTATTTTTAAATGTGAAAAATTCATAAAAAATATTCAATTCGAGCTTGTAATCAAGCTTGTACTCGAGCCGAGCTCGAGCTCATTATTCGAGCTCGAGCTAACGAGCCATAAACGAGCCGGGTATTCGGACACACGAGTCGAGCTCGAGCTTGAGTTCTTGACTCGAGTCGAGCTCGAGCTCGAGTTCGAGCCGCCAACACAAGTAACGAGCTAGGCTCGAATAACCTTTGGCTCGAGCTCGACTCGACTCGTTTGCACCCCTAGTCTAGAACATCTGAGTCAGCATCTGCATTTGCATCACATTTACAGGAATTGCATAAGGAAATTAATAACAGAATTGAACAGAGCAACGCCAACCATAAACTTAATGCGGACCTCAAGAAAAGATATAAAGAATTCAAAGTGGGGGATTTTGTAATGGTTCGGATTCGTCCGGAGCGGTTTCCGCAAGGAACCGTTAAGAAGTTACATGCGAGAAGCGCAGGACCTTTCAAAATTATTTCCAAAATAAACAGTAATGCTTATGTGCTAGACCTTCCTGAAGGTTTTAATATTAGCCCCACGTTTAACATTGAAGACCTCGTAGCCTATGAGGGTCCAGAGTTTAATCCCACCAATCCACTAAATAATGAGCCTTGTGTGACCCAACCTGGTGAGAACCCTAGCCTACCTCCACTCCCAAATATTCCTACTTTACCTACTGCGGAGAAAATTGAGGCAATACTTAGTGATGACATTATTTCCACTAAAGACGGTGGTCGCCAAAGATATCTAGTTCAATGGACAGGGAAACCGGAGGCGGAGAACACGTGGATTGACCGAGACGAGCTGCAGAGATTGGATCCAGACTTACTAGAGTGGTACGAGAGTTCCAGGGACACTTACTCGACGGGGTCGAGCTTTCTCCCACCTGGGGAGAATGATGAGGACATCAATCCAAGATTTCGCCACGTGTACCATCGACGGAGACGTAGATCGACGGCCACGACTTGTAGTCTTTATTTTTGATGTATTTGTGCATGTTGCTTATTTATGTATTTTCAGTTTTCCAGTTCTACCCTTAGGGTATTGAGTCTCTATTGTAGCCCCGAGGGCATAGTTGTCGTTTATTTTATTTTCTAGTTTTGAGACCTATATATTAAGGTCTCCATGCATTGTATTAGGAGGGATGATTATTGAATGAAAATTATGTTCCACTATTGTGATCTCTTAGTGAGTTCTCTAAGGGGATAGATCTCTTTGTGAGTTCTAGGCCTCTTGTCAAAGTTTCTTGGTGAGATTTGGAGTGGGATCAAAAGTGAGGCCAAGCTTTCCTCCCTTGTCCCAAACCCGGCGGCCTACTTAGGCTTTCAAGCCGCCGGCCGTTTTCCCCTTTCTGCCGCCCCCACCCTTCCCCAACCGCCGGCCAATTGCTCCACCGCCGGCCCCCTCCCAACCGCCGCCTCTCCCTAGTCAAACCGCCGGCCGCCCATCTTCCCCTAGCCCCAAGTTCCATATTCAAATCCTTTAGCCTTTCTTCCCTTTCCTAAAATAAGTTTACTCAATTTGGAAAGTTACTTAATTGGATTTTAAATTCAAATTTGAAATTCAAACACTTTCCTAATTCTAAAACTTAAATTTGGAAACATCCTTATTTACTTAAATCTGAAGTTAAAATCAGATTTGATTAAAATCTTTATTCAAGTCATTGGGGCCCACCTACTTAATGCAAAGTTTTCTCTCTCCCCTCCTTACATGGCCGGCCCCCTCTCCCTTGGGGTTTCTCTCTCCAATCACCTCCCATTAACCACTAAAGCCCCTTAATCCCCTCCCAAATCAGCCGCCCCCCCCCCCCCCCCCCCCCTACCTCCTTTGGATTATTTTGAAGTTCAAAATAAGCCCCCCTTCCCTCCAAATTACCCAAAATCTGAAGTAATTTCAGGTTGCTGAAATTTCCTAACCCTTCCATCTCTCTAGCCGCCCCCTTCCCCTTCCTCTTGCACCAACCCTAGCCACCCACTTCCCTCAAGGACCACGAAGCCGCTGGCTCCTCTTCCACCTCGTGCTTGCCTTCTCCCTCACATCAAGACAAGTATGAATGGCCAATCCGGACGTTGATCATGGGTCATTGAAAACGATCAAGGAAGAGTCAACCATCCAACCACTTCTTCTACTCCGGTCACCTCTCCGACGACTAATATCTTATGCAACACGCGTCTCCTAGTGGTATCCCTAAGTTTGCTTGCAACGTTCTTCCGCTAATCCCCACCATCAAGAGTTTTGAGTGAGGGATCTCTAGGTGACGTTGTCTAAATTTTAAACTTTGGGCTTTGTTAATGTGCCATTGCATTTACCTTAATTTTGGTTATTAATTTTGCAAGACTTGTAATCTCTAATTGTTGCTAATTGCTATTATTTAGTTTCTTCACTAAAGATTTCTAAATCCAACTTGAGCATGTAATAAGTTTACCAATGACAAAGCAAAGTTCTTCTATGTTCTTAATTTCCTAATAGCAATTTCCTTTGCATCTTGTTTGTTTCACATCACCACAGTATGTCTACTTATTTCTAACTACATGCAGTTATAACATGCTTGTGTCATACACTTGCATAATACATTTTGTTTGGAGTGTATACATGAATGATGCATTTTGCATATTAATGAAATGCGTCATCGTAGCGCGACATATTTTGCATGTTGGGTGCTATGTTCGCATAATGTGTCCTGCATGTTGTAATGCATGTACATATAATACATTTGTGTGTAAATGCATATAATATGCTTGAATGATATTTTCTGCCTATTGCAAAGCATATGGGTGGGCATTTTTTAAGTGTTGATCATTTTTGAATGCGCACAACGTTCTATTTAGAAGCTTATAAACGTCTTTTGTCTGCTTGTACGTTGTAGATTCAGTGGCATGGTTTAGCAATGCGTTGAAGTTCATTTGTCGCGCATCGGCGATGTGGTTTTGCTCATATTGCCTCCTACAAGTTATTTTCCTCAGCATCCAGCCTGCGAGAATACGCTTCAACTTGCAAAATGAGCTATGCGGTGCGTCAGGAATCTCCTACCGATCGCTGGTGAGTAAACTGATTTATCTTGTGTGACAGTTTGACATTGCAAATTCATCGCCTCAATTTACCAGTGGCCCGCAATTTTTAACTACAGATTTCCTAATTTTGCTTATAGGTGAATCGTAGCATTGCGCTATGGGTCGTTCGTTGTTCCTTACGAGCGAGCTATTGTGCATTGCAAGCTTCGTTTGACATCGCTCATGGTTCAACGCTATGTATTTAAGAGCTAATAGCAATTGCATTATGTTTAGCGCGACTTCCCCACCATTGCCTATAGGCAGGACCGTTGTATGCATTTTCAGTCTCCTGCTGTAATCTGCGAGCAAGTTGCTTTGAACACAGATCTTTTAGTACTGTCTACAAGTATTTGCATTGACTACGGATCTTCTGCATTTGTCCGTAGATGGCATGTTGTATATATGACTCATCTCCTATAGCACCTCGTAGGTGCTTGTATCTGCTACATTCCGCCTGCCCTTGCTTGCTGAGGATCAATGCATTTGACTGTCATTACACAATTCTTGACTAAAAGGGTGCCGTAACATTTATTGCCTCTTATCGATCGTCACTCGTGGGCATACTACTGTGCACACGATAAATACCCTGCCATTGCTAGCAAGCACTCGTATTAACCATGTGCTGCACTAAGTATGTTTGAACCTCCTTCGTTTACTTGTAGGTGAGGTATTGTGTTCATGACGGGTCTTCTACAGTAGTTTGTAGGTATTTGCATTCGCTGCATATCGACCATCCCTTGTGGGGGAAATCAGTGTATTCGCCTGACACTGAATGATTATTGGCTACGAGGGCGTCGTAGCATTCACCACCTGTTGTTGCTCATCACAGTAGATGTATTATTGTGCATACTGTGACTCTTCTGTCATTGCTTGCATGCAAATCAAGGTGCTCATTTGTAATTTGATGTTGACTGTCGGCTGAATTGCATTCATTCATATATCAACTTTTATTTGTTTGCAAAGGACCCCTCATCCTTGAAACATATTTGTTGTTGCCTATTGTGGGCTAGCTGCATTGAACACGAGTCTTCCAATAACATCCGCAAGTGCGACTTCCATACATGCTGCAAGTTTGCATGCTTCACCATAGTTCTACTTATTTAACCTGTAAGCGAGCTGTTTTGTGCATGAAGAAACCCTAACAATAGTTTGTAGGAGCTTATATATACTTCCAATTTGTCGTGCTTGTTTGTGCATAGTACATTGTGTGTTATGCTTGCAAGGGGATTGATCACATTCATCATACATTACCCCTTATTACTTATAGAGGCCCGATATGTTTGCTTGCACATTAATGTTGGTTGTAGGTGAATTGTGTTTATTGCACTCATTCCCTTTTGTCTTGTCCATAAGCTGATCAATAGGAGCGTCAACTGTTGTTATTCATGGGTGGCTGCCATACAACATATCCAGTGCTAGCATACTAATCTGCACACTCTTTACTATTGTTCGCAAACACTCACAAGCTTCTCGTAGCTGCTTGTAAGTGGACTGTTGTGTGTGTCATAGGTTCATTCTCTTGCTTGGAGGCACGTTATTCTGTTCACTACAAGTCCCCTACATATGCTTGTGTGTGAATTGTCACAATCATTGCATATTCCTTGTAGCCGCTCGCAGGCGGATTGTTGTGCACATTACAAGTCCTTTGCCCGTGAGCGAGCTGTCATGTTCATTACACATCCTCTGCTTATTCAATCACAATTAAGTTATATCTTCATACTGCAGGTTTCTTTTATTTGATTATATTCTTATTTCAAGTATGTATTTAGGTTCAATTCCCTGCAAGTTTGGTTCCCTGTTTATTAGTTCACAAATTCTATTCAGTATGAGTTGTTCAAGTCAAGTTCATTGTATTTCAGTTCAAGTTAGGTCCTCCATTCAGTTCAAATTTCAGTAGTCTCCCGGCGTCTCCCCTGTTTAGGGGAAACTTTAGAGAGTTGGGCCTTCCCTACCATGCTACGAAAGTGCATAGGATAGGTGTCGGGTGACACCACGGCCATAGTCTTCAATCCTACCATGCTACGAGAGCAAGTAGGAGTCTTCGAGGTACCTGTTTGAAAGAAGTTCCCCACCGGCACTGAGGCACACATGTGTACTTAATTTTGTCCTCGTCATGCCAACAGAGCGCTTAAAGGCCTACCCGTCTCGCCGCAAACGTCGCACTGGATTCCCTCTCATCACGTTACGAGAGTGTGTAGGGTGGTCTCCCGGAGCGCCACGAGCGCCGAAAGCGAGATTTTTAGATTTTTTTGAGTTTGAAGAGCATCATACCTTGACGACCGGAGTGACGACGATGTTGAGGGCTTGAGGATGGTGATGACATAAATGCATGGGAGGCTGACCTGAGGAAGAGGGTTCGGTTGCAGGAGCTGGGGTTTCGGTTGGCACAGGGTTGTGTGAACAGAAGGCTTGCGTGAGTTTGGCGGCTCAAGCTGAAGGGATTCGACAACTGGACACCGGAAGGGAGCTTTCGGCTAAGAGCAGGTAGCAGGATGTGAGGAAGGGTCGGAGAATTTCGAGCTCTCGTGTGTAACGAAGAAACCGAAGATTTCATTTTATCCCCGTCTTAACAGTGAGAGCGGGAGCGGGATCGAGACGAAGCATGTGTGAACGGACAGCTTCGGCGCCGAATTGCACAGGAATGATTACTGTAGCAGACGGCGGATGCGATTTGAGCAAGAGTTGGGTATGGGCAATGACAGATAAAATTTTTTATTTGATTTTGATTTATATTTTTTTTTTGAATTTCTGTAGAGGTGAACAAATCCAAAACACCTAAATCTTATTAAGTGTTTTTAGAATCAATTGAATTAATTTTAAAAAAATAGAAACACTTACTAAGCATGTTCATTCTCTTATTTCCTTATTTTTTAAAATAAAAATTAAAAAAAGGGTTAAGTTCGGGGACTAAATTGAATACTAAGAACAATAGGGACAAAAATAAACACACCAATATAGTTTAGAAACCATTTGACAAATTTGGTTTTATCAATATATTATATTTCAAAATGATAATCAACATAACAGAGATGCACATAAAAGGGAAAAAATTGTAACATGCATGGTATCCCACACAACCACGCACTCCTATGATCATACAGATGCAGGGTACAGACATTCATAGAGCAACCTATTAAATCTGTTTGTTCCTTGCATGAAATTAACTTTAAATTACCCTTGATACATCTTTGGCACTACAGTTTTAAAAACAAGCCTTTACAACTATTAAAAAATATTAGCCTTGCCTATTTAGACAGCAAAATAATACAAAAGCCATCAATCTAATCAGTAAAAATCAAAATTTTTCTTCTGGGTCCATTCAGACCATGGAAGCAGAAAGACAAAATTTAAGCGATGAAACAAATTTTGAAATAAATAGCATCTGCATGAAATTGGCTACTAACGTACCCAGAGGCCAACGTTCTTGCAAGAGCACACTCGTGATTTTTTAAGCGATGCCCTTCATCAACTATCATATAGAACCAATGAATCTTCCTCAGAAATACTTTGTCTTTCATTATAAGGTCATAGTGGGTGATCAAAACGTTAAACTTTCCTTCTCCAGAAATCTCTTCTTTTATTGCCTTTCTTTCATTTACCCCTCCATCATATAAAACAGTTGATATACTGAAGCAAAAAAAGTTCAACTGTCAAACAAAGGGAAAAAAAACAATCTCTTGATAATTTTTAATCTATAAAAAAATGGCAATACCTAGGTGCCCAAGTTGCAAATTCAGTAAGCCAGTTTGGCAATACAGCCTTTGGAGCTATGATCATGTGCGGACCACTGACACATTTGTGCTCCATCAGATATGCAATCAATGCAATAGTCTGAATTGTCTTACCTAGGCCCATCTCATCAGCAAGGATACCATTTAGATTGTTGTTAAACAAAGAAAGCATCCATTGAAGTCCTTCTAACTGATAAGATCTTAATTCTCCACCCTGGAGCATAGCTGGCTGCTCAGTTACCTGAGAAATATTTAAAAGCAGAAGTTATGAAAATGGAAAAGGAAAAGGAAAATGAGAGGAAGAGTAAAACAAATGAAAAAAGGTATTAAAACTTGTGAAACAATTGAGCAACTTAATTAATGAATGCTAGTGACCATGAACTTACATGTAGAACAGAATGTTTACTAAAAAAATAGAAAGAAAAGAAAGAAGCAATTATGAAATATAGTGTGAAAAAAAAAAATTACAGGCTAGCATGCTCATTTTTTAGTGTTTGCATAAAATTGCTCAGTTTAATTTTTGCAGTAAGTTGATTTGAAATATGGTGAATACTCTCATACACTTGAAACCAATTAATCAAAACTTGAAATCAAAATCAAACCGGCATTATGGCAAACAAAACCAAAATGTTAGGTTCGATATGAGTTAAAGAACGTATAATTAGTTAGACGAATTCAATTAGGTTTGGTTTGATTCACTTTGATTTTAAGTGGATTTCAATGATTAAGTGTGATTTGATTTCATAGTTTTGTTCTAAAGTGATGGATCTTCAAAGAAGATTTCAT
The DNA here is from genome assembly GCA_019925795.1 of Dendrobium chrysotoxum. Lineage (NCBI taxonomy): Eukaryota > Viridiplantae > Streptophyta > Magnoliopsida > Asparagales > Orchidaceae > Dendrobium > Dendrobium chrysotoxum. Next base: position 90,140,780 of record CM034314.1, on the reverse strand, counting down.
CAAAAGATAATGTTTAGGAGAAAAATAAAAAATTGAAAATGTACCAGTGGAAACTTTTGCCAAAGGTCCAGCCGTCTAGGGAATTGGGTCTTCAAGCATAAAGGAAGAAATGATAAGCTGACTTGAGTGATAAGTGAACCTCAAGCCTAAATAACCGAGGACAGCATTTTATTGTACCAATAATCAGACAACAACAAGAATTTTATATGTTTAATCGGTTTGTTTTGTTTTATTTCAATTTGACAAAATTTCAAACCAAAGCCAAACCAAAGACAAAATATCAATCTGAAACCAATCCAAACTTAAATAAAACCAAACCAAATGATCAATTTAATCGGTTCAGTTTGGAATGTAGGATCAACCGTTTTTCTGCACATCCCTATTTTTATAACCGCAAAAAGGTAAAGTGGTGCATATAAAAGCATGCAGGAATTCAAATTTAAAATTCTAGATACAGAAAATGAGTAATGCCTACAAGTACACTTTAACATTCAAATTATTAAACAAAATTAAAAAAAATCTATTAATCTAAATTGTGGGGTCAACAAATGGAACTTCTGCAAGTTACAAATTGAAAACAGTATTTTAAGTGAAGTACTCCATCGATGAGGAGAGGAGAGTTGTACACTATAATTCAATCCGAATAGTTGCAGAATTCATGAAAATTTACATTACATTTTTTTCTTACAACATATAAAAAAGCATTTTGAATATTATTAAAAACAATTAGATTTTTTTTTCCACAGAACAACCTATCAGTTTTTGGGGTTTGCACGGTTATGCATGGATAAAAAGATAAGAAATAGTTAAGCAGTGGCACAAAACTCCAGCACTCTTCGTTAAGAGGCTATTAAAGTTAGTTTTTAACAAGATAGGGACAGAAGCAAAATGAGGGCATTCTAAAATGCCAATTTGTAAAACAAACAAATTTTCAAAATAACAATATGTTTTCTAACCATAAATGAGGTTTTCATGTGTGCAACCCATGCAAGCTGCTGAGATTATAAAGGTTGAAGAGCCTAATTTTAGCAACTTAATCATTACCTTTTCCTGAATGGAATGAACAGCAGAATTATATTGTCTTTGTCCTTCAAGAAAATCATTTGTATGGAAATCTGGGCCAGACTCGATATCAACAATATCCTTATCTTCATCTAAAATTAGTTCTCCTGGAGTTCCAGTTTTAGAGAGAGAAGGATCAACAGACTCGGAACCTTTCAAGGCTTCAAGATCATCAAAATGTTCAGCATCTTTCTGTCTCTGGACTGCAGCACCAAGGCAAACAAGAAGCTCATTTGTTTTTCCAAGAAGCATGGTCAACCGCTCATTCTTGCTCTCTTCAACCAATCTCATGTATGCCTCTTGGTCATCTGCTTTTAATGCCTGAAACCTCAACTTTTCTGCACGAGTAGCTCGTTGCCTTTGCCTTGCATGCCATGCCTACATGCATATAGTTTACCAAGTCAGGATAAATACTTCATGGTAAGAGCTACTAAACTGGGTTCACTAAAAGAGGTACAAGTCAAGTTAAAAAAATCATTCTTTCTGGAATTATTAAAAAAAAAAAAACTAGAAGTTTAGGATAGCATCCCCATCCATGAGATCAAACAAGCATGCTACTTCTTCTAGCAACAACACAAAATCATCATCTGCAACGATGATAACACTGAAGGAGCATAAATTGAAAGAAACTTCTCTAATGTGTAGATTCATAACATCAATGTGATTAAGTAAGCATTTTACTCAAACCTGAACGCCATCATTTTTCTGTTTTCTTCGTTTCAAAGCAGCTTGTGCTTGTAATTGAAACTCTCGAGCTGCATTAAGTATTTCAGCAAAAAATTTCCTCTTCTTGGTCTCCATGCGATTCTTTTCTTCCTCTTCAAGCCTGGAAAGCCTCTGGAAACAAAATCAATGCAATAAGAAACTTCTTAGATTGACCTAACAAATGGCTAACTAGCAAAGAGAATAATAATGTGCAACAGATAACCTCTGCATCTCTTTTTTTCCTCTGACGATCATCAACTTCCATTGCATAAGTATCGCCAATGCCATACATGCTAAAAGGATGTCGCAGGCGCATCATTCCCCAATCAAACAATTGTTTTTCAGGATACGCACATTTTTCATATAACCAGTGCTCTGCACTAACATCAGCACGTACCTTCCTCTGTAATTGTACCAACTGAAACAAGGAAAGCATTCAACATAACAAGCTACTTTTGAAGCTTCGATATAAAATACAAGAAAAAGAGCAATAAAGGTAAAGAAAGAGTAATGTGTACATAGGTTGTTCATTTTTATGCAAAATGCAAGTAGGACATTAAGCCCCTCTATCTGGAATACCCTCAAAAGGTCTCACATCTTTTAAAATACAAATCTAGGACCTTTCCATAACTATGACCAGTAGTGAGAGGTTAAACTAACTAAGTGCCCTCAGCTCGCTGAAGTTTTAGCACCCATTATTCCTACTATGATCTCACGGAAGGCCTGGCTCCGGATGGAATTTTTTAGGGTCAGCGGTCACCCACAGCGTTATCTTGCATCATAGTGGTGGCAGTAAGAATAGAAGGGAGAAGCAAAAGACGTATTCATCACCAAAATACCAAGGTAAGAAAGTGACAGAAAACATTAATGTAGACGTACTTGCTGATTAAATCGAAAAACTGAGAGACCTACTTAAGGGGTTTAAAATAAAAAAGAAAAAGACAAACCAAAATTTTCTACTCCGAGCAAACTATATAAGAATTTCAGAAATAACAAAAACATTTTTCTAGCAGACAGCACTATGATAGAAGGAAGAGAAAATTAAAAAATTCCAATTAACTCAAAAGCATAGGAGCATGAAAATTTTTCATTTGTCAAGGTTCGCTAAATCTTCAACAACAACATAAAGTCTTTATCCCACTAAATCTCACATTCACTAAAAAGTTATAAAGCTTGCAAATCTTAATCACTACGGGGCTATTTGGTTGAAATTTTTTTGAATTGATGAATTTCCAAAATGCAAAGTAGATATAGTGTAATATGAATACTCAAAATTTTTAATGTCTGTAAAATAAATATAGGTGAAACTTTTTTTTGTTTGGTTGGATGTAAACTATAGAGTATAACACACCACTGAAATGTAGTGGTAAGATTACCACTTACTGTTTTTAAATTGAAAGAAAGAATAAGCCGCCAAGAAATTATTTTAGGTCCATTTTTTAAGATTGCTCAGTTAAAATAGAGTGACACACTTTATATGAGGAAAATTTAGATTAGTCTATCCAACAGATACAATCCTCATTAGAACCTAGAAACGACTAAGCTATCAAAACATACCCTATTAATCATTCTGATCAGCAAAAACTCATGTCGTACAACCACCACTACAAAACTGCAATAGATCAAAACATCATAATATTTTTTGAAAAAAACAAAGCGATGTTTATCCAAACAACTGACTCATTAATCTGCATATGTATCAAAACTTTTTAATCACTTTTCCACAAGATATCATTTGACTGTTCTCTTAACAAACTTTGTTTTAAAACAGTTTTATCAATAACATTATCTTGATTCCACTTGAAATATGAATTTGAATAATGATTCTAGTATATCTAATTTTATTGATGAAAGTTTCTATGCAAAATTTTCAAGATATGACTCATTTTATAAGGAAATAAAATATTCATTTTTTCTTGCAGCCACAACACGGCCAATCTCTTCAAGAAATAATTACATAAATTGAAATAGAGATTAAAAAAAAAAAAAAGATTTCAACCATCGAATGGGACAATTGGGACCAATGAGAGATAGATGTTCGATCTTGACAACAGGAGACTTAGACCGACAATAGTGAAGACTGCGAACAGGGAGCTATGTTGTGGTTTCAAAGGAGTTGATGACTGCAAGAGGGGCTAAGCCAGTAACGAGGGGGTGCCAATAACCTCAAATGAGGGTTGAGGCTATGATGAGAGGGAGGAGGGGCTTGAGGAAAGAATTTTGGAATACACATGAGAGGAGAAAAATTGCGAGATTTGGATTTTGCTCAAATCGGGTGATTTGGAGTACATGGTTAAGTAGTCTTTTGAGGTATTCTTAATATCTCAAAAATTTACATTATATCTTATTTACTTGAACCAAACACTACAACTTATAAAATGCATGTAAAAGAAATGCAATACACCCATTTTACGAACTACAACCCCTAAAGAATAGATGTTTACAAGTATCTGAGTTGTTTTAATAGCTTAAAGTTCTAATTGTTGCAGCTAATTTTGCAGCACAGGTTTTTGCAATTGGATTACTAAATAATTTTTACACTAAAATTTTGAGAGAAATAAACGATCTAACTTTGAGCGTATCATCCATGACAACTTTTGTTTATCAATAAATTAAACCTTTGTTTGGTAATGTTGTCTTGTTTCTGTGTTAATATTGTTTGGTGTAAAATAATTGATCACTACGACCACATTGAATAGAAAGCAACTCTACAAGGATAAAGCAGACGCAGTAAAACAAGGATTGGTTGACTATTCAAATAAGTTAGCTCAGACAGCTTTTCATATGCTAACATAAAGAGTCAAATTGGGCCAAACAAAAGTTGAATTGAAGCGGTGCTTAAGCCTTTATAGGCCACCAATTAATTTTGGCAAAATTTCTTATAATTTATTTTCATTTTTTATTAGGTAAAATGTAATAAAGATAAGAATAATCAATCCATATTTTAGGCAATAATGGTAAGGATAATCTCATCTTTAGGAAATTTTTCCTTAAGAAATAGAGTTGGATGTATGGACTTTTGATTATTACTAGTTAACGATGAATTGTTTCTTCCCGCTTGATCCAAGTTGCTTATGTGGGTCGATCCAGGTTGTGTGTATGAGAAGTTTCCCTTTGTTCTTTTCTCCTTGTTTCATTTTGCGGCACTCAAGTCTCCATCAATTTGGTGACACCAAAGAGAGGTGATATAAAATTTTCTTATCTAATTAAATTACCTTGCAAAAACCCCATCATCGTTGATTTCCAATACTTGATTGATCCACCCCCAACTTCCCACACCACCTGCCTTACACCCAATCTTAGGGGGCAAACAAAAAGAAAAAAAAACTAATAGAACTTAACATATAAAATAAAAAAATTAAACCAAAAAAAAGAAAAGAGAAATTATTTTAAATTTATCCTAACAACCCTCCTAAATTTGGGATTAATTTAAATTAATGACTAAATTTAAATTCAAGAGTAATTGAAAACCCTATACAAATAAAGGTTTTAATGACAACATCAAAGATAAAAGTGTTGGCTAAGCAAGGGTTGCCTTGATTTGTGAGAGATTTGGTTTGAGGCCATTAGAAGATATGAGAAAACCAAGAAAATATAACAAACTCCATGCATCGCCAGCTTTTACAGATAAAATTTAAGGAAAGGGAACAATTGCTTACACCCTCTTAATAAAAAAAAAAGATTTTTTTTTTAATTTTATTTTATTTTTATTTTCCGTGACTTATTCTCTCATATTTCCATATGCACAAGTTGTCTCATAGTGTCACAACCAGAACAATACGAATGGCCTTCTAGTATTGGTCTAACATTTTGGATGCATTAGGATATTGTTCTGACATTTCGGATGCATCAGGATACTACATTTGGGTAAATGGGAGATGAATAAGTATTATTTCCATGCGAATAATTTGTTCCAAGTAAAATTCTCATGAAATTGTATCTGCTCTCCACCATTGTTTTCATATTCAACCGAATCAACTTATAAATGATCACAAATGGGGTATCTCATATGGCACGGGAATAGATTTGATCCGAAGTCAAATCAATGAAGGGGGGAACAAAGAACTTCGAGTAAACAACTTGGATATCAGGAGCACTAAACAAATAACTACATTTCATTCATCATCAATCAATGATCAATTACACAACATGGGTCTCTATTTATGTAAAATATGGTTACAGGAAAATGTCAAATATTTCAAAAACAAATTCAATCATATCTTATCATATCCTAACAAACAATCGAATTTAAACTTATTCTTATCCAAAATGAGGATAAAAATACGATAAAATAATTCAAATTAAAATATGCATGAAAGAGAAATTCAATCTTAAATAGAAATGGGTCTAAAATGGCTAGAAAAACCCCATTACATGATGTGATGACTTGATTGAATCCTTGTAATTGGCTTACAGCCAATTAGGCTCTTGTGGAATAATTTAACATCTTTAGAGACTTTTACTGCATCAGCTTCTCATTCATAACACAGGTACCCACTCTTTGAGACCTATTGCAACTCTTACAGGAATTAGAAGCCATCAGTGTTCCTTTCAAATTCCCTCCAATTGCCATCATGAGCAGTCACTTAGAAAGACTTCAAAGAATTCCACATCGGCTACTCTCCTCTAAACTCACAAACCTTCAGCAAGCACTGACAAACTTCTCTGCTAACCTCTGTAACTCTGTTGCCATGGCCAAGATAAGGACAGCCACCAATAGTCTTCAGCACCATCAAGCATTAATAACTTTGATGGGTTATTAATTATTGAAAAATATAAAGTTATATTTTTCAACAAACCAGATACAAAATAAAAAACTAAGAAATGTACATTCATAGTAATAATAACAAATACTCTATATAGCAAAAAACATTTCTACATATATGCATCCCAATTCCTCACATTGAAAAAAATAACGGCTTACTTTGATGAGATTGTTAACTCAATTTATGATAAATAATTACCTTTAGACCATAGAGCTCAAGCAAGCACTTCATCTGCAAATCCTCTCCTCTACTTGATGGCAACCCTGTTAAACCGAAACAAAGTTTAGCATAAATTAGATAAAACTAGCTGCATACAATAAATTAGAAACAGAACATCCTAAAAGAAAGACTACTTATTAGTGCAGTCAAAATAAACCACATACTTACCATAACTTAAATTCAATGATAAGTTTCAATTCTTTAATATCATGTGACATCAAAAGAAAGACTGCTTATTCATGCAGTCAAACTTAAGTTACTCTTTTGCTGGTTAGATCTGTGATACCCAGACGTACTAACTCTTATTACAAGCACCAAATACTTAACATAACTTAATTTCAGCAAAAAGGTTCAACCACGCCAACAGAAAATATAGGAATAATGTTGATAATATGAGACAACATGTTACATATTAATTGCAGCTTCATAGTGCATTTAACCACACAATAGTTGTATACAAAATATTGCCGGACTTGTAGACTTAGCCTTATAAAAGCATAGACACGATAAAGAAATAGGAAATATACAACAGATATATGAGGCAGTCTATTCTTGGACGAGTAGGATATTCATATTGTGAATTCTTGCAAACAAAATATTTTTATTAGATACAAAATTATAGATGTATGTTATAATTCAAGCCTTGAAAAGGTAGGATACCATTGTAGGGGCATGTCATGTACCAAATACACGCATATATAAATATATACATTACCACACATAAAGGTGAAAATCACTAGCCTTTTTTTAAGAAAACATAATTTTGATAGAAATAACAAGTAGCTAATAGTTAAACTATAAGGGATGGTGAGGCTTCTCTTGAAATAAGTGAAATTTTAAAATAATAGAGAAACTGTTTAGAAAGTAAAAGAGCTTTAGATTATTAGAATAAAGCCTTAAGTACATAACATATAATCTTAGTGAGAATTATATAAATAGTTTATCATCAATATTACTAGAAGATAAAGTGATAAATATAAGAGATTTAAGAATCTTATATCTATTATATATAAGTATAGGAATGTAAATGTAGATGTATAAATTCTAAAGTTAAGATTGCACAATTAAAATTACGAAATGTCTTAACAGTATTGTATCATAAGAGAGTATCATGAAGATTTAAAGGTCAACTTTATAAAAATGCAATTAGTATTGTTATGTCACATGGATCTAAGGGCGGGCCTAAAATAGTGGTTTGGTTGCCTCCATTATCTCCTAGAGATCATGAGCCTCTTTGTAATGTATGGGTAAGGTTACGAACATAACCCCTTCTAAGTTCCAATGGTCTTGGGAGATCAAGCACTAGGTTATGGCTTTTTATTAAATATGGATAGAAGGGTAGGTGGTAAAATTTCAATTATAGTTAAATTTATTGTAGTAAAAATGAGAATGCAACGACAGAAGCATGGAAAAACTAGAGGATATGTTGAGTATCAATTGTTTTAAAGAGATGATAGGATTAACATAAATAAAATATATGATAAAAGAAAATAGACATCTGTGGTTTAGACATTAAAATAATGGGTAGAAAATACATCTATATGACTGGTAGATAAAGTTGGAGTTGAATAATTAGGAAAGAAAAGGAATAGTAGCCTAATGGTAAATTTGGTAAAGTCTTGCAAAATAGGCTTTATGCCTCAATATTAAATTTTTATAAATTGGAAACTGTGATAAAATAATATTTAGTGAAAAGTGATTAATAATATCTAGAAAAGTTTGAATGATATTAAACATCGCTAAGATACATTGAATCCAACAAATATCATTTGTATGTTGTTTAGAATGTCTCTGTATTTAAATATCTATGCTTCATATTTCATGAATCATGGATCATTGACAAATGATGCAAATAGCATTAGTCATTGAACCTTTTTTTATCTATCGGCTTTCTATTGCTAAAATAATATCTATAATCTTTTTTGAGTAGAATGTTTTGTTCAATAAATATATTCTAGCCAACTTGTGATATGCTTCATTTATATACCAACACACATTTTTTAAAAATATTCAACCATATGGAATAATTGAACTGCAAGCATCACGAATTTGATGTTTGTAACAATAATATTCTCTATCAGGTACTCTATTTTTGTTGTCTTTCAATATCTTGCCAAGATGTTATTGGATGAATATGGCTTCTTCAAATATGACAGATGGATGTCATAGCCTCAAGAATATATTGTGTTTCTTACGAGTAAGCTATAAACTTTTAATACATTAATGTCATCCAGATTCTCCATATTGGAACATACAAGGATATTAAAATATGAAAGAATACTCAATAACTATGATAACATTTGTTGATAAAGGATATTATACATTCTTTGAAAGAATTGTTCATAAAGATTGTTAATATCCCCATCAATTTAACAGTATTTCCATTCAAGTTGGAGTCCTTCGAAATGTCATTCCATTCATTGCGTCCTTATCCTATATAATAAATTACACAGTTAAAATTAACTTAGGCCAGTTTTAACCTTGGTAAATTTGATAGAAGATTATGAAAAAACAATTAAACTCTGAGCTCCAAAAGTATAGAACCCATGATCTGGATTCAGTGTTTCTTCTTCAATATGAACTCCAAACGAAGATGCTATTCTAGCTTTGTTTTGGTTTATGAATTCTTTGGCCTTAGATTATACAGAACTTATAATTCAGATAATTAAACTGGAAAATTAATGAGTGCTAATTTGACTTATACAATGTAATAACAAAAAATGGGGTCTATTTTAAGTACTTCTTTACAATAAGTACAAGTATGTGGATGATAAAGAATATGCAGCTCAGAACATGTTGGCTCATATTTTCGTACCATATCATTATTGTTGAATAAAATTGAAGATGTTATATAAATTCATAGTTTACTGGATCAAATTAAACTTCCTGTTAATTTTTAAAGTGGTAATTTTGAAATTTGATAAGGAAATGACTTTCATTCATAGGGTATGATAACGTGGATCTTTAACAAATGTAATCTCTTTTACTTCTGATTTGTATAAAAAAATAAGATTAATTAATGAATTCTATATACTCATCATTTGGTTAAATGTTTGGAAATTCTAAGAATAAATATCTTTAAAGAGATAATTTTATCATGCTAACAACAGTATTGTATTTAAACTAAATACTTTCAAATTTTTCATTGAAAAAGGAGCATGCTCTTCATGATCCGCTCCGCTCTATGATTCTATTTTCCGAATGGTCTGCTTTCAAGTCCTAAGTTTTCGAAGATTTTGTAAATTAATTACACACAAAAAAATTTCGTTGTAGGAAATGCATAAATGAATACTTTTGTTGAAGCCTTCCTACAATATATTTTGTGATAATATGATTAAAAACCATGCAAATATGAATTTAGAATTCAAAGAAATGCAAAAGCATATCGACAAAAACAAATTAGTCTAAATACCATCATAATTAATATTAAAATAATATATTTCAAAAGAATTGTGGGCTCCAAAAATTCGCACCACGGCCTCTCCGCGACTCCCCTTTTTTTGTTTGTTGGCTAGGAGAGTTTTAATGAGTTTAGGTTCCGAGGTAAATTTTCAGAAGGCGGATTGGGTTTTAAATAAGACATTATCCAGATATTTCGCCCTCATTTTGAGGGGAGTTTATGATCTGAGCTCAGGTTTCCTATAGGCGCAAGCCCCTATAGTTAATTACCCCTCCCAATAACGAGAAAGAACTTTCAATTAAGGCTAGTCGTTAAATACATAGTATCCAGGGTATAGTAGCAACAAAACACGACATTTAAATTTGAAATTTATTACCACGCACTTAAAGCGGATGGTGGGGAGAATAATGATGAACCCGACCAAGATCCCATGGTTCCGTTGTCCCGGGTCATCATTATCCCTAATTTACTTAGTTAGAGAAGGTAGTCGACCCAACCTGACTGAAGGATCCTTGTCGACAGCCATAGGTTGCTTCATCCAAGGGTACCTTATAGACTTGAGGTGAATGTTTGCCTACGGGAACAGATTTGAGTCCACCTTAGCTAACAAAGGGTTTTGTGTCTTATCAATTATATCCTATTGATTCATTACTCAAATATTTAAAGCCGTTGGGGAACATAAGGGCTCTGGCCATGATCGACATTTATTAGTACCATTTGATGACAAAACCACCCAATCAAAGGGCCCCGGTCATAGCCGTTTACATGTGGTGTCATTTCGAGACAAGACCACCGATTAGAAGACACGTGTCACGTCCTTACTGGCAAGAGATTGTTTTGAGAATGAATCTTAGTGATATTCTCTACTGGACATTTGCACTTTGTAAGCTAAAGTGATTTTCAAATTTGTCCACCTTGACAAACTGTTGCGGAGAGTGGATGGATCTTCTGCTTTAAGTGTTTGGGCAATTTATTTCATCTTAAATATCTTAATTTTTTGTGATCTTTTGAGTTTTGAAATTTTATTGAAATTAGAGCCCCTTCATGATTGATTTTAAGATTTGGGGCATTTAAAAATGATGATCCCCTCCGATTGCGATTAGCTTTCAACACGACCATCATCGGAGATTATTTATGGGTATTGTTATTTCATTAATTGAATATTGTCAACTTTGTTTACTTGCAAACAGAAGATTGGGTCCAGCTCTTAATTTTTGTGAGTTATCATGTATATTCATTTTAATATATGAATTTTCTTTGTAAGAGATCTTGAAGATCTAATATGAACGTAAAAAAACCAAATATTCCAGTCAACGCTACGAGCGTGTATTTGTTCAGTAGTTCAAATCGTGTCAGCTTCAATCCATTCAAAGAGAAGGATCGGATTTGAATTTCTTGAGTTCTTTTTTTTTACCCCGCGCAGCATCCTCAGATGTCACATATATACATATACCACGCTCATCGAGACCCATGCGGGTATTTAATCGCATGTATTTTCTGTGCATTTTAGATGATATGTTTGATGGTGGTTATATGCATATAATACAATAGGTGTATATAACACATCTGCATGTTCACATACACACTCATGTGTTTATTTTAATGTTGACATACTTGCGTACATATTGTATGTTTGCATGTATACATGTGAATTAACATATGCATTTTGCATGTTGGATGGTTGTGCTTGCATAATACGTTTTGCATGTTAATGTAATGCACCGTCAAAGTGTAACATACTTTGCATGCCGAATGATGTGCTTACATAGTGTGTTTTGCATGCAATAGTGTATATGCGTCAGCGCGCATTTGTATGTTAGGTGAGAATGCCCATAACATATCTACTCATAACAAACTGCATGCTCTTATGATGTATTTGTACTGTACACTTTATGCTTCCCAAAGCATTTGCAAAGTGCACATGCATATTCTGAATGCATTAGCGCGCATTTCAATGCATGAGGGGTATGTTCTTGACATATTCAAATATAAACAATTGCGTAAATGACTGTCGTTGAGAAGTGCGCAAGATTTCATTTTAGAATTTGCAAATGTCTTATGTTCGTTTGTATGATTATTGCGGATCCGATGGGTTCATTTCATCTTCCGCATAATGTTATTTACTCCAAATTCAACTTGTAGGATTGCACTTTTGCTTGCAAGAGAGCTGCATGGTGCATTACAAGTTCTCCACCCTTCATTCATAAGTGAGCTAATCTATTTGAAGTGACGACCCGACGTTAACAGTTTCCTATTTCTGTGCACCAGCAATCCGCAATTTTCACTACAAATTCCCTGCTTCTGCTTGCAGGTGAGTCATAACACTGTGTTGCAGGTCATTTGTTGTTTATTGCAAGCAAGCTGTCGTGCAATACAATCTTTGTTAACATTACTTGTGGGCCAACCGTAGGCACTCAAAAATTGTTGGCTGCTGTATGTAGGTGAACTGCATTCAACATCAATCTTCTAACATTGCCTGTAGATGGGACTGTTGTGTGCATTTTAGATTCAAGTTCTCTATCACAAGTCTACCATTTTAGCTCGTAGGTTGTACACAGTGGTATTGCAATCCCCTTATTCATGTTTGTAGGAGATCCTCTACATTCATTGCATGCTACTTGTTATCACCCGTAGGTGGACTGTTGGGCACATTACAAGTGCCCTCATTTTTATAAGCAGATTATTCGATCATTAGAAGTCCCTCATTCTCATCTATAGGTGAGTTGTCATGTTCATCAATGAGTTCAATACTCTTGCCCGTAGGTGAGATATCACATTTGCAGGCAGTATATGTCCTCATCAAGTTAATTGATATTGCCCGTAGGTGGGACTGCTGAATGCATTACAAGCCTTCTGCTGTTATTTGCGGGCAGGCTGCATTTAATGCGAATCTTCAAGTGTTGTTTATAAGTCGGACTGCTGTACATGTTACTAGTTCGTATGCTCTATCATAATCCTACTACTTTAACTTGTAGGCAAGTTGTTGTACACCTAATGAGTCTCCTGCAGTTGCTTGTAGGTGTTCATACTTATCACGGGCTTGTTGTCTTTGCTTGCAGACACTATTACGTGCATTGCAATTCTCTTATCTGTATTTGTGGGGAATTCGTTACATTCATAGTTTATCCACTGTCGTTGCTCACAAGCAAATTTATGCACTTGTGTGCCAGCTAATTGTTGCTTGTAAGCGAACTATTTCCATTATAACATTTTTCCCTTTGCTTATAGATATAATGTATTCCTTGTACATGACCATTGGTGAATTACTATATTCATTGTATGTCTCCTAATTTCATTCATAGATGGTTTGTTGTGTACATTATACGTCCTTCATTTTACTCAAAGGCGACTTGTAATATGCATAACGAGCCCACTACTATTGCTTGTTGGTGTTTGCATTTCCAATCGGCATGATAACTTTCAACATTAATTGGAAATTTCGTGTAATTAGTTATAAGCAAATCTTTATATTCTTTCATGGTTTTTTGTTGATTTTTGCTTTCAAGTAGGTTGTGTTTAAAGTTCTTTGTCTATCACAAGTTCTTGCCTGTTCATTTGTATTTAGTTTGCGCAGATTATTATTTCAATTTAGACCTAATTTTTTGCTAATTAGTTTGAGTTCTATTCCCTATAATTTGCCTAAGTCTGATTCCCTATCAATCCGAATTTCATCAACCTCATAGCGTCTCCCCCTTTAGGGGAATTTTTTGGAATTTAAGCCTGTCCACCACATTAAGAAAGATGTGCATGGTCGATGTCGGATGACACCATGATTGTGGTCTTCTACCCCACCACGCTAAGAAAGGCGTGCATGGGTTGCAAGGGTATCTGCACGAAAACTTCGCAAATTTTTCTCGTCGACCAGAAAGCACGTACATGTACTTAGGTTTTACCCTTTCATGCTAAGAAAAGCGTGTACAAGGCTCACCCACCTCGCCGCAAGCATCGCACCGAACTCCCTCCCACCACGCTAAGAAAAGCGTGTATATGTGGTCTATTCGTCGCGCCACAAATGCTGAAAAAGAGATTTAGGGATTTTTAAGTTTAGGAAATTTATACCTTGCGCGAGAGTCGACGACAACGGTATTGAGGCGACGACGACAATGAAAATGTATGAAATTAGGGGTGTCAATATTTGACATGACCCGAAAATCCGACCCGAACCCGACACGAAAATTTCGGGTTTGGGTACCTGAACCCTAAACGGGTCAGGTTCGGGTCCTGATTTTCGACCCATTTTGAATTTCGGATCGGGTTCGGGTTGACCGAGAAACCCGAAAATAACCCAGTTTTGACCCGGAATTGGAAAGGTACCTTCACACCATAGCGAGCAAACTCCCGTCGTTGCTTCCAATCAAAATGTTGTAACTTCCGATCCGACCGGATGTGAACGTCGTCCAGTGAGCGAAGTCGAACAGCAACGATGCCTCGCCGGCTCCTTCACCACAGCGAGCGAATAGCTGCGAACTCCCGTCGTTGCTTTCGATCCGACCGAAAGTGAACGTTGTCCAAGGAGCGAAGTCGAACAGCAACGTCGCAAGTCGCAACGACGCCTCGCCGGGCCGCCGGCTCCTTCACCACAGCGAGCGAACTCCCGTCGTTGTTTCAAATCAAAATGTTCTAACTTCCAATCCGACCGGAAGTGAACGTCGTCCAAGGAGCGAAGTCGAACAGCATTGACGCCTCGCCGGCCGCCGGCTCCTTCACCATAGCGAGCGAACTCCTGTTGTTGCTTCCGATCAAATTGTTGTAACTTCCGATCCGACCGGAAGTGAACGTCGTCCAAGGAGCGAAGACTGTGAAGTCGAACAACAACGTTGCAACGACGCCTCGCTGTGCCGCCTACTCCTTCACCACAAGGTCCACAATGAGCGAACTCCCGTCGTTGCTTCTGATCAAAATGTTCTAACTTAGTAACTTCCGATCTGACCGGAAGTGAACGTCGTCAAGGAGCGAAGTCGGACAGCAATGCATGTTTGCATGAAACGAAATCGAGAAAGTTTCCTTCACAGCGAGCGAACTCACTTTTCGGGTCGTGTTCAGGTTGACCCAAACCCGAAGCGGGTTGGGTTCGGGTCCAAAAAATTGACCCGTTTGTAAAAATGGGTCGGGTTCGGGTTGACCCAAATAGAGTCGGGTCAGTTCTGGGTTCGACCCGAACATGACCCGTGACCCGAAATTGACACCCCTATATGAAATCAGGAATTGCTTGTAGAATTAATAATAAACTTTATGCTTCACTAAGTTAGATTCTAGGATTTTCAGTTAGAATTATGTAGCAGCAATCGGTTACAAACTAGATTAGAAGGGTGCTTTAGAATAACAACAATAACAATATAGAAAAGCTAATGCAATAAACAACACAAATCCACAGTTTAAGAATTAAAGATTTTCACCCTGAGTTCCCTCACTTTCACTCATGATAATTGGTTTTAGCGGAAGAAGAATATTAGCAAACCTAGTAATGCCACTAAGAAACAGGAGACGCCTACAGTAGTGTTCGTTGGAGAAGTAGTTGGAGGAGGAGAAGTTGGTGGACGTCCAATGATCCCCCACTGCCCGGTTGGTAGTTGCTCGTCGATAATCTCGGACAAGTTGAAGAGGATGCGGTTGTCGTAGTCGTTGACGGAGTCTTCTATCTCCCAGTTGGGGTCAAAGAAAGAAGATAGAAGAATGTTTACTCGTCCATGTGAATCATACACAAATCTGTGGTCGACGTCAGGATCGGCCATACATGGAGAATAGGTCGGTGGGTGGAGCTTGATCCTTGGTGGTGCTTGACGTGGAAGAGAAGAGAAGAGGTGGAGGGAAGAGGGCTTGAGGAATTTTGGCTAGGGTTGTAGGTGGTAGGTTCTTCGGAATTTGGATAGGAAAAAGGAGGGTAGTAACTTTAGGTAAATCTGAAATTTTAATTTCAAATTTTTTAGAGGAGGGGATGGATTAATTTTGAAATTCAAAATTATCCCAATTAGGGCTAGGAGGGGCGGCAACTAAGGAGGGAATATGGGAGGATTTAATTGGATGTTAAGGAATAAATTGGAGAGAGAATAGGGGAGAGAGGGGGCCGACCATATGGGGAGGGAAGATAAGTGTCTAGGTTCAATGTATGTGAATCAAGCATTAATTGGGATTGAGAATTAAATCTGAAATTAATTTCAGATTGAGAGTAATTGAGGAAGCTTCCTAAGGTAGAACTTATTAAATCGGAAAGATTTTGAAATTCAAAATTATTTGAATTTAATTCTAATAACTTTCCAAATTAATAAAGAACTAATTTAGGAAGGTAATCAAGAGGGAGTGGGAAATTTGAAATCAAAGGTTTGGGGTGGAGGAGGGAAATGCAACCGGTGGGTTGTGGAGGAGCCGGCGGGTATAGGAGGCAGTGGGAAAGGTGGTCGGCAGCGTGGAGAAGGGAGGAAGGAGGATGTGGCGGTTAGAAAAAATAAGGAGAAATAAAAACAAAGAAAACCGTGTGCCTGGACGTTTCCTGCGGCTGACGGGTGTTGCGTTGCCCTTCACCAAGGGACTTCAAGCCACGACCTCGGACCCATCCTGCGGCTGGTGGAAACTATGCTTCCCTCCCATAAGGATCTCACCAAAGTTCTCCCTAAAGAACAAGAGTGCATAAATTTTTTATTAATAATCCATCATACTATTACAATAACAAGGGCCTCTATATATAGGCCTCAGAAATAAAAGAAACTAAAACAAGACGATCATGCCCCTAGGGTTTACATAAGACTAGACCCTTAAGTAAGGGCAAAAATAAAAAATGCATAATTAAAATAAAAATTACAAATAAAAATTTAAGATAACGTGAGATGATCACGGCCGTCGATCTTCAGCTCCTCGTTGGATAGGCATTGACGGTTGGATGTCCGCATTATTCTCTTTTCTCTTCTCTTCTATCTTTTTCTTCTTTTTCTTTTTTAATAATAATAATAATAATAATAATAATAATAATAATAATAATAATAATAATAATAATAATATCAGAGGGTGAGAGGGCTGTTTGGAAGTGTGGGTTGAGTTGGTAGATTAGAGAAGTAGTGGGCTGTTTGGAGGCTAAAAGCTGATGTATGGAGTGGTATTCTCAATACTAAGAGATACAAGAAGAAGTTAGGTACGGGTTGGAGAGGGATTGGGAGGTGATCAGGTTTGACAGCAGAGTGCTGGCATTGGCTAGGTGTGAAGAGGGGGTTGGACTGCTATGGTGAGAGTGGATCGGGGAGTTGCGGGCATCGGCTTGCAGACGGGAGAGGAGGTGGGTTCGATTGAGGGAGGAAGAGCTCAGTTAGCTGTGGAGTTCGGTATAGGAGAGGATCGGGGCAAGGGATCGGCACAACAGGTGTCTTTTGGAGCTCGACATAATGAGGGATCAGGACTGGGAATCGGACGGGTGAGGCGTCAACTATGGTGCTCGAGCGGAATCGGACGGGCCTGGGCTATAGGTGCGGGATCTGGTACGAGAATCTGTGTGGGTCTTGAGTTCGGCTGAGAGGGTGGCAGATTGGAGGCTTGGTGAGAACGGCACAGTAGGGAGGAGCGGCCGTCGGCTTGCAGACGGGAGAGGAGGTGGGTTTGATTGAGGGAGGAAGAGGGTCGATCAGTAGTGAGGAGCGGGATTGAGATTAAAAGACCTCGGTCTACTGTTGGGAGTCGAACATAGGAGGTGTGATCGAAGGCTTGTGAAGGGATCTTCAATTGGGCTGTGAGGTGGAGTGTAAACTTGTGTGGGGAAAAAGATCAGGTCGAGATTGGAGGCTAAAGACGAGAGACTCAGTTGTTTGGAGGAATCGAACAAAAAAAGGCTGTTCTCGCGTGAGGAAGCAGAAGAGCCATCGACTCTGTTTCGCCTCTCATTTTAAAAGCGGGAATGAGAGTGCAATCAAAGGGGATTTGCGCAGAAATCACGCGACATGAACGACAACAGCGTTAGCGCTGAACAACAAGTACGGGCACATTTTTTATTTTTATTTTAATTTCATTATTATTATTATTATTACATAAGTAATAAAAATAACATAATTTTTTCTTTCACCTTGATTTGTGTGCGGCGTCGCCTTGGGATCTGCGCCAATTTTTCCGCGTGAGGTCCCTATGCAATATTATAGTTATTTTTATATAATTCGGACGTTCTGAATGCAACGGCAAAGTCTGTTTTGCAATCGAACGTCGTTTGGGCAACATCGCACAATATTTTTGGATGTAGATCGTCGATTTTGATCGTCTCCGTCCGATTCAACGGCGAGGGGCTCTCTCTTAGCTAATTCGATGTTCCGATCGCAACTGCGCAGTCTGTTTGACGATCGAAGGTTATTTGAGCACTTTAGTAATGCGTCGTGCTTGTCGATTGTTGCTCGCATCGCCGATTTCAGCCCCCTTTCATGTTTCTTAGTGCATGGGCCAACAAGAATAAAACTAACTCAAAAATAATAAACTTATTTGGGTGATATGCAGATCAATGTTGAATCTTGTACCAGCAAAGTTCATTAATAGAAGTGGGAATATCTATCTGAAAAAGAAAAGTACATAGCTAAGTTTATTAACAGTATAAAGAATGCACTTTAAGGATAATTAAGAAACATCGTTACAATAATTAATTTCCCAGTAAAAAATAGTTAAAAAAAGCATAAAGGATAGATGAAAGACCTCCATTGAAACAAGAAACTAGTAGCTAATGCTGAATTGCAGAACGAAACTACTCGGATAAGGACATTAATCTAGGTACGTGCAACTTGAAAGTCAATTCAATTGGGAACTATTCCTGAATTTCATCTTAAGCAATACCTCATAATGTTTAGCTATATAAGTTGTTTTTGAAAGTAGCATCTGAGGAGTTTAATCCAGTAAAAGGAAAAACTGGAATATGATCTGAAAACTGATATTACATGGACTTTAATCCAATAAAAAGGACAAACTGTGACATGATCCAGAAACTGTGGCAACTACAGATGTGAATGAGGAAACACAGATCATCAAGAGCTGATAATGCAATCGCTGAAGATACAAATAAGAAAACACAGATCGCCTTGGTCTCATTGCATTTATGTCAATGAGGAAACACAAATCATGGAGCTGATAACTGAAGATGCGAATAACGAAACACAGATCGCCTTGGCCGCATTACATTTATCTTCACAAAGTCATTGTGTTTGGCCACGTCCCTTGTGTTTTTGGCAGAACGCTTCATGATTTTAGACTGTTTCAGATTTGTTTTGATCATGATTAAATTCAACTATCAAAATTTTAGATTCCTCCCAAGGGCCTCAGATTTTATCCTGATATAAATTCCAGAACAGTTCAATATTTACTTTGATAAACATTACATACAGAGATGATTAATGAAGAAAGGCATCATTGTGAAGCATAACACAAAACGGTTACATGCTTACTTGATAAAAATTTAATGATGGCTATGATTTGACTTGACATAGCAGATGAGTAAGATTTTACCCTTGATAAATCCTATGTGCGTGAAAAAAAGGAGTGTGAAAAAACTAAAGTGGAAATATAATATGACTATAACAAGGTATATCACAACCATATCAGAAAAGATGAGACATGTTGTACAATTCTAGAAGTTAGCGTAATCCATGTTGACTTATGAAGCAAAGATTCACAACGATTAGACGATATAATAAAAAATGCTGACGATTTTAACAGTAAACAACAACCTTCAAGCTCTGTAAGACGATGCTGAATTAAGCTTTGGAACCGACTTTCCTTTCTATTCCTTAATGCTGTACTAGACAAGTGGTTATCTTGAAGCTCCACTAGTGCATCTTCAAATTCTGTAATTAAATCACCTCCATGTGGGGCCCCATAAAGCTACACAAGAAAGATATCTCTAGGATCATACATTTAAAACCAAACACAAAATGAGTAAAAGGCATAACAAAATAGCTAAATGGAAAACTTGTATTCAAGTTAATTTAAACACGGATTGCAGCAAGGTTTTTATTTATTTATTTATTTTTATTTTTTATTGCAGCAAGGTTCCTTATTCCCTAAACCCACAATTAGGTCCCTCATTTTTCAGATGAAAAATGAATATGTCAAGCTTAGAAATCTTTGCTATTGTGTTGTCAAATTCCCAGATATAAATCTGTAAGAAAAACATGCTCCTACATTCCTATACAAGAGACCATAGCTGGCAGGTCACCAAACCCCATTGGCTTCCATCGCCAATGAGGCTGGTCATGATAACAAGATTGGGGGCAGCAACATTCTGTCCCAGTAGCTCCAGCAATTTGAGGATGTTTTGGTTGTTGTAAACTTTCATTAAAGTTCATTTCTAGGGTGATGCCCAAGCAGAAAAAAATATGATAGGATCCTATATTTGCAATTTTAATAATAAAATATATCTACTTACAGGTTTCAAAAATTAAGGGACCTAGTTTCAACTTAAAACTTGGGTAAAAAATAAGGATTTATAAGTAAAATTCCTTAAGCACACTCCTCAAAATGCTTGGTCAAAGTGCAGATGCTAACATCGCAGAAATTCATAAAATAACAAAAGAAAAAAAATGCCTGCAAGCAAACTTTTGCATGAGATGAGCATCCAACTTTGATGTCAACCATATAGAAAATATGAAAAAAGAATGTTCAGTTCTAATCCATACAAATTGCAAAAGATGTCTTTCAGGATGGCCACCCTATTCTAGTTCTCTAAAATAAAGTATGCTATACACCAGTCCAAAATAAATTTTAGGAAATACTTTCGGACAAAACAAATGAACAATAACCATTTTTCAACCTTCCATTTGTCAATCAGCTGCCAACTTTCAATAAAATTTTGCATGCAAAGTATAATGAAATACTTGGAGTGAATGAGTTATTCATAATTTATGGTCAATTTCCGGTTGAAAACAAAATTTAAATATGATTAAGGAAGTAAAAACCAAAACTATTAAGATATGCAAGCATCAAGATGCGCTAACCTTTCATGTCCAGAACTCAAAACAACTACCAGATTTCTTCCAACTAATCATACAACTATCTGTTCTTCAGCTAACACCAGCTTAACTTTGATCTTTGTGCTTAGAAAACACATTGATTGAAAAGATACTCCACATAATCTTTCAACTACCTGCCGCCACAATGCCTGGCTCCACTGCCTACGATAACTAGTGCCAACTGCAAACCCTACCAGCACAACTTTCTCCATTTCCCACAACTCAAGCTTCAGAAAACAAAAACGATAATGCGAGCAAAAAGCCTCCTAAACCCGGAAAATTTAATCTTCCCTAATCGCCCACTCACCCTAAATCCTAACTTTTTTACAAAATGCCGCTGCTCGATTCACATCAAAAGCGTTTCGCAAGCAATGCCCCCCAACAGAAACCTATATAACTGCTTCAATTTCAACTAATAATAGATTATATAAATTCCATAACGGCGTTAAAGAACGAACCGAATGGTCCAATGAATCGGGAGAATCGAGCTCCTCCTCCGCCGCTGGCTCGCCATCCGGCAATACCCCATCGGCTGCAGCGTCGTTGTTGTATATGGAAGAAATGGCGTGAAAGACATCGGGGGGAAGCGGAAGGTTGCGAGAGATGAGGTTGAGTGCACCGATCAGCGTCTTCGTCTTCTCCGCGTGCTCTACGGCTGTAACGATCTCAGCCGGAGCAGTCATTGCCCGATTCCGATCTTAGGGCTGGGTTTATAAAGGGCAACGGTCTCTTCTACTCTTTTCAGTTTTCACCCTTAAATCTCTCTTTCCCGGGAAATTCAACCTCTCTCTAAACTTGCGCCTTGAGAGAGCCCTAGCTCTTTTCTTCACCGACCGCCTTCTCAGCTCTCCTACATAAAATACATAATGTAATATTTAACAACATATAATAATAATAATAATAATAATAATTATTATTATTATTATTATTATTATTATTATTATCAACTCCTTGTTAATATAAAAAACAATAAATTTAAAAATATCATATAATTAGTATTCTTTGCCGAATGATTGTATAAATGGTCTGAACTTGTCGTATTGTTAATTTTTCACATAATTTATCTTAAATTTTTTGAATTAATAGAGCTATGATTTAATATAGTTTTTAAGTGGTTTGCTACTTCAAATACAATACAATTATTCAACGGCTGCAATATTATAGGTTTTATATTAATCTTAAAGCATAAGATGTCATCTTATAAATTATAAATGGAGTGTAAAAAGAAACATTATGATCTTGAATGATAGCAAAGTTATGATGTTTATTATAGTTGTGTATCAAAACATTCATGACAATAGAGTACGTGAGTTTATTGTTTTAATATTATATGACGATCTAACACGCAAATAAATAAAAGATAAGTTGTAATTGATACTAGAGTTTTTATATGAAAATTTGAAAAAATAAAAAGTTATAGGGCTTGACTAAGCTGAAATGATTCCACTAATATTTATTAGTGATTAAATGAAGTCGTTCCTTGGGAGAAGGTATTAATACGATGCATTAAATATATAATGTAAAGAACATATTACATTATGTAAGTTAGAAGAGTCATTTGGCATGGGAGCTATTTTTAAAAGATAATTTGCTTATTTGTTTAATAATACTCTATGGCTACAAACGAACCGAATCGAGCCGAGTATGTGAGTGTTCATGTTTGAGTTTGTTTATTATTAGCTTGTTCAAGTTCGGTTCGTGTTTGATTTGAGCTTTATTGTTTGTGTTCATGTTTGATTCGTTTAAATTAATGGTGTTCATGTTTGGTTCGTTTAGTACTTATTGAGCTTTAATCAAACAAGCCTTAACGAGCTATGTTCGTGAACATATTTAGTGAATTTTTTTAAACTATCAAACAAGCATGTTCATGAACAAATCTAACGAGTATTTTCAAGCTGCCAAATGAGCCCATTCATGACCAAACGATTTATGATTCATCTTATATTTGTTCTTGAACATCTTAAACAAACAATCTGGCAAACATGGACAAATAAAGCATGTATATCTGTCAAAACTACAAAAATATAGTAGCTTGTTAAACAAAACTACAAAAGTTTTCTTCCCAAAATAAATAAATAAATAAATAAAAACCAGAATAATTTGATCCTTTTCAAACCAATGAGATCTCCTTGTTTCCTCCCTAGTCTGCAAGACGTAATATAATAAATTAACAATTGTAAGGAAAATTTTCTACTATTCATATGTTTTAATTTCTCTGAAATAATAAAATAAAAATAATTATGATTAAATAATATATAATATCGATTTAATAAATATGTAAAATTTATTTTAGTTAACATATATTATAATATTAATTACTTTAAAATTTATTAATTAAAAATAATTATATCATTATGTTATAGTAAATTTAAAATATTTATATTATCTATATTTATCAATTTTATAATTAAATATTAATCGAGTTTTTATCGAGCTTATTCACAAGTTCTAAATTGAACACAAATCGAGCTTAATGTCGAGCTTGTTCACGAGCTTCAAATGATGTTGTTCGTGAACATAAATGAACCGAACACATTAATGTTCAAGTTGGTTTATTTAAGGATCGAGTATTTAAAATGTTGTTCAAGTTTGTTTGTTTAATTAGTTAAACGATCACAAATGAGCTTTAATCGAACCGAGCAATGAGTAGTTCGTCGAATGCTTGGTTCACTTGCAACCCTTTTATTGGTGAGGGAAGACCAGAGACCAAGAAGTTAGCTTAAATCTTAGTGTTAACATTGGGAGTCACAATTGGTGTAGACGGCACACATTAATCTTATAAGTGATGATGTGTGTTGGCATTATTAGTGTGGTTGGTGATGAACTTGGTGGGCATTGGTGTAGCTAGGCAACAACAGTTAGAGAATCATAGTTAGACAGCAAAGGTCAGGGAGGTTTTTAGCTGGGTGTTGATGAGCGTAAGACGTTAATCGGGTAGCACTAGTCTAGTTGACGATGGTGGTCAGATGATGATGGTCAGAGGATTATAGTCAGATGAAGGTGGTTGAAGGGTCATAGTCATACAATGGCAACTATGTAGTGCTTATGGGAGTTCAATGATTGTTCGATGGTGGTAGTTGGGTGCTTATTTGGCGGTGGTTCGGTGGTGTTGCTCAGAAGGAGCTCTGGAATTCTTTAAGCATCTGAACTCTTGTGAAACTTTCTTTTTAAAAAGTTAAGAATGAGTTTCAATATTAAAAGAGCAGAAGTTCCATTTTTATTTTCTTTTCTTATTTTTAATAATAATGTTAAATTAATGAGATGAATGAAAATTTACTTATCAATGGACCTAGCAACATTAAATGTGTGATTTAACTATGTGCATCATCATTGTGGATCATAGTATGGTGTGACAATTTTTTTTTTGGATTATAAGGTAAATAATTATACATTCCATCTTAGAATCTTTGATAATAATATGTTATAAATCTAATCTATCATTAGACAATACATATCTCGTTAGCATATGTAAGGCATAACTCATATGCTACTATTCTATCTATTCTTATTGATTTAACATACTTCTCGCTGATACATGTCCCATCCACACTAATGGTCATAGTCCTTGTATTTGTCAATCTCAATGATGTTAAGGTAAGAGTTATAGGCATGTAGGCACATTAGCATCTCTATTTAGGGTATAGCTATTTGAATTTTTTTAAAAATATATGTAGTTTAGAAATGCAAAATAATTAGATTACATGTATTTAAAAATTTATGAATTGTTTGATGGGATGAAAATCAAATGCATTGATTTTTTTGTGGGTCCATTATGATACCTTTTAAATGTATAGAAATGTGGCATATAGTGGCAAAAGGTGATTGTGGTCAATGGGGAGTGGTTAGAAAAAAGGATGAGGGGATACAACGACAGCGGATTGTGGATAGTGGAAGTTGGAGGCGAGCAACTGTTGCAAGTGAAGAAGCTAGAGGAGGTGGAGGTTGGAGGTCGCGGGTATCATGCCTCTCGATCTAAAGTGAAAGAATTTTTTTTCTTTTCTTTTTTAAGTATATGATCTATTCATTCTATTTTTTTTATCTTTCATTTAATAACCAAATCGATAAACATTCATATCATTTTGACATCCAGCTTTGATTAATTGTATTAAAGAAAATCAATAAACAACGAAAAATAGAATTCACATTACTATAGTAGTCAATCTTTACATTTTATGGGTAGAGTCCAAAATATATAATAGCCTTCATAGGTATAAAAAGAATATACATAAATTAGAAGAATAGAAAGAAAATTAAAATATCATTACAATTAAGCTTCAATCCACGGGCTCCTTACCCTTACCTGAAATCATATAAAATCACGTGATGAGTGAATATCCCAACAAGTTACAAAAATCATACAATTGAAATCAATGTAAGGCAAAAGAGAAATAGTATACTTTAAATCATATAATGAATCTATAAATCAATATATATGATATATAGATCAGTCAACTATATCAATCAATCATTATGTATTTATCATACAATCAGTTTCATTCAATTATATTCAACAATCCATCAGTTATACAGTAGTATCAATATTTGTATTTAATAATGATAAGCAATAATAATAATAATCAGTATCAGTATTCAGTAATTAGTAATCAATATTAGTAATCAGCAAATAATATTACTACAGTAGCCAATATTCTATCAAATATTTAGTTGAGGATATCTAATAACTTGCTTATGCACTTATGACTCCCAATCAATCACCACTTATGACTCTCAATTAATGAACTTCTTATAATCCCCCTTAAATCACATGACAGTCACCCCGACTCCTTATGACTCTCAATCAATTTTCAGCTCCTTATCCGCTGACTCCCATTAATGGACCACGTGGATCTTGAGGATATTACCTGAGATTATCATATTATATATTTGATATCAATCAATACATCATATCTATATATCACATCAGATTTAGACTAGTAGCAATATTACATTCTTGAATAACTCAATCATATAAATCATTTCAGTGCATATTATTTTGTAGACATATCACGTCAAATCATAATACAATACTTTTCAACCCATTCCTAGTCTGCCTTTTTCCTTACTCATTTTACCCAAAATTTTTTTTACACATATTTAACCAATGAAAATGCAATAAAATTACATCAAATTGTTCAAAATGATCAAATTCATAATATATTAAAAGTTACATGATGCAAGCTTACGAAATTAGGAGATAATGCATTTTTGGCATATTTAGAAGAGATAAATTTGTAAAAATTAAAATAATCAAAAATAGAAGTAAGATGATAGTTAATTATAATGATATATTTTTTACAACAGAAGTGACAGACAAAAATGACTAAAAAATTGGCTTTATATCTCCTTTCTCTCTCCTTTTCCTCTCCCTTCTCCCTTTCCTTCCGAGCAAGTCATGACCGAAATGGGGGAGGTGGCAGTGCTGGAATATTTTAATGCTTGGGTTTAGAATAAAATACATATAAAAATACTATTACTAGCCTAGCGTCGCAGCGCTTAGACCCAGCGCCATATGTTGAATCCAGAATTACTGTAGAATAGAAACTCAAACGATGTAGTGGTATTTTTTGGCGCCCCTGTGCTCTCAAACCTAGCACCGCAGTGCTCACAAGTATAGTGTCGATGCACTCTAGTTCAAACACAAATTTAAAATTCATATTTTGAAATATTTTTTTTATTTTTGGGTTGTTACAATCTCTCCACCTTCAAAAAATATGATCCTTGACATTTCTATCAATCCGAGAGAGGAAGCATGCTCTAAATAAAATTTCTAAAGAAAATCGGCTGATCAGTATTCAAATAATTATAAATACAAAATCACATCAAAATCGATTCAAAATTATATCAAAAAAATGTAACTTGTAAAATCTAAAGTAATACAAAAATCATACCAGTCCTATCCACAGGCACTTTAGGAACCTCTTTCATTGGCTCCAGCAGTCTACTTCTAATTTGTCCAGGCAATTGGCATTCTATCATATGATGCCCATAATCATCACACCTAAAACATTATCTTTTCACCCTATAGCAGGGACCCACATGTTTCCTCCCATACCAGATATATTGCAGTATGATAGGTGCTTTAATAATCATGCATGTCCTTTTCCTACTACTTTCACCTATCTTCTTGTAGCTCTGTCCAAACTATTTGGCTAGTTTATTACTCACCATTTGAGTAACCATGTCAACAAGTCTTTTCATATTCCCTGAAGTCACTGAAAACACCTCAGTGTCGGGTTCAGATTTCTTTCCTTTTTTAGTTGGGCCCATTTTCCTGATTGCTAAATAAACCTTAAATTCAAAACAAATTCTTCAAAACACAAATACAAAACAAATTCTTTAAACAAAATAAATCTATAAATACACTTAAATAATGCAATTATTAATGTAGCTCGGATCATAGTCAATTTTTTTCACTACCATTGCTCTATTACCACTATTACGCATCAGGATCTAAAGTGAAAGAAATTTTTTTCTTTTCTTTTTTTTAGTATCTGTTTAATTCATTATATTTCTTTTATCTTTCATTTAATAACAAGATCAAAACATTTAGGTCATTTTGACATCCATAGCTGATTAATTTCATTAAAGAAAACTAATAAACAACAAAAAACATAATTCACATTACTATAGTATTCAATATTTATATTTTGCCAGTAAAGCCCATAATATATAATAACTTTCATAGGATAAAAAATAATGTACATAAACCAGAAGAACTGAAAGAAAACTAAAACACCATTATAGCTAAGCTTCAATCCACAGGCTCTTTACCTTTACTTGAAATCATATAAAATCACATAATGATCGACTAACCCAACAAGTAACTAAATCATACAATTGAAATCCACGCAAGGAAAAAGAGAAACAATAAGCTTTAAATCATATAAGAAATCTATAAATTAATATATATGTTATATGTACCAGTCAGTTGTATCAATCAATCATATTTATCATATAATTAGTTTCATTTAGTCATATCGTTCAATCATCTGCATCAATCAATTATATAGTCGTATTAGTATCCATAGTCAATAAGGGTAAGTAGTAATAGTAATCCATATCCGTATTCAATAATCAATAATCAATATTTGTAATCAATAATTAATATCAATACAATAATCAATGTTCAATTAGATATTCAGTTGAGAGTATCTTATATCTTACTCCTGCACTTATAAATGCCAATTAATTGTCTTTTATGACTCTCAATCAATAAACTCCTTATAACTCCCCTTAAATCACATGACAGTCGCCCCAAGTCCCAATCAATCTCCAATTCCTTCTAACACCCATCCACTGACTCCCATCAGTGGACCACATGGATCTTGAGGATATTACATAAGGTTATCATATATATGATATCAAACAATACATTATATCCATACATCACATCAAATTCAGACTAGTAGCAATATTATATTCTTGCATAACTCAATCATATCAATCAATTCAGTACATATTACCATGCAGTCTTATAATGTTAAATCACATACTTTTCAACCCATTTTCAATCTCCCTTTTTTCCTACTCATTTTATCCATAAATTCTTATACACATATTTAATCTATGAAAATACAATAAAATCATATAAATAATTTAGAATTATCAAATCTGTAACATATCAAAAATTATGTGGTGAAAGATTATGAAATCAGGAGATAATATATTTTTGACAGATTTAAGAGAGATAAATTTGTAGAAATCAAAATAATTGAAAATATAAGTAAGATGATAATTACTTACAATGATCAGAACACTTTTTACAATAGAAGAGACAGACAAAAATAACCAAATTGACTTTATATCTCCTTTCTCTCTCCTCTTCCTCTCCATTCTCCCTTTCCTTCCTGAGTAAATCATGGCCAAAATGGGGGAGGTGGCAGCGCTGGAATATTTTAATGCTTAGGTTTAAAATAAAAATATATATATATATAAATACTAATAGTTTCCTAGTGCTACAACACTCAAACCCAGTGCCACATCGCTTCATGTCAAATCCAGAATTATTATAGAATAGAGACTCAAACGTCATAGCAAAATTTTTTAGCTCCACTGTACTCTCAAACCTAATGCCGCAAAGCTCACAAGTATAGCGCTGAAGCACTTCAATTCAAATAAAAAGTTAAGAATTCATATTTTAAAATATTTTTTTATTTTCAAGTTATTACAGTGAGCTATAGTTTTTCCCTGCATTTTGAATTTAACTGATTTGGGTGAATTTCAAATTCCTCAAAAATAGACTTTTTGAGATATTATAAATCCTTTGGACAAATATTTTATATTTGAGAATTTCAAGTTGACAAAAAAATCAAAACATCCATATTTCATTTACTAAAGAATACTTATAATAAAAAAGCTTTTTATTAACCTCATTTTTATATGAGGTCATCATGAATTACCTAAACTCCTGATTTTCAATCTGATGATTGACAATCATCTAGCCTACAATCACTTGACTTACAGCTCCTTGATTCTTAATCATTCAGCTTACAATCACCTGATTGCTAGTTATCTGATCTATAATCATTTTACACTTCAATAAATCAATCATCAATTAGCCATCAACATACATCCCATTAATCTTCAATCAATCACCTCAATCAAACCTACAATCAACCTCCAATGAACTTCAATCTTATAGCCAACATTTAGTCAACAATCATTGACTATAATTATTAAACTATAATCACCTAGAAAATTGTAGCTCTGTACTGCAATCAGGTAACCCAGTGCATTGCCCTGCATAGTGCACTAACTCCTTGACCTCAATCATAATCCAAATCACTTCACTAGGAGCTTCATATGGCAAATCATCTATTAATAGACTCTTCATTCATTAACTGGCCCATCTGACCCAATTGAGCTAGCTCAAGTTAGCTCAATTGATCATGCACTTCAATCACTTCTAATTGAACCCAAAATCACATTTGATTTTCACCAAACTATTATGAATATCACTCTTAGTGGATTGGACATGCTTGGTCACACTGACCCAATTAATAGTTGACTTAGTCAACTGAGTCCAAGTCAAGTCCAATCAGACCAATTTGGGTCAATTCATTGCTTATATTCATTTCAAAGCTATCAAACCCTCAAATCCACTTCATTATTGGTTTAAGGGCATTCAAACTCATCATAAGTCAAATCATGATAGTTTTGACCAAGACAACACATTAAACTTGGTCAAACCCATTCATACACCCAACCATTCACTCACATATCAATTTCACTACTTCAAACATATTCAACCTCATCCTACTAATATTTAAACCTTCTCAAGAGTCAACTCTAGTTAATTTGACCACTTGACTGGTCAAATAGTCAACCAAAATTCAAAGGAGGCCTCCATGGTCAACCTTATCTTCAAACCTCATTTACATGGCTTCAAGCCCCTAGCCATTAACCCTAGCAGCAAACCAACTATGCCTATATTCCACCTCAACAACCCTTAACCAAGTTGACTGGTCAAATGATTAACAAAAGACCAAGAATGCTCATATGGTCAATGCTCTTAAAAAAAAAACTCATTCCTTCCATGCGAAACCCCCTTCAACTTTTTATTCGGAACCTTCCTAAACCTCAGCTCAGTTGATCCTAACCATCCATTTGCCCTGAGTTAGCCAGGTGGTCCCCTCCCATGTGGAACTACCTAGGGTCATTTTCACCCTGAACAACTCACCTCCATACTCTCTAATGGCTTGGGATAGCTGTAGGGCATCCAAGCAATGCCCCTAATCAATTAAGTCATCCAAATGAACTGTAGCAACTGGAATAGGGCAAAGCACATAAAAATGTTCATTAACCCTAACTCACTCTACAGCCACTCCCTAGGCTTCTTAAGTTTTCATTTTACCTCCTTAGAGCTTTCTCTATGATTCTCAATCCTTTTCCAGCTGTTTGGAGCTTATCCGCAGTGAGGTTGATGGCTGATCGAAAGTATCACCATCTGAACTGCATAAACTCTCCATCTAGTTATTGTCAGAGCTTGAGGTCTCTTACAAACTTGTAGAGGAGCTCTATATGAAGAAAATAAGCCTTCAAACTCTTCTTGAAATCATCTCTGCATAAGTAAATCTTCAACCCTAAGTTTTATATAGGTTTTTAAATGGATCCTTAAAAACCATGTCAAACACTTTATAAACTATTCCCCTTTTTTTTTTTGCAATCATCTTATGTCGTAATCTCAAATTTATGCCATTTGATTCACTGTAAAATGAGTTTAAATAAGTTTTTAAAATAAAGGGTTTGCGGCTATTCAAGCTTAGAGACAAAATCACATCTATTCATTCCCTCTATTTGATTTCAACGGCTATGGTTTTATCATTTTAATTATCTGATCTGATCAATGCAAACGACTTGACGGATGGGATCCTATCAGATTGCATCTGGTTTGTTCATCTCAAAACATGCAGATCCAACGGCCTTAGCTACGTCCGACATGGTTAAGTGGTTAACCACACAGACGCGTGGTTAACCACACAGACGCATGATTAACCAAGATACTAACGCCACCACTGTCCTAGGTGTTCCAATTAGAGATTGTCACGTGTAAAAGTGCCACTTCCAGCCAGAATTTAATAAAACTTAATTTAAAATGTATTTTAAAATAATAGGAACTAAGAAAATTCTTATAAATTAAATACTCGATCATTTTCTACAAATAAACCCTCATTTTCTTTAGAATAAAATTCTAGTTTGTTAAAAATAAAATTAAGTTAAAATGACCAATATCCGAGGATAATTCCAGTTATATTGGTTTGTGAATTCCCTTAATTATTCTTTGGATATTGATTCAAATGTGCTCAAATTCAAATGGCATGAAAAGGGATATGTTCTTTGCATTCTGTGATTTTTCCCAATTTGTTTGAGTTCAAATTTATTCATCATTGAATTTCTAAAAATCTCGTTCATTATTTAAATAAGATTTTTAAAAATTCATAATAAGTTGTACATTGATTCAATCATTGAAATGTAGGATTCTATGGATCCATATTATTATGCTTTTTCAGTGAAAAATGAAACATGGATAAGATATTGTGTATTAAGGCGTAATTGAACTTTTATTGCTTATTGAACTTTATCAATTACTCCCAAAATACATAGGATCTTGTGCCTAATTTTGGATAGGAATCAATTGAAGATGTGTATCATATTCCTCAATTAACCTTGTCCAATTTGATTGTATTTATTTTATATAGTTGAATTACTACGGTTAATGGTTTTTATATGGCCAATAACTTCAATAATTTACCATTAATAATCCATTAAGTATTAGGACACATGATTGTTGTGGTATGCTTACATGTATACAAGGTTTAGAGATAATGATTGTCAAGCTTAGTTGAACCTTAGTGACATTAAAGGACAATAATTAAAGACAAAGTCTAGTGAACTTAGAAGAATTTTAAGAATTCATACACACATCCTATAGATATGAAACTTCAAACCCTTAAACTTAGAGACAATATACACCTTAAGATTTAAATATACCTTCATTTGACATTAATTGACTAAAACAAAAGTAAATAAAAATTAGCCCTTAATTAAGAGTTTAATCTTCCGAAATTCATAATAATTCAAATACAATTCATAAAAATATAAATAAATTTTAATTAACTCCAATTAATATCTACAATCAAAGAAAAATGAAATTCATATCCAAACTTAATTAAAATTTAATTAATAATTAATTAAATAAATTCATTAAAAATAAAATACAAATCAAATTAATCACAAATTTTTAGGGATTGATCCATTGGTTATCATTAACCAATGTTATCAATTTCATGAATTTTAAAATTAATTTGATAGGAAAACTAAATAACCCAGCTATGTAAATAATTAAGCCTTTTAAATAATTCATTAAATTCCTCATTTCAATATAATTAAATAAAGATAATAAATATAATCCAAATATACATAATCAAACAAATAAAATAAATCAAAAATCAGAGATTATTAAATTTAATGTAAATAAAATTTTTGATTAAAATTTAATAATAATTTAATTAATTTTAGTTAATAAATAATTAAAATTCAATAATTAATTAAAAATTCCAAATAATTCAATAAAAATCAGAAAAATTAAACAAAAATTTAAAACATTAAAACAAATTTAATTTGATAATTTATTTGATTAAATTTTATTTTTAATCAAAAAAATTTGATAATTAATATTGATTAAATAATAAAAGCTTTTATGCTTAATGCTTGATTCCTTTTGGGAGGGTATTTTAGCATTAAATTCAAAGCCTTTAATGTACATTAAATCAACCAATAATCTCTTTATATGATGAATGATTCCTTTTTGGAAGACATTCACATATTTGATTAGGAGATTTTAATAAACTTTAATAACAAATTAATGGTTCTATGCATTATGCTAACCTCCACTTGTGGAAGGCATAGTTGTATAAAATTCATGACCCTTAACCAAACATTAATAAACCAATGGCCATATACATCATGCTTGATTTCATTTGAAGGGTATGTATATTAATTCGAAAGGTCCCTCTTCTATCCCTTAATAAATCACTAATAAATCTCTAAATGCTACATGTAACCATTTATCTTATATGGGAGATGGAAACATTATGATTATAAGTCTTAGAGTTTATAGGTTGGAGGCTTTCACACTTTGAATTTCACGAGCTTATAATTCTTTAAAATTAAATAATCAACTTCAACAATTTAAAACTCAATTAATAAAATTCAAATTCATACAAGGTAAACTTCAACTAAATAACCCCTTTAAGCCTTTAATAAACAAACATCCTAAACTCATGCAACTTAAATATTAAATTCCTATATAATATATCAAAGCCACACAACATCCTTTACACACTTAGATGGTTTGCTAGGACAATCAACTTTAGCCTAGGTTACGCTAGTGGTGTGAATTGCTTGTCAGGTGCTTTGCTTGGAGATCACCATGTGTTTGTTTATTTATTTTCAGCACTTTGAATATCATACATTTTAAATTTCTGTTGGTGCACTTAGGCTCTTTAAGGACTGCATTAAAATCATTAGGATATTACATAAATGCTCTACACATTTTGTATTTCTATATGATTATTACTTTTTATACATTCCTTTACATTCCTGCAAAAGTCAAAGTAGAATGTAGTTAGGGATGATGTATTTGTATAAGTCCTTATAAATTGTAGATTGTATATAAATCAAGTTGTACAACGTCCTGGGTTATAAAAAGGGTCAGATACAACTGCTTATACATACAAATGGAGCTCCAAAAGATGATATCCTCTCCCTTGGAGAATACTCTCTTTTGGAATTTCATAAAAGATTTGGAGCTTGAAAACCTTAAGCAGATGTATTTGATTCTATATATATGATAGGCTTATAAACCCATGTTTGTTGTGGTGGAGCCTGGCCACCTTTCTTTTTTGTAGAGTTTGAATCTACTGTAAGAGATGTCAAATCAATTAATAAATGAAATTTCTTTTACATACAATCTCTTTTATTTACATTGTATCATGCATTGCATCATATGGGTGGTAGTTTACATTAGTGGATAGTATTTTCTCAGGCTTTCCTTAGTATATATGTTCTAGACTTTATAGGAAGATGTATACTAGTTCTAGAATGATACAGTACTATGTATAGTATACACCAACCCCTTTACCTATCTATGTATATATGCATGCATTTTTATTTTAGCAATGTATATTAAGCCAAAACACTTATGCCCAACGTAAGCAAGGTAGCAAGGTCCTGATGCGTTTGGAGGATACTATCGCTTTTCTTTTGGTATAGGGGCATATGCTGCCAAAATTTTTTAGAAATTTCAAAAGTTAGAAAATTAGTTAGGATAATTAAATAAGATAAAATATAGAGTCCTTAGCGAGTCATCTCATTAGTATTATTTAAACGTAAAGTCAAAATTACTTATCTTGAGTTGCTGATTTAGAGTCTAATTCACTCCTTAAGATAGAGCTGATCATATCATACACTATATGTCAGAATCCAGGATCTATATTAAAAGAATTATATATGTCTTTTATTTTAACTATTTAATTAGAGCTTACTAATGAACAGCGAAAAGAAATATGATTACATTTTTATCTTGTGCGGAGCCTCAATCATATTATAGGATCCTTATCCTTTCTTGAAAATATGTAAAATCACGTAATGAGCACATAGCCCAATAAGTAACTAAAATCTTACAACTGATCAATGCAAGATAAAAGAGAATAATATACTATAAATCATATAAAAAATATATGCATCATGTCTATGCCGATTATTTGTATCAATTTATCTTTCTATAGTTCATCATATGTCAATCGATTACATCATCAGTCATAGTATCATTAACAGTCAATAGTACCATGCCAGTAACAATATTAATATTATGATCAATAATGTTAAATAATAATAATAATAATAAATAATATTAATGTCAGTCATAATATCAGTACAATATTCGTAGTAGTGTTAGTATCAGTATTCAGATATTCAATTAGTGTATCTTGCTCCTGCACTAATGACTCCCAATCAGTTTCCTCTTATAACTCTCAATTAATGTACTCCTTATAACTTTTCTTAAATCACGTGAATCAGTCATCCCGACTCCATATAACTCCAAATCAATCTCAAGCACCTTATAACTCTTAATTAATGAATCATGTTGATCAATAAGGTATCACCTAGAGTTATCATATCATGTATATGATATCATTCAATACTTCATTTAAAATACAATAAAATCATATCAAATCTTTTAGAATGATCAAATCTATAATATATCTAAACTTGTAAGGTAAAAACGTATGAAATCATGAGATAATATAATTTTTGCAAATTTAGGAGAGATAAAATTTGTAGAAATTAAAATTATTAAAAATAGAAGTAAGAGATTAGTCACTTATAATAAATATAACAAAATCTATAATAAGAATGGTTGACGAATATGATCCAAATATCATTCTCTCTCCTCTCTCTTTTTCCCAATTTTCAATTTCTTCCTGGCCAAACAATCAAGTGAGGAAGTCGGTGGGGTATATATATATATATATATATATATATATATATATATATATATATATATATATATATAATTTATGGCCTGGCTCTGTAATGCTCACCAGATCAGTGCCAAAGCGCTCTATTTTAGAATTTTCATATTATTTAAGAAAATTTATTTCACATATTTGAGTTATTACACTACATCTAAGACGATTGCTTGTGTATTAGATTGTTAGCTGGCAGTGTATTAATTCCAAGCAAGCATAAGCCCAGAGATATTTGCACATCTTGAACTCTATTATAAAAAGAATATTATGTATTCAAAGGAATTTCTATAAAATTTAATGATATTTTTGAGGGAGTGACTGATATTTGCAAAGTATATGAGGCAACTCTTATGCATTTTAAATCCAGAATGAGTCTAATCTCCACTTTAATCAAAAGTTTATTCTTCGGAGATGTAATTAACTGTAGGGGCTTACCTCTATAAGAACCCAAGATCCCAGTATAAAATAAACCCTATTTTTTTTCGTTAAGATAAGGGAAAAATCTTCTGGACGTAGACTAAAGCTAATCCTGGGTTAGTTTCATATTTAAAATGATAGGTGTATGTGAATATTATCTTTCAGGATGAATTTCATATCCCTTATGCCAAATTCGAATATGAAAATAAACTATTTCTTTTCTCAAGTAAATAATAATAGTGTTAGTTTATCTTTCGAAGTAATTAACACTAATTATACAAATTTGATTATAGAAATACTTAATCCCAAATCAATGTTCATATCATTTAAATGGTCCACACTCCTTATTACTATTTCGTTTACTTTGTATTACTAATACTTACAATGAAAAAGCTCCTTATCTATATATATATATATCATTTTAGATGATAAATACATGCTTACATTATTTTAAATGTTGAGTAGAGAAAATTAGTGTTAAGGTTTATTCCTCAAATAAATTAAAAGAAAGGAGTTGAAATTTTTCCATCTATTCAACTCTACATTGTGTGCCTTTGCTAAAAACTAAAATCCTTCCATAATCTCTCAATCTTCTTGACCATGTGCCTTAGGAACCATAGGAACCGCACTCGAATGCTTGCCTATCTCGTTTTATGCTTAGTTAAGCCCTAGTTGGTTGAGCCTTGACTTACAATCTCATAGGGGCCTAATGTCCTGGATTCAACTTTCTAATCTCATAGACTCGAATTAACCCCACATTAGACCAACATTGAAAAATGTATAGCAATAAACATCAAATTCCATTAAGCAGTATTTAACATCATAATACTCATTATGCTTATCGTATACGACTCTTAATAAATAAAGTATAAGTCAAATCATGTCAATGTCCTTATCTATCAATTTTGAACACATGTCCTTCTCCCATCAACTTCAACCCAACATAATGGAATTCTACATTTTCTTCTATAAAGTGGCTCATATGGTGACATTCCAACACTTGAATGTAAATTATTGTTGTAGGCAAGCTTTAATAGATATACATATGTTGTATTATCTATATCGAAGTCAATGACATATAGCTTGAATAAATGCTTTTAAGTCTAAACAGTCATTTCTAGTCAAGATATGTGTACATGCAATGATAATGTAAATAAGTGTAGCTATAAAATAACACAAGATATGATATGTTATGATGTGAGTAATCTAAGCACATTAATATTTATATAATACTCAACAGCATAACTACATAAATTTAATATTAATTTGATCAATCCTACAAGTGCAACATATATGTGATTAATTGAAAAGGCTAAGCTATTACAATTGAGATGACTATAAGCACAATAAAATTAATAATTAAACCTAGTGAATTAGTAATAATAACTTTTTACAAAAATCCAAAAAGAGGATTTTGAGTTAATAATGAACACTTATATTCTTTCTCCTATTCATCTCTTCAAGTGTGTTGAAATAACGCTCTCTAATTTATTATGTATTATTAGCATTAATCTAGTAAGATCATGGGGTTATATAAAGCCTTTCTTAAAAAAGTCTTTAATCAATGTATACCATTTCAATCTTAGCATCACGTTCTTATGCCAAATAGAAGAGGCATTGCTTTAATATCAATTATAAGTTGAAGGCACATTATCATAGGGGGAGAATGTGAATTATGTGTAAAGTCATACTTGAAGAATTTCTTTCAAAATCCTTTCTAACTCAAACCCTACTCAGTAAAATATAGCGGATGCTAAACAAACCACACAAAATACCTGATAGATGTAATGACAATGTATACAAGTATGGGTGTGAAATGACAAAATGTGATATGTCATGATGTAAGTAATCTATGCTAAGCATACTACTATCTTTATGACACTCAACAATTTAAATGCATAAATTTAATATTAATTAGATCAATCTTACAAGTACAACATGCAATGCTATTTATTGAAAAGATTAAATAATTTTACGTTAGAGAATTACAGGCACAATTGTATGACTGTTTACACTACACTAGCTCACAAAGTATTTTCTCACAAAACATCAAAACAAAAAAGCCCAGATAACAATATTATGGTTAATTAAACAAATCAATATCATATGCAAGAGCATATATAAATAATTCTCTTACACTCTACATAAGATAATAAAAGTATGTATTGTTGCATTCACCACAAGAATATAGAGCATAATGACAAGATAAGTAAATATGCACAAAAGAAAAAAAAAGTTATTTAGCAATTTAGAAATATCAAAATATATATGTTTCAATCAATCCTTAGCTAACGTCCACACGTAGCTCAATCAAGTACTAGGATTTCCACTAGAACTTGGCACACAAGCATTCTCCTTTATTCTAGAAAAACCTTTTACACCAGCTTCTCTCCTTAATGGGGTAATGAAGACACTCCAACCACCTTCATTTGTAATAAAGTCAATTAGCACTTCTACACTATGCAAGAAACTTGCTATTCCAAAAACACACGACCATCTCGTGATATTCCCACCTCTAGACAAGAATCCATCCACTCCTTATATAATCTACTAGGAAATGAATATACTCTTCCTAATGTAAAAATAAGTCAGAAGTCTTTTGAGCTTTGGAGATGCTTAATGGCTATCATTTATGGATATATCTAAACAACATAGACAAATAAGTTGATTACAAGATGAGGAAACTAAGCATAATCAAATAATAAGTAAACCAATATTGGGGATGAGTAAGAATCACCTTACAAAGAGACAAATAAGATTTTTGAGCTAATGATGAACACTTGTATTCTTTTTCTTATCCATCTCATCAAGTATATAAAAATTAAACTCTCCAAATGATCATATCATTATTAGCATTAATATCATGAGACCATGGGGTATATATAGAATCATTTGCTTTGTTAGAAATGCCTTTAATCAATAAATAAATGCCAGGATTATCTTAATTAGTCATTAGTAGCTATTAAACTAAGGAATCATCAAGAATTAACTAAATTCTGACAATATGATGGGTAGAGGCCATAATATATCTTAGTTAATACATTTCAATAGCTAATTAACAACTATTATGCTACTAATGATCATACAGTAAAATAATCACCAAACTAATATACAAATAATATTTGTTTGATTGATATGTGTAAGTTATGTTGGTTGTCTAATACATTTGTGATTAAATTATAACTTGTGATAATCAAACTGTACGATGTAACAATGATCAAAAATAGTTATTTTGAAAGGTAATCTTATTATTAACAAGAAATTATTCACATATGTGTATACATATATATGCACATAGGTTTTTATTATACTTATAAGTAAAAATATTTTAGCATATTTAATTTAGATGTTCATCATTTAATCATTTATTGGCATAGATAAATATGAAGTTAATTACTCTTACAATAAAACTAATTACAAAGTAGACTTTTAAGTAAGCTTGAGTCTTGAATTTACACTTAAATCTTCTAAATTTAACCATTTGGAGTTCATCTCCAACAACAACAACAACAACAATAAGCCATTATCCCACTATATGGGGTTGGATACATGAATCGTTTTTCTCCATTGTGTCCTATAGAAAGTCAAATTCTCATCTAAATCTAATAAAGAAAGGTCATTTCTAATATTTTCTAACTAAGTCTTTTTAGGTCTATCTCTACCTTTCTTAATATAAGTCAAATCTAATAAATCTACTTTCCTAATCAGGTCATCGTAAGGCCGCCGTTTTATGTGACCAAACCATCTAAGACAACTCTCTCTAATCTTGTCTTCCACTGGAGCTACTCCAACCTTAGGAGTTCATCTCCAAATAACCAAAATATCTAAGCAGATCTAACTCAATATCTTCACTGTCATCTTCAACCGAACTATACTTTCTGCAGAGGCTGAAAAATGGCTGTTGCTTATAATTTGGTTGTATTACTTGCTGCAAGTATAGGCAGAGTGGCACTAGTAATTGCAACATTTACATTTCAGCTTCTGCAGCAATGGATGGTGTTAATAGATAGTTACTATTCGTTTAGTTCATCACAGAATTTTCTTGAATTTTATGTGAATACGCACAGTGAAGTATTTTTCATTGCTCTTGATTTGAGGGCTTACATCAAAGTTCTACAGAATCCAATTAAAATGTATGTTTTTTTGTTGCAATTAGGGATCAAAGTTTTACAGCATCCCAACAAAATACACATTTTATGTTGCAATTAGAGTACAAATAAATCAAGCTAACTCAGCTCAACAAATGGCTTATGAGCGGAACACAATGAGCTAACGAGCCAAATTTAAGAGTTAACCTTCATTTAACTCATTAGCTTGCGAACTGTTTAAAATTATTACTATAAAATACAATTTAAATATATTAAATTTTAAGAATTCAATTATAAAACTATAATAATATTTAAAAATTATCTCATTTCTTATATCTAAGTGATGATTTTTAATTTTTTAATTTTTAATTTCTCATTCTTTTTACAGTTTTATTATAATAACTATTTGGATTATAATCATTTTCTCTTACATTATAAATATGAGATGATTTGAGAGTCATCTCGAACTTTCACAATAAGCTCAAGCTGGAGCTCTAATTCGATTAATTAATCAAGCTCAAGTTCAAGCTAAAGCTAG
Source organism: Dendrobium chrysotoxum (assembly GCA_019925795.1). Lineage (NCBI taxonomy): Eukaryota > Viridiplantae > Streptophyta > Magnoliopsida > Asparagales > Orchidaceae > Dendrobium > Dendrobium chrysotoxum. The sequence continues at coordinate 90,099,595 of CM034314.1, read as the reverse complement.
TGATGAATCGAGCTTGACCCGAATCATTTCCACCCCCGTTGCAATGAACTTTCAAAAGCACTTACTAAAATAATATTTAGTAAATTCTTTTAATCACCTTAATGAAAAAGAAGATAATCAAATACTAATTAATGACTAGAGCTATTGTGGTTCACCACACCACCCCATCTTTCCATTACAATTTATAGCATTAATAATACAAAATAAATTCCAATTGAAAATTCTCTTTGAACACAAGAAGTTATATGCCAATAAACCCATGAGGAAAACATGCAATCATATATTCTAAACTAATGTGTTGGAGTCAAGAGGGTAGATTATCAGCCTGTTCAATCCCTTCCCCTCTCTTTCCTACAAAGAATCCTCCATGCACATCGATTCAGTGAATGCTGAACAGCTGAAGGACTATAAAGTTCTTTTTTTCACCTTCTGCATTCTTCCAACAAAAGTACATACAGGAAAAGAAGGTGAAAGGACTAAAATTAGCTGTTTAACTTGAGAAATCTATCCAAAGTCGCTTCATTTTCTGCTGCTTGGCCCTGGGATTTTAAGTCTGAAGATCTGGCGATGAAGACAAACTCAGAAGCCAAAGGCAAGTGATCACTTCCAATATTCTGCAATTGAAAGGCAATAGAATTCAAACCGAGGTATTAATGAGTTTTTGAAGTACAACAAAGGTTCACAAGGTTAACATCATGGAAGCGATAAAAGCATAAACTAGAGATGTGAAATTGACATCGTTTGCATTTCATATATGACATGAGACTTTTAATTAGCAATTGTTGCCTTTTGATCGAACTTATCATCTGGCATGATGAAAGATGTAAACATTTGTTTGATTTTCAGGGTGAGCCTAGGTGTTCCTATTAACATTGCAACTATGGCATAAGTTATGACAGAAATTCACAAGCTATGTTCGAAAACCTAGTAAAATCTTGAGTGTCTTGTTTGTGATCATATTGAATGTTCTTAACATACCCTACAATGAGTCAAATTAAAGCACTTAATGCACCACATGATCCTTACAATCATGACACCATCAAGCTCAAAATTCACCGTGCTATGCTCGAAAATTCAAGTCTCTTATCGAATGACACTCATATTGTGGAGTCAACATAAAGCACCTAACGACTTATGAGAGAATGTGCCTTTCCATCTATTCCAAATGATAGAATATATAATATATTAAGCTTTCTGTGGATTCTTTCTTGATCTGTTAAGCTTGACCTCTTTTAAATAGGGATACTATTGGATATGAACAGAGGAAATTATTGCGAATAAAAATAAAGCTTCTTTAACTAGAAAAAAAAGGATGCATGAAGAAGAATCGGTGGAATCATGCCAACATCATTAATTACAGCTCAAATTTCTAATCCCACTTCTTTTTACCATATTTCCACCTCAATCATCTTGCTCCACCTTACTACTAGCTTCACTTGTGTGAATGTTCTGATTCAAATTTCTCATATATTCGTGCTACAGCCAACAAGTGCTTGATAGTTGATTCTCATGTGTTGCGCGCTTATGATCTCAAATCTTGTCGTTCAAGTTTCTACTAGAAAGGGATTCATCAATTCTCTCTGCGGTATGTGTTTGTCATTTTCCTATGCTTCATCATAAGGATTATATATTTGTTCATGTCAGATACTAAGCTCGCAAACCTTATAGACATTTTGTATTTTGCATCTGCTTTACATTAAACCATGTTGCATTATCTTAATAAAAATTCACTAAAACGAATTACAGTGAATATTTATTTTGTGCATCATTGCATTAGTTGCATCTGGAAACTTTAGACCATGATACATGTCTTGATCAAGTTTTTTTATGAACAAGCGTCATCTACCAAACTCTTAATCAGAGTTTTCTTACCGTAAGCCACTTGTTCAACTGGACAAAAATCGCCCTCATAAATCCCTATCCAGTTCATGGGATAGAAGGAAAATTTACAAGACTAAAAGCCCAACCTTGCCCCAAGCTCAATAAGTAAAATCCTCATTGATAAATATATATAACCAAGAAGCAGTGGAACACCAGACACGTCACATTGCCAAGCACAACTCAACCATGTACATTCCCATTTGTGTGCGCCTCTATGTTTTGAGTGGATTTACTGTGCTTGTGTTGTCATTCCTGATCAAATCATATAAATTCGGTGTTCTGTTATTCATTCGTTTCCAATGTATTCTGCAATGTTTTATCACATAACTGTTCCCAGATTGATCTTATCTCGTTTGTGTCACCAACTGTGAGGATTTGGGCCTTCTATTATAGAACATTTTAATAAATTATTTAGATATACACATCAAGCATATGAAGGGTAGAAAGTGCACTTATTGGATGAGCTAATAAAATTAACGTTGGAGGATTACACAGGATAAGGGTTAGACATTGGATAGAATTATTTTAAATAATTTACAAATAATAGATTTAATATCTAAGGCAACGCTCATCATAAATGAATAAAAAAATAATAATTCATAAAGCCAGCCCCAAGTAGTTGGGGAAGACAAATGATGATGATGACACTTCAAGCCTACCGGAGCAAGCCCCTATTAACTAAACACGATGGCAAAGAATAATGTAAGAAAAATTACAAAAACAAAATGAAAAACTGAAAACCAACTGTTTCAGACCAATTGGTGGCAAGCAGAGGAATAGACTCCACTGAGTCTCCACTGTCTGCTAAGTATAATCCCAGTAAAGGCTAACGATTATTTTTTATCAGCCATCCATGCCAAAAGGTATACATTACCATTTAAAGAAAATATTTAAAAAAACAGTGGCATTGCGTAACTCCATCATCACGTAAAATGTCACAAGCATATGAACCAGTAGGAAAAATGCAAACGTCCAACAACAACATTAACAAGCTTTTATCCCACTATATGGGGTTGGCTACATGAATCCTTTTTCTCCATTGTGTCATGTTAAGAGTTAAATTCTCATCTAAATCTAATAAAGAAAGGTCATTTCTAATATTTTCTAACCAAGTATTTTTAGGTCTACCTCCACCTTTCATAACATAAGTCAAATCTAATACATCCACTTTCCTAACCGGGTTATCAGAAGGACACCGTTTTATGTGACCAAACCATCTAAGACGACTCTCTCTAATCTTATCTTCCACTAGAGCCACTCCAACCTTTTCATATATATGCTCATTTCGTATCCTATCTCTAAAAGTAAAGCCACTCATCCACCTGAGCATCCTCATCTCTGCAACACTTAACTTAACATTATGCTTCTTTTTTAATGGCCAACATTCTGCACCATAAAGCATTGCAGGTCTCACTACCATCTTATAGAATTTTCCCTTAAGTTTGAGAGGGACTTTCTATCACACAACAAGTCTAATGCATCCCTCCACTTCATCCATCCAACTCGAATTCTACTAATAATATCCCCATCTATTTCACCATCATTCTGAACAATAGACCTAAGATATCTAAAGCGTGTACTCTTATTAATGACTTGATCGCCCAAAGTCACAATCCCTCCACTAGTTCTATTATTACTAAAATTACACTCAATATATTCAGTTTTAGATCTACTCAAACAAAAACCTTTAGACTCTAAGGTTGACCTCCATAATTCAAGTTTACCTTTAACTCCCTCTCTAGTCTTATCAACAAGCAGAATATCATCAGCAAAAGCATACACCAGGGTACAACCTCTTGCAAATGTCTAGTGAGAACATCCATGACTAAAGTAAAATGATAATGGACTTAAGGCTGATCCTTGATGTAATCCAACTGAAATAGGAAAATACTTGGTCAAACCACCTTGTGTTTGAACACAAGTAACAGCTCATGCATACATATCCTTAATGACTTGAATATAAACATTATTAATCACTTTCTTATGTAGAACTTTCCATAGCACTTCTCTTATAACTTTATCATATGTTTTCTCTAAATCAATAAAAATTATATGTAGATCCTCCTTATTCTCTCTATACTTCTCCATTAAACCTCTCAATAAATGTATAGCTTTCATAGTAGACCTACCTGGCATGAATCCAAATTGATTTTGAGAAACATTGGTGTCACGCCGCAACCTATGCTCCATAACTCTCTCCCATAGTTTTAAAGTATGACACATTAACTTAATTTCTATATAATTCGAACAATCTTGTGCATCACCTTTATTCTTAAAAATAGAAATCAACATACTCATTCTCCACTCATCTGGCATCTTTTTAGTCTTCATAATAGTATTAAAAAGTTTAGTAAGCCAAGTAATTCCTTCATCTCCTAAACATTTCCACACGTCTATTGGGATACATCAGGTCCAACAGCTTTTCCATACTTCATTTTCTTTAAAGCCTCTTTAGGTTTTACTAATACGCCGATAAAAATAAAAATCTTTATCTTCATTTAGGGTGCTAAGGTCACTAAAGTCAATCGCATTCTCATAATCTTCATTGAAAAGTTTAGCAAAATATCTCATCTACCTTTGTTGAATATCTTCTTCTAATAAAAGCATTTTTTGATCTTCATCCTTAATACACTTCACTTGAACTAAATCCTTACTACTCCCATCTCTTTATTTAGCTAACTTATACATATATCTTTCGCCCTCCTTAGGATCTAATCTATTATATAAATCATTAAAAGCTAAAATCTTTACATTGCAAATTGATTTCTTATACTCCTTACGGGCCTCTTTATATCTTTCACAATTATCAGAGTTTTTACAGCTAAATCAAATTTTATAACAAATCTTCTTATTTTTTATCTTTACCTACATATTTTGATTCCACCACCAACTATTTTTACTATTAGTAGCTTTTGCCTTTGATACTCCAAGCATATCTTTTGCAATATTCTTAATATCACTAGCTACTTTATCTCACATAACATTAGCATCCTCATGCACAGACAAAATCTTAAGATTTAGAATCTTACTCTCAAAAATATTTTTTATTAATATTCTTTAAATATCCCCATATAATCTTAGAATAACGATTTACTTTATTTTTTATTTTCTGCCCCTTCATCTTAAAGTCCAAAACTAATAAGTGATGCTGGGTACATAAACTTTAACTCGAAATAACTTTACAATCATTGCAATCTAAACGATCAAACGTCCAAGAAAATTAATTTCTGTAGCAGATCTATGAATGATGCAATAAGCTCAACAAAGTAAAAAAGAGAGTGGTGAATGATCTAGTCAGAACAAAGAAATTTTTAAGAACTTAATAAATAACATATTCTGTTTATAGCTATCATATCAAATCACAAATAATTTTTTTTAATTAAAAGAAAAAAAATCTTATTGTAAAGATTATAATGTGATTCCAAGAGTGTTCAATCATACAATATATAGTACTAAACTACTAATTACATATATATCTTAGAAACATATTTAAAAAACCATTCAAAAGAAGTATTTGCAAGAAGATTAAATGGTGGAATTTGAAACATGAGTTGTAAGATCGTTAAAGATAGGATATTTAGAAAGACAAAGTAAAATTCTATAATAAAACAAACTTGACGTGGAAAAAGATGGTTGTTTTAAGATTGAAATAAAAGTTATATTAAAGTCTAAAATTAAATCATGCATGAAAAATGGAGATCTGGTGATAAGTGAGGAGGTACAAAAGATTGTTAAAATAAGCAAATATGTTTTAAGTGTTGTATAAAAAATAATACTAATGCTTACAATAATTACAAGCCAGCAAGAAGCCTTGCAAAGTGAACAATAAGGAAAGTAAAAGTTACAAATTTGATGATTTATTAAGAAAGGAGGAAAGCAATGTATAAAATAGCTAAGGCAAAACATTCGAGATCAATTTTTCTTAACAAATTAAATGTATTAGAAATGAAGTTACTGGGATATTAATTAAAGATGAAAACAAAAAGAAAAGTTAGATATTTTGAGAAATTATTAAATGAGAAGTTCAATGATGAAAATAATTTATGAGAGGATAATACATTAAATTAAATTACGAAATATATTATAGGTTGATCTAAAAAAGTGAAGTTAATTTGGCTCTAAGGAATACACGTAAAGCTTAAATTTAGATGAGACATCTTTTGATATCTGAAAATTTATGGGAGATAATTGGAGTAGTTTGGTTAAGCTATCTTTTTAAATGGAATCATAAAAACTAATAGGAGGCCAAATAAATAGAGTAAAAGAATTTAAAAACTATTATTCAAGAATATGGGGATGTTCCTCTTTTGTTAGGTATAACGGAATCAAATTTATAAGCATATATCAAACTTATGGGAGATTCATGGAAAATGGGCTTAGAAAGGCATTGTCAATATTGGAGAGAGAATTTGAATTTATGCCACAAAGATCCACTTGTGAAGATGATTTTTTTTTGTTAGGGCAATTAATGAAATAAATCTAAAGAGGAAAGAAAGATCCCATGTAGCTTTTATTGATTTTGAGAATGTATATGAGTGCCATTAAAATTAATTTGGTGTGTATTAGGAAATAAATGTGATAGCTATGTTTTAGTAATAATATATATGATGAAACATTAACTACAACTTCCTAATTAAGCTAAAATCTAATGAATTTTCATGGCATGTGCATTCCTTTCATGAAAATATTCAAAGAAATTTGATTGTTCATTAATACAATTATAAGTCTAACGTTGATGTGAACAAGAGGTATACGAAATTTAATCTGAATGATAAGATAATAATACATCCAAATCATGAAAGATTTTCCACAAAAGCTTTTAAGAAATTAAATGCCAGAAAGGTGAGGCCATCTAAAATTATACAATCCATTGGGATGAATGTCTATAAATTGGAAATATTAGAAAGTTATATTATTACTTCAATCTTCTATGAATCTAATTTGACCTTATTTCATGAACCAGCTACCAATGTCTTGAATTCTTCTCTCAAAAAGTCTAATGTTGATGTGAACAAGAGATATACGAAATTTAATCTAAGTGATAAGATAATGATACATCATGAAAGATTTTCTACAAAAGTTTTAAAAAAATTAAGTGATTAAAGGTGAGGACACATAAAATTACACAATGCATAGGTATGAGTGTCTATAAATTGGAAATATAAAAAAGTTACAAAATTAGTATAATCTCCAATGAATCTGATTTGATCTTATTCATGAGCCAACTACCAATGCCTTTACTTCTCTCGTGCCATCTCCTCTTAAATTTACATCCAACACTTCAATATATAGTTCCACATATTTCATTCCAAAAGCAACTATTAAATGGAAATACCGAGAAGTCTTGGTTTTCATTCAATCTTCAATGAATTTGATTTGACCTTATTTCATGAACCAAGTACCAATGCTTTGAATTCTTCTCTCGTTCCACTCATGAATTACATCCAACACTTTACTAAATAGTTCTACATATTTTGTTCAAAAAGTAAAATTTTAAATGAAAAGATTATGTCCACTACTAAGAGTGAATATTACAAATATCTTATGCATTGGCATGAAATATCTATATGTGATGTGTCATGGATCACTCTAAAATATGGATATTTAACTCTCCCTTCCCTGTATGGAAGAATCTGAAAATATCTACCTGATAGAAAAGGTTTTATGTTTCGAATAAGGGGGATATTTTGAATAACAGGTTCAAATATCATTGCTAGGATAATGAGCCATATAAAGAATATGTTGTCTTCTCTACTGTTTATGCTAATTTGGTTGGGTTAACTGTTGGTCCATTGTTGGTTATCCATATTTGCTACATTTGACTCTATTTCTTTGAGTTGTTGGTTAATTGTTCATTTAACCTGCGGGTTCATTGTTCCCTCCAACCTCTACTTCCATTCCTCTTCCCATTCTATTTCTTCTAATGGATGGAATCTATGCATCTTCTATTTTAATAATTGCAAACTTGTGTCGTCTAATTGATCTAGCAGATGGAATTTTCAATAACTTTTAGAATTGGTATGTTAACTATAAGTCATGAATTGTTGTTCTAGTACTATAATTGATTCAGGGGTATGCTTCTAGTATTGTAGTCAATTTTAGCATTTATTTGAGCTATAAGTTGTGTTTATGGTATTGCAACTAATATCAAAATTTCAACCTTTGGAATTGGAAGCCTGTTGACTTTGGGTCTTTTTGTGATTATAAAAGGGAATGTAGAGGCAAGTAAAAGAAACTATTATTTAATGGAATTTCTAGTCAATAAGATGCAAATTCTTTGAGTGTAGCATAAGCATTGATTGATAACTTCAAGGGGAAGCCATCTTCTTGTACTAGTATGAGGTATTAATGTCTTATCTAGTGAATCCTTTGCTTGTTACCTTTTTATTCATATATTTTTGTGTTTGTTTTGATTTTCATTAGATTTGATTAAATAACATAGAATTTAGATTTCAACTTATGGCGTAAATATTGATTGAAGTATATTTTCATATGATCTAAAATTTCTCACAAGATTTCTAATTCAATGATGATGCAATCATGTTTTTTTGTATTTCTTATTGAACAATGGTTTTTATTTTATTTTTAGTTATTTTATATTTTTGTTAGCTATCCAATGATGGAAGGCATCCTATGAGCATGGTAGGTTGTGCTTTGGGCTTGGTAGACCTTGGTTTGCTAGCTTGGGTCCTTTGGTGGTTGCTGATTTTTGGTTGGGAGTTGATATTGGAGTTCTGGTTTGGATGAGCTAAAGTTTAGCTCATTAATTCAAAAAGGCAAAAAGTAGTGAAGCTCATCAATGGAAAAAGGTGGAGTGGCTTGTGTCTCTTTCCCTTCCCCTATGTCTTCTCGGTTTCTCCTTTTTCCCTCTCGGTTTTGGTGACTGTTTGCTCTCCCCAAGCTTTGCTGGTTGGTTTTCCCTAGTGTCTCTTCGGTTCCTTCTTTTGGTTGGTTTTTCCGGGTGTTTTTTCTCTGGTTACCTGTGCCGGCTATAGTAATCTTTGTGCTGACTCTTTGGGAATATGGCTGGGTGGTTTCCCGTGGCTGTTTGGGGGAGATTTCCATGGCTTTTTGGCTGGTTGCTGTGGTGTGTCTCTTGGATGTCTGCACCTATTTTGGGGCTGCTGTTTTGGATGACCCGTGGCCTTCCATTTCCCTATTTCCTATTAGTTTAGTTGGAGGTGTAGTGGCTGTTGGGTTTCCTCTCTCTTGGTTATAAATATAAGGTGTTTTGGGGAGGAAAGGAGTTGATGAATTTGAGTGCAAAGTTGCCAAAACCTGAGGGTTTCTTCTTGGAAAAGCTTGAGAGCTTTGTCCACATTCTTCTCCTCTTTTCTATAGCTTGCGAGCTAATTCTTCTCGGGCTTCTTACCTCTTCGTCTCTACGCAAGTTCCACTCCACTTGTAACCTTCCTCTGGTTCTTTTGGTGTTGTTGGTTGGCTGATTTGGAGAGCATTTGCCGGCGGAGTTTGGTTGGACGTTTGGACCTCTTGCTGTGGTGGACCATTCGATTTTCTAGGCCTAAGCACATATTTTTATCTAACCTACTTTTCGATACATGTGAGGAGTCCGCTTGCGGATGTTCTGAGGATAGCGACTTTTTATTTTTCTTTTTGTTTCGTTTGGTTTCAATTCTCCTTTGTCTTTTGGAAGTGTGGATGATTGCTACTATTTGAAGTTAATTTAAGTAAGTGTTGCCTATTGTTCTCTTTATCTGGCTTTCTCTCTAGTTTGCTTGCATCAAATGATTATTAAATTATCATTTGAGATAAATTTATGTACTTATAATTTCTATCAAATTAGATGAATTTTTGCCTTAAAATTTTGTGGATTGCAAATTTAGCCTTGTTTGTAATAGAGCAATGATTCCACATAAATTATGCTTTAGCTTCTACGTCTTTATTCGTATTTCATTTCTCGTTAAAAGATGAACGAGCAACATGAACTTTGTGTAGGTGTATTTATGGTTGGGTGCTAGCTGTTACGAGCTCTCTTGATTCATAATACGATTATAAAAAAATACTTTAATGCAATTGACTTGATACTTTGCAGTGAAATCAACTCAAATTACTAGTAAATAAGTGTAATGCAGTCATGTATGAAATTTTATAAAATTAAATATAAAGGTTTCCACTCAAATTATGTTTTGGCCTGTATTCCTTTCACTGCATTGCAACTAGTTATATGAGGTTTGAGGAACATGAACTTTGGGCATGAGTACTAATTGGAAAGTTTTAGTTGTTGCAAGTTCCTTGATTCACAATAAGATCCTACAAAATGCAATTGACTCAATACTTGGAAAAATGAAATTGAGTCAAAATAAGCTTAAAAGAAGGTCGCACGTTGAGATGAGGTTTATCATATGTCAAACCATATGATACATGTAAACAACAACAACAACAACAACATCAAGCCTTTGTCCCACTACGTGGGGTCAGCTACATGAATCCTTTGTCTCCATTGTGTCCTGTTAAAAGTCAAATTCTCGTTTAAATCTAATAAAAAAAGATCATTTCTAATATTTTATAACCAAGTCTTTTTAGGTCTACCTCTACCTTTCTTAACATAAGTCAAATCTAATACCTCTATTTTCCTAACCGGGTCATCGGAAGGCCGTCGTTTTATGTGACCAAACCATCTAAAGGCGACTCTCTCTAATCTTATCTTCCACTGGAGCTACTACAACCTTTTCATGTATATGCTCATTTCATATCCTATCTCTAAGGGTAAAGCCGCTCATCCACCTGAGCATCCTCATCTCTACAACACCTAACATAGTATTATGCTTCTCTTTTAATGACCAACATTCGGCACCATAAAGCATTGCAGGTCTCACCACCATTTTATAGAATTTTTCCTTAAGTTTGAGGGGGACTTTTCTATCACACAACAAGCCCGATGTTTCCTCCACTTCAACCATCCAAGTTGAATTCCGCTGATAATATTCTCATCTATTTCACCATCACTCTGAACAATAGATCCAAGATATAATACATGTAAAGGCATGAAAAAAATCTCCAAGGTTCGAGCATCAATTTAAGCTTTTCTATTAAGCAAAGGGGTAGGCTTACAAGAAAATAAATCATATGCTAACAAATAGTAAATCATCACTATTTTTGCATTTGCCACATTGTTGAAATAATCTTTGTAGAAAAGCCACTCTTTATTCATTGCTAGTAAATGCAGAGCTAATATTTTTTAGGATCGATATCACATCATAGAGATCTATTTCATTTGGGATTAGGATTGGTCCACACATCACCATCAACTAAAACCGGGCTTTTTAACGGACAAAGACAGCAATAGAGGTGTGAATTATTGACCCGACCCGGAAAATCCGAGTTCGGGTCAACCCTTTTAACAAATGGGGTCGGGTTCGGGTGTCAATTTTCAACCTGTTTAAAAAATCGGGTCAGGTTCGGGTCAACCCATTAACCCAAATTTAACCTACCCCATCCAATCTCACCACTCCCACCCCCACGGGCCACACCGCGTCACGACTCGCGCAACTCGCGCTAGCAGATCCGGCCCGCATCGCACTGGCAGAGTCCGCACACGTATAGGCCGCACTGTGTTGTGACTCAAGCAGCTCACGCTAGCAGATCCCGCCTGTTGTCCAGAGCCTCGTGCTAGCAGATCCTGCTCGTTGTCCGCACCCGCCCACACCGCACTGGAAGGCCTCGCATCGCGCTCGCCTTCCCTCTACGCTTGTCCTAGTCACGTGTCGGGTTGGGTCCTGCATATTTTTGACCTATTTGTATAATCGGGTTGGGTTCGGATTGGATCAATCGATGGAGGGTTAGTTTTAGGTTGGACCTGAACCTGACCCGAAAACCTATTTTGACACCCCTAGACAGCAATAATGAGCTCTCAATGAAGAGTGGCTTCAAATTGTTGATTCTACGTGCAATGAAGGCTGTAACCCCTCAAAAAAATTTTAACTTAAAGAAACAAACTTAAGATGTTATATAAGAATGAATATGTTACCAGGCTTGGGAGACCACCCATACTTTTCAATGTAGCGATGGGAAGTGTATCCAGAACCCTGGCTGGTTCAAGCCCTCCTGAATACCTTCAGAAAGACAAGGAAGATTAAACTCCATACATAATAGTTCAAAAAATAGCTTAACAATGATATAGAAGCAGGGCAACCATAAATAGTCGACAGTTCCCATAAACTTTGAATGATAGGTAGTAGCTAATGGTTCTCCACAAGAATCCCTAGTCCTTCCAGCACCCTTAGAAGTGATAGATTACAATCTTATAAGATCACCAATTTTTGTCAAGTATAAAAGGAAAGCTAAATTTCTTTGAAAAAAGAAAGAATATATCAGTACGCTGATGTGAGCATATGAGCTGTGTAATTTAAACGGATGTGTAAGTAGCTTGCAGCTTGAATGACCAGTAGCATTTTTCAACTCCTCATCAGTCCACGAATGATTAATTGAGCTGAAATACGTAAGCCATGGAGATGGAACTGTTAAAGAACACCAACTAAACCAATATATCCAACCCAAAGAAGTGACAATACACAATCGAACACACTAAAGACGAGATGGAATTATTCATCCGAAAAACAGTATGGATAGTCCATTACCCACAGAAACTATGAAGGGTAGGTTGAAATCTTTCAAGCCCAGACAGGAATTTCCTATCATGTCTGGTGATATTTAACTGCAAAAGGAATCATTACAGCACAGAAAAAAATAAAAATTAAAAATATCAGCTCATTTATTGGCAAAAAATATGAGATGACATATCACAAATTAAAACAGAACTAGCATGTTGATACAAGGAAAATGACAGGCCAACAAGCAGCATATTCACCTCTGATGTTGACAAAAACTCATAAATCGCACTCTGCAAGTGGCAAGATGAAAAAATAGGGTTATTAATTATGTGTTAATAAATGTATCGCTTATTGCAGTGCAAAGACATGTACATCAAAACTATTAGAACATACTTGAATATAGATGTCACTTAAATTCTGCGATGGTAAGAGGTTAATGCGTTTTGATAGTAATCATCACTTTTCTTTACAAATTCAAAATTATCAGACATTTGCACTTTAAATAGCATGCAGCGCAAGCTACAGCATGATAAGAAAAAGAAAAAAAAACACCATACTCTTGGGGTGCTGTTGAAATCACCAGCAAGCACTATTGGTATTCCACCCCATTTCTCTGAAAGCACATGTGCCTCCTGCAACAGTATGCGGACCTGTGGAAATAGAAAAAAAAATACACGCAAAAAAAGTGTAACAGAATCTTATGGAATATTAGAAAGAACAAAAAAACATCTACTTTTAACTAGGAATGATGTACATAGATGAAGCACAAAATCTTGCAAATGCATAAAAAAAGAATGGTGGAAATGCACCTTACATTTATTTTAACGAAAATCTTACAATTGATCAAGAAATTTGACAAGGATTAAAGAAAAACTTTCAGCAACTTAAATTATATGATGCACATAAAGTTAACTTGGCAATTCGCTGAAGGATTAAGCTTAGTTTACCGGAACAACAGCGATACTGAATCAGGATGAAAATTTTAAGTGCTAAAAATTTGAAAGAGTCCTAGTATCAAATGCATAAAAGTTACGATTTATGTTGATTTCCTTGAATTGACTTGGACTGAACTGGCAGCGCGCTGAAATCAAGGGCTGCTGTTTTTGGAATGTTTATTGGCTGTTATTTAACTCTCACTGCCGAATATCTCAAAATGGAAGGAATATTATTTGAGAACAACTCATTCAAGATCTCCTTAATTATGTTTATGTTGTTTCCTTCTCTCTTATCCATTTATGATAATTTTTAATGTCATTACAAATGTGGTATTTTACCTTCTGGAAGCCTATTTATGGGAGAATTTCTTGTTGCGGGAAACATTTGGTCAAATTTGCTGCTACTATTAAGCATAATATTTCTTATAGATTGCTAATGGAAATAAAATTGCCCTTTGGTGGGACCCCTGGTGTAATAGAAAAGGTCTGGCTGAGCTTTTCTTGTGTCTGATGCTATAAGAACTGGCTAGCCGATTCAACCGAACCGGACCTTATGTTGAAGCAGGCAAGCGGAACCGGGCCAACCAGCGAATTGAGCGAGCAAAGTCCAGCGTACCGAACAGGCGCGGGAGCTACGAACGGGATTGGATCACGTAGATAAGTGAGGAAAATGCGTGCAGGAGTTAGCTTCGTTTCATCCAATTCAGCAAATGAACAAAAGAAATTGAGAAGGCAACAACAAAAGGAAGAAGAAGAAGAAGGAAGGAAATAGAGAGAAAGAGGAAGGAAGGGAGATCGAGTAAGTGATAGCGAAAGCAAGGAATAAAGGATTGGTCGATCGACGAGCAGCCGGCGGCTTGGAAAGTTAAGAAATTTTATTTTAATATTTATAAAATTAAATTGTAAATTAAAAGAATTAATTTAAAAAGAAAATTAATAATAACAATAATAAAATCTTAATTATTAAATTATTTATTTGAAATTATCGAATTATGAATTTTCATATACTATTAAGGAAGTTTAATCTAAAATTTATATTTTGAATATAATTTAGAAAATATTAAAATTGAAAATTTTATTAGTTAATTATAATATATATATATTTTGAGTATGTGTTTACATATTAATTAAAGAGAACATAATTAAATCGTGTATGCAATTTTAAATTAAACAAGGAATATATTAAATTTATATTATGTTAAATTATAAATTAGATTTAGAAAAATAAATGCTTTATGAGTTAAAGATAATTCATATAGAAAAATGAAAGTATATTTAATTAACTAATTAGAGCGAGAAGGTAATTAAATATAGAAAGTTTATTTTAGAAATTAATAATAATTAAATAATGGATTGAATGATTAGTGATAATTGACACATTAATAATAAAGAATAAAAATTTAGTAAAAAGTAAATTTCTAATACAAAAATAAAGAAAATATTATATGTATATATATATAGAGAGAGAGAATGAATATTTTAAAAATTCAATTCTGATTAGTGAATTAACTAATTAATTAGAGAGAGTAGGAGCAATTATTAATTCAAATTTTAATGATAAGATATTTATATAGCTGCTAGGCTGGCGACAGCGAAGTGATAATCAAGTGGATTGTCCAGGCATCAGATTATAAGGTGAGTACTTATGTATTTTAATTATAGTAATGATTTTGTTCTCTCTTAAATTAAATGCATCGAAAGATAGTGATCTATGCTTATTAAGTTTTATTACAAGCTAGATTATGATTTGTCTTTTTTCATATCCAATGATTGGTCATATTGAATGAAATGAAAATTAATATGTTATGATTTACATTTTTCATAGAAAGTAAATAAATAATATATGAATGAAATGGTTAATATAGATATGCTTGTATGTGCATGTTGACTAATGCAACACATCCCTTGTGGTACTTGCTAGGGACGCAATGTACTCGTGCATATAAATGGAAAAGATTATGGAAAAGAAAAAGAAAATTGAAAAGGAGTACTTTCATTGGTATTATTTTAGACGGTAGCTCCTGTGACGGTTGTATTGTTTATGAGAAAGAATAAAGATATGGATAAAAATATGATATATGTATAATATGGAAAGTCTTAAAATGAAATGATTAAATAAAATTTATTTATATTTTGAAATGATCATGCATATCGTTCCTAATACCTTGGGTTATTGTAGTTTAGAACCATGATTTACTCACTGAGTTCTTTTATGGCTCACTCCTAAATTTATAAATGAACATGTATTATTCAAAGCTTAAAATGAGTAGAAGAGATGAAAATGTGTACCGTAGGCGAGGCACTCCCAATGAAAGGTACTTATATCTTTTATTTTAAATAATTTTGAGGATTTAGTGTCTTTCAATTTATTGGTGATGGATTTAACAAATAAAAATTTAATCAATCATCCAACCGCCTATTCCCACCTCGTTAATTCGAGTCTCCGGGCCGGTCATGACAAAAGTGGTCTTAGAGCGCTAGGTTAGTATCTTAGGAATATAAATTGTCAAGAAAGAGCCATAGAAATGATTTATGAAATTATCTGTGAAGAATTTAGAGATTCGATTAGATAGTATAATTAATTATGCCTTATATAAATATATCAAGTATGCAGATGATCAAGAGGAGATAACTGATAGAAATATGGCAAGAAAAGAAGTACCACTTGAAATGACTGTGAACACCAATACCTTTACGCAGATGATGACGATTATGACCCAACTGCTTCAGGAATCAAGATCGCAGCCTAGAGTTGGAGTTGATAAATACTGAAGTTATTCCAAGACATACAACCACCTCTATTCAAAGGTAATGAGAGACCAATTGAGGTTGAGAATTGGTTGCTTCGTATAGAGAAAATATTGGATAGCATGTAATGTCCTGATGGGAGTAAAGTGCCACTAGCTATATTTACTTTGGATGGAGAAGTCGAAAGGTGGTGGAGAGTGCAACGCGAAGACAAGCACGAGATATTCCAAATATACTGATCAACTCGGAAGACTTTGTGGAATTTTTCAGAGAATGGTTTATACATATGTCAACAAGGAGGCAGATGCATGACAAATTTATAAGACTGGTTCAATGAGACAAATCAGTGATGCAATATGCACTACAATTGATTTCAACAGTAGAGGAGAAATGTTATCGATTCCTATCTGGTCTAAAATATACAATTAGACAACTTTTAATACCTTTAAGAATCAAGGATTATTCAGTGTTGATAGAGAGAGCTAGAATGGTGAAAATTGACTTTCAAATAACTCAGAAGCGAAGAGATCAGCATAAAAGGAAGAGTATTAAAGAATATATCCAAAGCAATCAGATTGAAGAATCAAATGGAAACAAGCCAAAGTTTAGCCCTAGTGGAGTTAGTAGTGCAACTGCTAGTAGAGTCATGGAAGCTTGTGCTAAGTGTGAAAGATTTCATAAGAGTGAATGTTTGATGGGCTCCAACACTTGTTACTGGTGTCGTCAGCCTGAACACAGCAAAATATTGCCCTAATTGGTTCAGAGGACTTAAGGAGAGATGAGATCAGATGAAGCACATTCACAGAAGAGCTTTGACAAACAGAACATGATAGAATCAACATTTTCAACTCTATCACAATCTCAACCAAGATAGAATGTTCGACCTCGAGTTTATGCTTTGACTCAGCAGGAGCCTAATGAATCAATAGATATTAATAAAGATAAATGAGATGTCTTTAATATAGTAACTTGTTATATTATAAATGTTTAGCTTTATCCAGTTATCTTATTATGTTATATTGAATGTTATATATCCAATGTTAAAGTTTATGTTGAATGAAATTTAAGATGCTATTTTGTTTAAATATTGAATAGTTATATTCAATTTAACTCATAATAGTACACTGTAACTAAAAGTGATATGTAAATTTTGAGGACGAAATTTTTATAAGAATGAGAGATTATAAGAACCGGTTGGTCCGATTTAGCCAAACCAGACCTCACGCTAAAGCAGGCGAGCAGAACCGAGTGAAGCAGCAGACTGAGCAGGCAAAGTCCAGCGAGCGAAGCAAGCGAGCCGAATGCGTGCGGGAGCTACGAACCGAATCGGATCGCGTAGATAAGTGAGAAAATAGGTGCGAGAGTGAAAAATAGTGACTCCTCACGCGATATAATTTCTTTTCGCTTCATCCAGTTTGACAAATGAATGAAAGAAACTAAGAAGGGAGCACCAAGAGGAAGAAGAAGGATAATGAAAGAAATAGAGAGAAAAAGGAAGGAAGGGAGTTCGAGAGAGTGACAACAAAAGCAAGGAAAAAGGATTGGACGAGCGACAAGCAGCGGGCGGCTTGGAAAGGTAAGAATATTTATTTTTAAGATTTATAAAATTAACTTGTAAATTAAAAGAATTAATTTAGAAAGAAAAATAATAATAATAATAATAATGGGGAAAGGACAAAAATGATCTCTTGACTCTTTATGAAGGACCAAAATGGTCCCCAACTATATTAAGGGACCATTTTAAAATGGTCCCTTAATATAGTTGGGGACCATTTTGTTCCTTCATAAAGAGTCAAGGGACAATTTTGATCCTTTTCTCTAAAAAAAATAAAACTTAATTATTAAATTATTTATTTGACATTAACAAATTATGAATTTTTAAATATTATTAAGGAAGTTTAATCTAAAATTTATATTTTGAATATAATTTTAAAAAATATTAAAATTGAAATTTTTATTAGTTAATTATAATGTATATATATTTTGAATATGTGTTTACATATTAATTAAAGAGAACATAATTAAATCGTGTATAAGATTTTAAAATTAAATAAGGAATATATTAAATTATAAATTAGATTTAGAAAAATAAATGCTTTATGAGTTAAAGATAATTCATATAGAAAAATGAAAGTATATTTAATTAACTAATTAGAGCGAGAAGGTAATTAAATATAGAAATTTTATTTTAGAAATTAATAATAATTAAATAAAGAATTGAATGATTAGTGATAATTAATACATTATTAATAAAGAATAAAAATTTAGTAAAAAGTAAATTTCATATACAATAATAAAGAAAATATTATATATATATATATATATATAGAGAGAGAGAGAGAGAGAGAGAGAGAATGAATATTTTAAAAATTCAATTTTATTTAGCAAATTAACTAATTAATTAGAGAGTAGGAGCAATTATTAATTCTAATTTTAACGATAAGATATTTATATAGGTGGTGGGCTGGCAACAGCGAAGTGATAATTAAGGCAGATTGTCCAGGCATCTGATTATAAGGTGCGTACTCATGTATTTTAATTATAATAATAATTTTATTCTCTCTTAAATTAAATACATCGAAAGATAGTGATCTATACTTATTAAGTTTTATTACAAGCTAGATTATGATTTGCTTTTTTCATATCTAATGATTGGTTATATTGAATGAAATGAAAAATTATATGTTATGATTTACACTTTTCATAGAAAATAAATGAATGATATATGAATGAAATGATTAAGATAGATATGCTTGTATGTGCATATTGACTAATGGAGCACACCCTCTTATAGTACTAGCTAGGGACACAATATATTCATGCACGTAAATGAAAATGGTTATGGAAAAGAAAAAGAAAATTAAAAAGGAGTACCTACATTTGTAATATTTTAGAAGGTGGCTCCTATGACGGTTGTATTATTTATGAGAAAGAATAAAGATATGATATATACATAACATGGAAAGTCTTGAAATGAAATGATTAAATAGAATTTATTTTTATTTTGAAATGATCATGCATATTATTCCTAATGCCTTGGGTTACTGTAGTTTAGAACTATGATTCACTCACTGAGTTCTTTTATAGCTCACTCCTAAATTTATAAATGAACATGTATTATTCAAAGCTTAAAATGAGTAGAAGAGATGAAAATGTGTATCGTAGGTGAGGGGCCTCCGAGTGAAAGGTACTTATATCTTTTATTTTAAATAATTTTGAGGATTTAGTGTCTCTTTCAATTTATTGGTGATAGATTTAGCAAATAAAAATTTAATCAACCGTCTGATCGTCTGTTCCCGCCTTGTTAATTCAAGTCTCCAGGCGAGCCGTGACAGATGCTATGTTTCCCTCTACTTCCTTTGTCTCTACCCTTATTTCTAGTGAGGATTGAATTTTTTCTCAAATCTGCCTCCTGTTATCAACTTTATTACTGCCTTGAATATTTCTCTTACTGATATTGATTTGCTTGTTTGGTGCAATTTTGAGAACCCTTCTTTAAAATGCTTTCTTAATGACTATTATAAATATTTTGAAGAGGTTTGCTGGCATAAATTTATTTGACACAATGATTTTCTTTAAGATTCTTTTCTTTTGCTTGGTTAGCTATATGGTGGATGGCCTTAAAACTATTGATAATCTTATTTATAGGGGTATTTCTGCTAACCCTACTTGCCCCCTCTGTAATGCCAACAATGAATCTATTTCTCAATTATTTTTTTAATGTGATTTTTATTTTAACATCCCCATTGCCCTTTTTCTAGGAGCAGCTATGTTCCTGCTTAGGCCCAATATCAGTCAAGTTTTTAATTATATTATTGGTGATCATCAGTTCTCTATCAACATTAAGAACTTTTACTATTTTTACAGGTGCTTCTATTTACTTTATATGGCATGAAAGAAATAACCCAAGGTATGGCAACTCTACTTCTTGTATTAATACTATTTTGATTCTGATTAGGAAAGCTATTAAAGCCAAACTCTGCATTTGAAAGAATGCAGATAAATTTACTAAATTTTTGCACTAATTTTCTATTGACCTTATTATTTTTCTTCTCTGGTTGGCTGGATCTCGGTTTATTTTGCTGACGCTTTGGAGTATCTCGCGTTTTGCTGCTCTCCGGTGTCGTTTTGGACGATGGTGTGGCCTCTGCCTTCCAATCCCAACCTGGACGGTTTTGGCATTGATTTAGCTACCTTGGAGGCAATTATTAGTTATCTGTAGCCTATTTGGGATATTCTTTGAATGTTGTTATGCTCCTGGGTGTTCCTTGGAGGCTGACTATCCTCTGCCTCTGGTTGTGGACCTACTACTCTCTTCATTCTGTTGGTTGTTGGCTCATTTAGATTTCTTGCTATAGTGTTTTCTCCTTTTCTATTATGTAATTTCTCTCTTTTTTATTTATTCTGGGTTTTGCCTCCAATGGAGGGTCCTTTACTTTGGCAACCGGGTGGGATCCTTTAAAGTGAGTTTTTGTTGGAAGGCTAGACCTTGCCCCGAATCCTTCTGCTTCTTTTAGCTCATTTTGATTTTTGAGGTTGTTGTTCAGAACCTTAGCTTTAAGTGTTTTTACTTTTGCTCTTTGCCTCTTTTGAGGTTTTTGATATTCTTTTTTCAGTTAATGAAAGTGGGGGAATCTCCTATACTTTAAAAAAAATCTTCTTCTTAATTATATGCATCAGCTAGTAATTTAATTTCTTTTTCTTAAGCTAGTAATTTAATTTCTTTTTCTTAAATGTTCCCTAGTACTATAAATAGGCCATTTGGCCAAGGTGCTTCTATTAAGAATGGATAATATTTTTTTGTCTTCCGCTCTCTTCGCTCTCTTTCTTTCAAACATGATATCAAAGTTCCTCACTGCTGACATAGATGTCTAATGGTTACATGAGGGCCCAAATTGGGTCAAAGCAAAGATTAGTACTTCATCCTCAAATTACACTATCAACCTAGTATTTATGATGAAGCAATCACACCTATTCAAATTACTTCTTACAAATTAAATAGTAAAATTCATGGTTTAAAATTGCGCAATTAGAGATTTGCCTCAATGCAATTTGCAAAAAAAATAAAAAAATGAGTCGTATGTCTCACGCTTGCCATATGAGGCTTATGTCTCAATGGGGATGAAGTGCGCCTCAAGGCTCGCTTAGCACAATTTTGAAGAGGCATAAACCTCGAAAATTAATTTTAGGGAATTTTAAAAATTAATTTACTTCATATATTAATTAAATCTATTTACTATACCTAAATCAAATCAAACTTGAGAAAAACCACATGGCCTCAAACTCATATTAGCAAGACCCTCACACCTGCACCCCATCCTCTTGTGTTATCATCATTATTGTGCCACCGCCATTGTTACACCATCGCTGCTTCTCCTCCCCCAAATGATCAAAGTAGGAGGGACTTTTGAATTCATAAATTATGACCTTAGATTATTTGTTTATGTTGAATTGAGACTGAGAGAGACTTTTATTTGACATTATTTTTAAACTTGTATAATTTTTAATGGCCTAACTTTGACTTTTTATGATTTTATTTTAATATCTTACTTTGATGTTAATATGTGACTTATTATTTCATATTTCTCTTTATGATTTAATATTGAGGCTTACACCTCAAAATACCTAGAGGCTTATGCCTCACCTCATCGAAAGAAAACGCCTCAATACTCGATTGTGCAATTTCAAACTTTGGTAAAAACTTTTTCCAATGATCTTAGTCTGTCCAAATGGTAGAATGAGGAAAGAGAAAAATTGGTCTCCTAGATGGTACCATTAGACAACATAAGTTTAGTGATCCTTTCTATTCAGCATGGAACACCAATAATGCGCTTGTGATGCCTCGGCTCACTAACTCTATGAAAGAGTGCAACAGATTCCTCTATGATTGACAACCTAAGTTTAGTTATCCTTTCTATTCAGCATGAAACACCAATAATGCTCTTATGATGCCTTGGCTCACTAACTCTATGAAAGAGTGCAACAGATCCCTACATGATCTTGATCTTTCTAGATTTCCTTTTGACAACATCCTTGGAGCATTGCTACTGATTTTCATTGTCTTTCATGACACAATGATCATACTCAATAGTCATCCCTCATCTTCCAAAAAATCCTCATTTATGTCAAGCTAAATAGATGAAGGTTCGATGATCATAAGACATGTTAATCAACAAAAACAAAATCAAGCCTTTATCCCGCTAAGTGGGTTGGCTAAAAAAGATATCTAAAGCGTGTACTCTTATTAATGATTTGATCGCCCAAAGTCATAATCCCCCCACTAGATCTACTATTACTAAAATTACACTTCATATATTCAGCTTTAGATCTACTCAAACAAAAGCCTTTAGACTCTACGGTTGACCTCCATAATTCAAGTTTTCCTTCAACTCCCTCTCTAGTATTATCAATAAGAAGAATATCATCAGCAAAAAGCATACACCAAGGTACAACCTCTTGCAAATGTCTAGTGAGAATATTCATGACTAAAACAAAAAGATATGGGCTTAAGGCTGATCCTTGATGTAATCCAACTGAAATAGGTAAATACTTGGTCAAACCATCCTATGTTTGAACATAGGTAACAGCTCCTACATATATATCCTTAATAACTTGAATATAAGCATTATTAGCCACCCCTTTCTTTTCTAGAACTCTCCATAGCACTTCTCTTGAAACTTTATCATATGCATTCTCTAAATCAATAAATATCATAGGTAGATCCTCCTTATTCTCTTTGTACTTCTCCATCAACCTCTCAATAAATGTATAGCTTCCATAGTAGACCTACACGGAATGAATCCAAATTGATTTTGAGAAACATTAGTACCACGCCACAACCTATGCTCCATAAATCTCTCCCATAATTTTAAAGTATGAAAAATTAATTTAATTCCTCTATAATTCGCACAATCTTGTGCGTGACCTTTACTCTTAAAAATAGGAATCAACACACTCATTCTCACTCATCTAGCATCTTTTAGTCTTCAAAATAATATTAAAAAGTTTAGTAAGCCAAGAAATTCCTTCATCTCCTAAGCATTTTCACAACTCTATTGGAATATCATCAGGTACAACAATTTTTCCACCCTTCATTTTATTTAAAGCCTCTCTAACTTTAGTTTTACTAATATGCCAATAAAAACAAAAATCTTTATTTACATTTAGGGTGCTAAGGTCACTAAAGTCAATCACATTCTCACAATCTTCACTGAAAAATTTAGCAAAATATCTCATCCACCTTCGTTGAATATCCTCTTCTAATAAAATCACTTTTCGATCTTCATCCTTAATATGCTTCACTTGAACTAAATCCTTATTACTCTCATCTCTTTGTTTGGCTAACCTATACATATATCTTTCACTCTCCTTAATATCTAATATATTATACAAATCATTAAAAGCTACAATCTTTGCATCGCATATTGTTTTCTTAGACTCTTTACAAGCCTCTTTATATCTTTCACAATTATTAGAATTTTTACATCTAAACAAATTTTTATAACAAATCTTCTTATTTTTTTATCTTTTCTTGCACATTTTGATTCTGTCACCAACTATTTTTACTATTAAGAGCTTTTTCCTTTAATATACTAAACACATCTTTTTCAAACTTCTTACTATCAGTAGTTACTTTTTCCCACATAACATTAACTTTCTCATGCACAGGCAAAATCTTAAGATCTAGAATCTTATCCTCAAAAATATTTTTATTAATATTTTTTAAATGCCCCATCTAATTCTAGAATAACATTTTATTTTATTTTTTATTTTCTTCTCATTTATCTTAAAGTCCAAAACTAATAAACGATATTGAATACATAAACTTTCACTCGGAATAACTTTACAATCTTTGCAATCTAAACGATCTATTGTTAATTGTTGCTCATACTGAATGGTTCAAATTAGTTCAACAATGTTCAGCCACCTAACTTTAATGATGATGATGATGATTGTTCCTGCCTTAGAAGAAGAGTAATGCTTATGGCATTCCCTCTAAGAGTTGATTCTATAATAATGTTATTTTGATGGTGTTTATTTTATAGGATTGTATTTCTCCACGCCTTTTTAATGTGACAAAGGTGGAGTAATTATGAAGAAAGAAAAGGCATGTAATAGTTGTTTTGGTAGAGATGATAATGATTGCAACAAATGTTCTTTGATATAGAATATAGATAGTAATTACTGAAGTAAATGATCACATAAATGTACTCCTCAAATGAATGATGGAATCAATGCTATTTATACCACTTATTCCTCTTAATATAATACATACTATTTATTTTATTTTATTCTTCATAACAAATTTAGATATCGCTCTTAAAAATTTACGTTAAATTTTCAATATAATATATAAGGAGAGGTTATTTGTACCTACATCCTATAGTGTTTTTCCAAGTTGATTTGTCATCATCAAAATGTGAGAAATTTTTTACCATGTGAGCCCACATTCTAGTGAACTTAAATTTGATGATCACTTGCATATATTGAAAAATCTTTAATGATTTCTTTGACCTTAATGCAAGCATTCAAGGTAAATTCATTAGATTACTACATGTAAGAATGTTCTAAATATAGAAAAAAAATTTATTGAACCTTCATATGCAAAATATTATTTGAATCGAGTTAAAGACCGCTTAAACTAAAAATTCTTAAAGATTCTAAAATAAAAAGGTATTTAGTATTCAATAAGAAAATATTTAAATTACTTATCTATTTTTTCTATAATACTAAAAAATATTTTAAACCTATTGCTTAATTTATTTTAGAAATTATCTTCAATTAAAATATTTTAAAATTTAAAAAATTACTGTGCACTTACATCTAGTTGATAACCCCTTAATGGATAATTAAAAGTTTGTTGTGGGAGAATGGCGCATGGTTCGCAGCAAAGTGATAGTGAACGTGAGAATAGCGCATGGTTCGCAAAGAGACAGTGAACATGAATTTTTTTTTTTTGGACTTGGCAGCTTTCCTCTAACTGCTAATAGGCCTTCACAAAGTTTGCAACTAGTCATTAACTATTAGTGTCGTGTTAGCAAAGGTGATAAAACAAACATGAATTTTTTAAAACTAACTTAGTAGCTTTTAGCTAAGAGTTAACAGGTCACAATTAACAACTTATCGACCCACTGCCAAACTACTACACCAAGTAATGACTATTTTTTCTACACCCAATTTTCATTCCATTTTAGCAACCTAATTTGAGTTATCATGGGTTTATGGTTCTACCAAGTGTTGTTCTGTATAAGAGATGCTTCTAACCTAAGCAATCAAGTAGACTCGGGGGCTGGTTGACTGAAAAAGGAATGCAGTGCAAAAGAAAATTTTTGGAGTTGTTTGGATGAATGTAAAGTAAATGCAGGTGAATAATTTTTTTTTTGTTTGGTTAGAAGTAATGAATGTGGAATAAAGTCCTAAATGGTGACGGTCGTCGGCGGTAGGATGCAACAACGGGGGCAGGGGTGGAGGTGGCTGGCGGGCTGCGATGGTGGCTGCGGCAACGGAGGGCGGCTGTTGGCGGTCAAGCAAGTTTGTAGTGTAAACGGTCTTCACTCAAAATCGGAAGAGTTTTCTTTGCACTCAAAATAAACTACTTCACTTTACATTACATTTACTATACTTTGCATCATTTTGTATTTCAAACAAACACCAAAATTTATACAACCCCTATATTTGGAATACTTTATACCCTAATCCAACCAAACAGGCAAAGAAAAAGTTCAATGCAAATATGGTTCTTCTTCACACAAACTAAGAGCTTGAGGATCACAAGATTACAAATCTAAATGTGCTTCAGAATTCTTTGATCTTCACACTAAATAATCTGCATGTAAGATGCTCTTTGTTCCAATAATTGAATTAACTCCTTTTTTTTTTGTAAAGTTTCTTGGAAAAGAAATAGAGGGGTGCCCTTGTCCATCCTCAACGTGAGGGTCCTTATACTCTTTAATTAATAAGTTAAAACTATTTCTCCATCGATTTGCAGGCAAAGGAGTGCTTTAGATAGTAGAATCCCAAAGGCCATGCACATGGATGTAGGCCGGTTCAAGTTGAAAAGCTTACAATCATTATGTTGTTATGATTTTTCCTTTTTCACAATATTTATTATGTGTTCTATAATTATTTATTTGTTTCTACATGATATTAAGAGAATGTGATTTGCATACTCAACGTGAGGGTCCTTTTACTCTTTAATTAGTAAGTTATAAACTGTTTCTCCATCAATTTGCAAGCAAATGAGTGCTTTAGATAGTAGAATCCCAAGGCCATACACATGGACGTAGGCCAGTTCGACTCAAAAAACTTAAAAATCATTATGTTAATTATGATTTTTTTCCTTTTTCATAATATTTATTAGCTTTTCTACCATTATTTATTTGTTTCTACATGATATTAAGAGAATGTTATTTGCATTCCCCCCACGCGAGCCAAGAAAAGAAAAACAACAACAAGAAGACGCAGATGAAAAGGAATACAATTAAGTCAAAAAGAGCATAAATACATAAATAAAAACTAAAGAGCTTTATTATTATGCTGAAATATAGAACTGCTTCGCTAGGAATTGTATCAATCTTTTTATTAGAACCACAGGGAATATCCACAAATAAGTCTTTCAACCTGAACTACATGACTAAAAAAAATTACCTGT
This sequence comes from Dendrobium chrysotoxum, assembly GCA_019925795.1. Lineage (NCBI taxonomy): Eukaryota > Viridiplantae > Streptophyta > Magnoliopsida > Asparagales > Orchidaceae > Dendrobium > Dendrobium chrysotoxum. The sequence goes on along the minus strand of CM034314.1, from coordinate 90,072,809 downwards.
CCTAACTTGATATCTCCCCGCTTTGGATTAAAAAGGATATGGATATTACCAATGACTACCCTTCTTGAATCAATTTTCTGCTTACCTGTCTGCAACAACACAGGATTGAACTAAATGTGATTATTCTGCTTAAATATAAAGGGCAAGAAATACTAAGCCTCTAAAATTCATGTCAAGTGCAAATGAAAACATTTTTGCAACCATAAAAGTAAATTTTGAATCTCCTCCATAAGTTAATATTACAGGGAAAAAAAACTAAGGCACTATTTTGCATTGTTGTATTATGTTGCGGTGCATTATGCTAGTGATGAGTAAACTGAATAACTTTTTGGTAGTGTTTAAAATGTTGAATGAGTTGTTGTTGGAAAAAACTGTCATGGCACTGATATGAGTGACTAAATAATTGAAATAAACATTATTATAATATGATAAACTAATCACAAATAATAAATGAATTCAAAATGAATTTATTTACTAAATAGAACAATTAAATTTCATGAAAGTGCTTTTTGAAAAGCCATCCAAAGGTCCATTTGGGGCAATCTTTCACTAGTTTGCTTTCTAGAAAGCTGCCACTGTTCTATTTGGCTACAACGTTTTTGCTTCCTAGCAAAATTTTTATGGTGAAAAACATATTTTTACAAATAGATCTGTAAGAGTGTGATAGCTATAAGATAAAATTGGTCTGATTTTTTCAAAAGAAAAAAATTATAATAACTGTTTTAAAAAATATATTTTCCCCTCAGCCATTGGACACTACTGTTAGCAACTGTTGCAACCACCCTAACTGAACCCTAAACAAGCATTCCAATAGTATGAAAGTTGTTTTTCAGTTTTCATATAGCTGAATTTTTTTCTCGCCACAAAAAATCACATGCCTTAAAATTGCTTATGTTGTTCAAGGAAACAAAAACGAAAAAACAAAAAATATTATCAAATGGACCCTAGACAGTTCTAATCAAGGATAAGCGAGTCTGCTTTAAATAATATTTTGTCTTCCTATAAAACGGCCAAAGAAAAATTCAATGAAATATAACACCCTAGCTACATAGTATGTAAATTAAGACAGCAAATTGGCACGATATAGTGTTAAAGACCAAAGTTAAGCCAAAATAAGAAACTGAAGCTAGAAATAAGGTAAGAGAGTAAAAAATATAGGAATCATGGTAAGGGCTATATAGAACAGAATAACCATAACCCGAGATCTTCTACAAAGTGGGCCTTGAATTTGAATTTTATTTGCAACTAAAAAAATATTAGTTAGATACTCATTTCATCAGTGGAAGAACTTAAAATTATCTTTCCAGTCAAAGGATCAACAACGTTGTCATTAGCCATATCAAAATTATTTTGAGTGTGCTTCATGAATCCAATTCCTATACTAATGGCAGTTAAAGATGCATTTAGAATTAAAACTAGTTTAGCTAAATTCTCAAAATGAGCACCAAAGGTGCATGAATACAAAGACATTCAACTTGACAAATACATAAATTCACTTCAGATAGTATGCTTGTATTATTAGTGTAGTTCTTTCTAGGTTATTATGTCATAACTTCCATCATATTTTCTTAGCAGTATCCAATTTTATTTGGAGTTGGCTTAATTTATCTTTCTTCTCCATTGATTATACGTAAATGCATTTTTGTGGAGTATAATTTAGCAGTACTTGACAGTTAGAATTAGGTTTTAAAAGTTTACTTGATAAAGCAAATAAGTGATTTTCTATTTAAAAATATCAGTGTTAGCTGCTAAAATATGTTTGATTAATTCAAGAAAACAAAGCATTCGCTAGATTATGTACATTTATCCAAGTTATTAATTATCTATTTGAACTGAAGTCTCTAAAATAATCAGCAATACCGATGAGATTATAACTAATTGCCTAGAAAGGCGAAGATAATTTCTTCAAGTTTTGGCTCACTTACCGAAGAGAACGATGCATGTATGCCAAAAAATAGATGTTATTAATAATAACATATCCACCCAAAAGTCATGGGATGCACAATGATTAATATTAGGTAAAGTTTTCACAGGCAAGATATGCCACAGATAATGTTTCAACATGCAAGACATGCCGGTTTCATCATATTACTATGTATAAATTATGATGTACTTAACAGATAAAAATTGAAATTGGACGAACTGGTAGTATTTAATTATGTTTGTAGTTAATCATTCCTTTATTGGACTCAACGTTGGAGCTCTGGCAGTTAAGAATCAATCTGCTGAGCAATATCTCAAGCCCAATTGAGCATAACGCAATCAATCATTAAGTGAAAATATCTTGCATTTACCGTATACTAATTAATTGTTTATAATTCATTTAGTTAACAAGAGTAGGTACAACTAATTTCATTAATTAAAGCTGACAACTTAAGAGCATTTGCTTCCATATGCATGAAGCCGAAGTGATGCAGCTTATGATAAAGACGCTGCTTTATTGGGGCAGGTACCACGAGTATATATATATCCCACTGACAAGGCTATCTACTAAGCACTACAATATATCTGAATCACGTCTTCCTTATGTTTAAGGAATCTCATTCTTGGATGGTATAAAAGGAATAATTTGATTAGATGAACTGAATCTGTGTATGTTCTGAAAAACATTTATTTGAAAAATGTTTCAGCTAAAGCTTACAAGGTCTCAAAGAGATCTAACAAAGACATCAATTGACATTTTCAACTGTATGTATAATGTCTATTTAAAATAAGATTATTTTCACAAGGGACCCGATCGCTTAGTTAAATATATGAAAAAGAAATGAACATTGAACAGATAAAAATTCTTCCACAACGTGCTTGGTGCTAGGCACATCCATATTTACCTCAAAAACAAGAAGTTGAGCTACATTATCACGAAGACCAAGAGCTTTGAACTCAATTTCACGCCCCTCAAGTAAGCGGAACCTGGAAAGCAATTTGAAGCTCTCATTCTCAGCTAGGAAATGTACAGCTAACAAGATTAAAGAATCATGAGGGATACCTTCTATTTTTCCAAAATATAGCACATCCATCCTTGGCATCTCCGGTACGGCGCTACAAATATTTCATGCCCATTCCATAAATGACAGACACAAGTCAAATCCAACTCCAGCTAAGAAATGCACTACCTTGTATCTACCAATATATCCATCATTCTTCATGTTAGTCTCAAGGTCATAATATCTATCCACTTCCTGAAATAATGCAGCATGTGCAGCCAAGAACAATTAAATCCCTGACAATAATATAAGAAAATGAATAAACATAGGACCATAAAGAACAGATGGAGTTTAGAAATATGCTTGCCTGCAGGCATACTATATCAGCTTTCCATCTTCTTATTTCCTCACAAATGAGCCGTTTCCTTGACTCCCATTGCATAGCATCAAAAGGAACATTCATATAAAGGTCAGGATGTTCCAAAGAATTATTGACTCCCAGGATGTTGTAAGACATCAGCATAAACCTATCTGTCAATAAATCATTGAGTGCGGGAGCAAACATTTGAAAGAGAAATTGTGAGGCAATTACTCAAAACATGTAAACTTAATTTATTAGCCCCAACAAAGAAAGCCTTGTTCTACTCCGTCACCAATGCTAGTACAAAAAACTACCAACCCTCACCTTTTTTTCTTACTCAATGATTTCACATAAAGTTCTCCAAAACAAGGCACAGTCAGTATTCGGCTGCATCCAAGTCGGCCTTATTGGAAAGTCGTTAAAAACATATATCATCCTCTAACATTTCCATCATTAATCTCATTAAAAGATTGTTGGTAACAACTTTTCTGTTCTGTTGCATAAGTAATTCTCACAGTTTAGATTATCATCAACTTTTCCTGCCTGAAAATACCCTATTTAATTCAAGTAAATCCAGATGAACTCCTCAGTCCACATTTTCATGACTAACGATCGTAAAGATCGAACTTTGGCTCGTCACTAACAACAGTAGCTTCACTTGAGATGATTAATGCTTTTCTATCTTTGTAATCAAAACTTAATAAAAGCTCCTTTATAGACCACAGTTTTAATTTTATTGCTAAAGACAACCTTCTGGTTTTGGGGCTATTGGAGAAAAGTTAGGCACAATATCTGCCTATTATCTCACATCTTATTGTATCAAAAAATAAGTAAAAGAGTTGAACCACAGCAAACCTACGTTTTCATTTGAGACTGCTTATAATTTTTTGCTTATTGCTTTCAAAATCAATTTTTTATAATTTATACTTTTTGAGATATAGCTTATATTCAGTTATTCCAAAAATAGCTTATTTTTTAAACAAAATATAGGAAAAGAACTGGCAAAACTATCAAATTTTCTCATCCAACGGCTCTTGACATTTTTCTTGGCTGTTTTTCCTATAAAAAAAAAGGGATACAAAAGCCACCATCTCCCAATTCCGCATAAGCCCGCTAACATCTCAATCGATTGAATTCCAAGCAATCGCCTTTATATAAAACCCTAAACGCCAAGTATACTAACCCAAAGAATCAACTAAGATTTTACCTTCTCCGGAATCAAGCAAGGCGGAGCAGTTCTCAGCTTCGAGCCAACGGCGGTAGGTCAGCGGACGACGCCTCTTTGGATTATACCAGTGACGATCCCTGGGCTCAACGGAGTCCCCGTCACTAGCAAGTTCGCATCGAGTAGTCCGCTTCCGTCGACGGACAGCCGCCGTCGACAGCAACGTCGTGCCGCCGCCAAGACAGTAGGCGTCACAGCCCATCGCTGCAGAGCGGAAGGAACGTCGCGCCGGCGCAAAGATAGTCACGGGCAGGCCGACCCGCCCATTCTGATTGATCTGATCTAACAATTAATTAAATTTGAGCAAAAATTTTAATCTGATATTAGAAGTTGACCTAGCTAGGTTTTCCCCGATTGCGTAATCGATTGAACTTGGATGCTAACAAGACCGGATTCAGAATTTGTGTTAGGATCAAGACCCATATTCAAGACAAAATATTTGAGCCAATTATCGAGTCAATCGGGTTTGGGTAAAACCATGGCATTTTCTTGATTGAAGTGGCCTAGGCTTTGTTTAGGATAGCTTTTCACCACTATTTCTTCATTGCTTTCAAAAAATTTTTGTATTAGAAATTGGTTGTAAAAAACAGTAAGAAAACTATCCCAAACGAAGCCCCAGACCCATGCTTAACTTGACTCACCAAACGCAGAGGCCTATCGAGAAGTTGGGTTTAAATCAGGTTAGTCACTCATCATTAGAGATGTAAATGAGTCGAGTCGAGCTCGTGTCATACCTAACTCAAGCTCAACTTGCCGAATAAATCATGAGCTCGAACTAGAGTCGACTAGTCGAGCTTAAAAAACGAGCTCGAGCTCGGTTCGTTGCAACAAAAATGAGCTCGCTAGCAACTCATGAGATCTCGATAAAAGCAGCCAAGAAGGCTAGAAGGCATGTCGTCCGAGACGAAGAATTGAGCTATCACATGAAAAGAAGAAGAAGTTGATTTATTTATTCTTGGGAACTACTGCAGTTTTACTAATGCAAGGTTTCTTGTCAACTTTTTTAAATGTTAGCTGTAGTAGCAGCTTTTGTAAGAGAAAAAAATAGCTTTTTTTTTTAAGTAAAAATCTCTATCAGTTATAGTATTACGAAAAAAAATCACTATCAGTTATTATATTACAAGCCAGCTCACGAGTCGGGCCTCATTAAGCTCGAATTTGAGCTCATTTACCAGACGAGCTCTAGTTTGAGCTCGAGCTCGAGCTCGCAGCTCGATAAGCTCAACTCATGAGATCTTTATCGAGTCGATCTCGAGTTGGCTCACGAGTAAGCTTGACTTACTTGCACCCTTATTCATCATCTCCAAATTGCTCATGTTAAAAATAAAAATGTTTAATTAGGATATGTATCAACAATCTTCATGATGTTTACAGAATTATAGCCTATAATATTAAACATTCAATGTTGATTGAGGTGCATTAGTATAATATTATATGCATTATATATGATAAATAGTCAATCTCTTGACTTCAAAACATATCTATCATTATTTTTTTTTTTAATTGAGTGATGTGCAAGGATTAAACATTAGGTGAACAATAGAGGCTATTTAGTTTATTATTTTTATGTAATGTTATATCAAAAAATAATTGGCTTGATGTTATCTTTTTGTTAGATCTAAATAATTTGAATAATAATGCTAAAATGTTAGATTAAGATAATCTATCCAAGCTAAGATATTATTCTTGACATTAAAAAAAATCATTTATTTTAAAAATATCATATTATTTTTTTTTTAAGATAGATATTACTCAATTAAATACACTATATTTTGACTTATGACAATGGGTAGATAGTATAGACATAGTGAATCAAATAAACCCCTGTCCTAAACCCCCTACTAAATAATACTATATGTCAAATCCCCAAAGTGTCTCAATTTGCATTAAGCTAGTATAGGGGTGCACATTAGTTAAGGGGATATTTGATTGGCTAAAAAAGAAATACAATGTAAAAGAAATGCAGTGTAAAAGGAATGCAATGTAGAAGAAATATTTTGAAGTTGTTTGGGTGAGTGCATCTTCAGCACATCTACATTCTCAAATCCTAAGAGCTCCAAAGGATCTAAGGAAGCTATAATTTTCAAATCCTAAGAGCTTTTCCTTGGTCACATTCACATTCATATACATGAGAAAGGCTAATGACACTTGTCATCTTACCTTTTTTTTTTAAAAAAAAATCTCTAATTCTCCATCAAACTCTCTTGTTCTATAGCTCGGGCACCACATGGCAGTGAATCCATCAATTTCTTCCATTTCTTTTTTTTTTTAGGGGACATTTAGGCCAATTAAGGCAAACTATTTGGTAAACTTTTTTTTTTTTTAGAATTCATTAGGATTAAAACTAGTTCTTTAAATCAACTTACATTCATCGAAAATTAGATTAAATCAACCAAACTAAAGTTCAATTCACTTACGAAAAAATTTTGTCCATTCAATTTTCTTAGATTTTTAAATCGATATTAATTGGTTAGCTATTCTATTAACTAAATCAACTGAATGCAAAATTTGACAATTCTGATGAGCTCCTATCTATCAGGTTCTTAATTGTAGTTAACTTCTATGTTCGAGCTCCCACATGTTCTCCCATTGTCCGGCCACTCAACTCTCAATTTATATCTCCTATTGCTTGGCTTATAGGTTTTAGTTTTGCCTTTCAATTCTTGTATGGTTGGCACTAACTCAATGGTAATCTTCCCACTGGCCATAATCATTATAGTCCATGTAAAAAAAAAATATATTCGTCAACCTGATCAATTTCCTCTCATCAACATCCCCTTCCTCATAGATTTAGAGGGCTCACCCTTTTAGCACCAACCTTGCTAACATATTTTGACTTAGGCATCATGTTCACTCAAGGTCCGTCACGTTATGAGATGTTACTATCCACATACATTAATTCATGATTGGCACTTGGTGCCTTATAATTCCAACATTCTTATAATGCCTTATAATTCTAACATTCTTATCTTATGGGTCATATGACTTCTTGTGTAGGCATAATGACATCCCATCACACTTATTATTCAACAAGTTTGATCAACCACTAGGATGAAACACATCTTATTGTTAGTCTTGCTTGACACATGTCTCTGCATACTCACCCATTGCCATCAACAATTAGAGTTACTCTCTCCCTTCACATCTTTTAAGTGATGTCCACTAGGATTTCAAAAGGATATTGAATTGAAATGGAACTATGTTTTTTTTTTTTTTTTTCATTTCTACCTTATTTTTTCTTAGTAAAATTATTCCTCCCTTCTACTCCTCTCCTAACCCACAAAGAGAAAATTGTCAAGATAGCACCATACACCATTTTTTTTTTTTAAATAGTGGAATCATTCCTCCTCTATAATGAATGCCATGTATAAAGTCAAACACTTAACGAAATTTTATTCTTTATGATGTTAGGTTTATCTCATTCTTCTTCTTTCACTTCAATTTTTAGTGCTCTATTATGGTCAACATGCTCTAAACATCTAACATATCACGCCCAAGAATCTAAATTGGAAACAATGGTATCTTTTATATTTTTATAGTAACAACTAGATATATCTAATTTCTTTCAATAATATAAAATATCAGCGAAATCTAATCTATTGATTAAAATATCAATATACATTTGTATTTATTTTTTTGAAAATCATATACAATAGCTAAGAATCATGTATCTTATCAATCTCACACTCTCGATTCTCTCACTTGATCTAAAATCATTAAACCATATATAACGAGCTCAAAAAACCAAGCAAATCACTAAAATCCTAATACTAAACTCAAAGCATGAAACAAAAATAATATGCATGTAATCATCTAATTTATAATAATAGAAGTCAATATGATCATTAATCTATGCAAAAATAGTAAAATACATGTTGTAATAGTAAATCTGATAAAATAGTACAATACAGATGTCGAAGCAATAAAATGGTAAATAATCATTCTTAAATCATACATCGTAATAATATTATCAAAATATTAAAGAAATCGTATAAACCAGTAAAGCAGAAGTACTCAAAAAAACTATCAAAATCCATAGCAATATAGTATAGTATTATTCATTAATCGTATATGAGTGTACACATGATACTCAGTTACACCTGTATTGATATTATCATCTTATATCACATATTCAATAATATGAATCACATGCTTAGTAACAGTAAATATAATACTTAAACAATAAATTAGTATAGTAATAGTAAATTCGTACATGATAATAAATCAATATCTTATATGTATACCAAACAAATAAGAAGTTATGGCTTGTGTGGTATGTTTTTAGTAATCAACAGATCGGTAACTATTGGCTCAGTAAATATAGTTGGCAATTTGGCTGCACAATTCTACTGAAAGTCTGTCAAAAGTATCTCAGGCGGAAAACTTCAACCGGAACAATATTTTCAATGCTCGTTTTACCGTCGAACCAATTTTCCCCAGCAATCTGACGGAAATCCAAAATTTCCGGTGAAATTTCTTATTTTCCGGCGAATTTAAGCCGTCGGAAATACGATTTTTTATGTAGTGTAAGGAAAGCTCATCAGTCCACCATCTTATGCAAGTATAAATAGTCTCCAACCAACGTCAGTAAATAATCATCCTTTTTTATTTTCACACACACTATTATCACAATATTGTGAATGTAATAGCAAACAACTATTACTCAATCACATTGCTCATATTCATTCACAATACTTATATCAACAGTATAATTGCATTAAAATGTCAAAATAACTATTCATATTCAAATCATACATAACATAATAATTTTCATTTTAGCCGATGAAAATACAAAACCAACAAGTCAAAATAACTAGAATAATCAGTACTATGTTATACCAAAAGTTATACGATCAGGAGAAAATGCAACTAAATTGTTTTGGGAGAAATTAAATGATAGAAATTAAAATCTTCGAAAATAGAAATAAGATAGAATTGAAGTCACTTACAATGATATGAAGAAATTTCATAAAAGCGGCGAAATGAATCAACGGTGAAAAAACTCGATTTCTCTTTCCTTTATCCTCCTTCACTTCTCCTTCTTCTTTGTTTCCATCGTAGGCAAGCCGAGCGAGTGAGTGGGGGATGATCGGCTAAGTGGAGAGAAAAATATATATATAACTTATTTCAATGTGTGGCGCCGCATCTCCCAAGTGACCTAGCACTGTTGCGTCGTATGTGATTCTAGAGTTTTTTATAGAATAAGGAGTTGTGGCACCAAGGAGCCCCTTTCAATGTCGTTGTGCCTGAAAGCACAGCGTTGCAGCACTCCATGCAACTTTCTGAAAGAAATTTGGAAATTCATATTATTCAAAATTAAGGTTGTTACATGACCTTTCTTATGTTGGCCTCCATTCTTCCTTATATTACCTTTTTCTCTTTTTTTTTTTCCTTTTAGCTTGTGCTTATTTGTTTGACCTTTCTGTTTGTCCACCATCTTTCCTTCTTCTCCTTTTTACTGTGTACCAGCTTAACTTAGCAACTCCGACACTCTCAATCAAATGCCAATATTTCTCTCTTTCATGTATCCTCCATTGACCCATAAGTGAACAAACTCACCTCCATAAATGGGATGCACTTGAATTAAATAATGTTACCACATATGATTCATGAAGATAAAAGGCAGTTATCAATTTGTTTACAGCGATGCTGCAGCACAACCATCTCCATTAAAGATTGTATCTTCAACCATTGTATGCTTCAGCAATATTTATAATCAGTGCATGTGAGGACCTACATGAAAGTACTTAGGCAATTGGAAGTAAATTCATTTAAATTACATGGAGGTGAGTCTACATTGTGTCAATTTGTTTAAAAAAAAAAAGAATTTTTTTTTAGATTAAGGCTTCATTTGGGATAACTTTCTTACTGTTTTCTAATAGATTTTTTTTTTTGAAATAAACGAAAAAGTAGTAGCCAAAAGCTGTCCCAAATGAAACCTAAGGCTCGTAATTTTTTTCCTCAAAAAATTATTCAAATATAAATTCTATCTCATTCACTAATTGATTTGATTGTTTATATATGCAAAATAAAAAAGAACAAAGACAATCAAAATTAATCTACACTCAATTGGATAATAATCCATACACTACATATATTAAATTATTTTTAAACCTTCTAAAAACACCCCATTCAAAAATCTATAAAACAATCAAAAGTACACCTTTTTTTAAGTACTTTGATGCTATAGTGAATACTATTAAGACTTCATTTGGGATAGCTTTATTGCTGCTTTCTAAAATAACTTCTTAGCACAAAAATTTCTTGAACAATTTCTTGAACTAGAAATTTCTGTACTAAAAAACTGTTTTTGAAAGCATTAAGAAAACTGTCACAAACGAAGCCTAAGTCTAAAATAAAATAAGATGCAGCTCTTCTTAGTCTAATATTTAGAAGGTTAGGCTTCCATTTAATAAATCTTACGTTTAAGATCTTACATATGCGATGTGTGTGAATTTACGATTAAATTCGCTAAAGCCGAAAGAAATCATAAGAAAATCCAGCCTTAGACTTTTTCGAAAGAAAACAGCTAGTAAAAAATTGAATCTATGAAACTTTTAAGTAAAAAAAATTAGAAGAAACTTTAAAGATCTTGCTCGAGCATTGAAATGTCCTCCCACATTGTTACGAGTAAACTTATTCTACTAATTACTTGTGTACAATAAATAAATGACAAAAAATTCTTCTATAATTTAATTTCCATCAATAAAATAAAATACAAGCACAAAGGACAAATAATTTGGAAGGGTAAACTCCTCATTATATATAATACTGTAAATTTTTTTTGTAATTATTTGAACAACAAGCTTCATTTTCATATTCTAATAATGGAAAATTATAATTTGATGAAGAACCAATTGAGAGTTTTTCTGTAGAAGGCTTTTTCTTATTTGTCTTTTCGATGGAACTCCATTTCATTGTAAATGGCAAAGTCTTCTATGGAGAATTTTAAAATCTTTTGTGTGTGTATGTGAACAAAGTAGTATTGGAATAGGTCAAGTTTGTATTTGTTTGATATTAATTAATAGTTCTTTGTGTTTTAGAAGGAAGATTACTTTTTATTTTTAAGGAAATAGTGAGTATAATCTAAATAGAAAGCGCTAATGTTTTGGTAAGTTAATTATGTAGTATGAACTCAGCATGATGATACAAAATATGTCCCTCTACTCTCTATCTATAAGGTTCAGAGGGCTACAGAAATAGTTACACCTATAATAAATAAATAAATAGTAGTAAATAATTTGATCAAACAACCTAACACAGATATGTTGAGCAACTGGATAATGTACACATGAAACTCAATATCTTATATGGCCCCGTATTCTTAGGCGAGTGCCTTGTGTGAATCATATAATAAACTCAAATTAATTTTTCTTAATTTTATAAAAATTTGGTTGGTCAAGTGTCATGGTGCTTGGTGGACAGCGCCATGGCATTGAGCTCTCCAGTTTTATGGAATTTGAGGGAGCGTTGTGACGTTGCGTCTAGAGTGCTACACCACTAGGTCTAAAAATTTATTTATTAAAATAAAATTATCTAAAACCATTATTAATAAAAACCCTCACATACCACCCCTCTCCCCTTCCCGATTTTTGTTTTAACTGGGTGAGAGAGAGAGAGAGAGAGAGAGAGAGAGAGAGAGAGAAGTGAGAGAGAGAGAGCATGAAGAAGGAGGAGAGGGAAAGAGAGGTTTGGGTTGGTATTTTCTGTCCCTCCAGTTGGGAAAAACATTTCGATCGTGGTAGGTACTTTAGCCATATCTCTGTTTTTAATGATTTTATATTTTGTATATTTTTCTCTCTCCTAAAATTAATAAAAATGAAATATTTTTTGTTTTAATGATTTTTCACCATATAACTTTTGATATATGGTAGATATCATTACCCCAAGCATTTTGACTGGTTAATATTAAAATTTTACTGGGTGATTTTGTTTATATATCATTTTAATTAAAATGAGTAGTATAATATTGAGTATAAAATGATTAGGAGTCACTATATGACATTTTAACATGAAAGATATAATATGTATACATTTACTATTTATTAGTCAAATATGCATTTTTGACATATTACAGACATACTGATGAGTATAATGATTATTGCATTTGGTATATAAGATGTTTGCTAGCTATAATGATCTATATAATATCAAATGTGTGTAAAGGCAAAAAAGGTTGGCTAGAAATAATTGAATAATTTAGGTTGGCTAGAGACATGTTATCATATACATGAGGATGGGTTGAGAGACTTTTCTTTAAATAATATTGTGATGTAATCCTAAGTGATTTGAAAAAGGAGGTATACGAAGATTGATTGATAATATATGATACTTATAAGAGCAGTAAGTGACAACTTCATATATAAAAATACTTGACTTGTGATATATGATATAAGACAAATTCCTGGAAATAGGACTGATTTCTATAAGGTTGACCTATAAGATTGGATATAGGAAAGAACACCACAGGTAGCCAGTCTTGCTTATATTGCCTACCTATGTATATGGTGTTAAATTACATAAATTGTATAAGTGACATGATATTGAGAATGACTGATACAAATATGTGATGTGACTGATAAGATTGATACAAGGGCACTTATAAACTATATATTATACACTATATATATTTCATACGATATTGATGTTATACGACATACATGTACATATAGATATATAACATTACAGATAAGACTGATATGGTTGATAACATTAATACCTGATAAATGACATTTGATAGGAATATGATATACATACATATGACAGATGTATCATAATGAATATTTGTTAAATGACTAATTTACATAAAATAAAACATAGGTTGTCTTTCAACTGATGGGTATATGAATGACATAACCTACTAATCTTTCATATGGCTTCTGATCACCAATTATGAGTTACATTGCTCATATGAGATAATACTGTTCACATTGATCAATATATGCTTTTATAGTTATATGTCATACTGATATTGATTGAATGATACATTCAAATTATTTTATATTTTCATGCATTGATTGCAGTTATAGATTTTAGTAACTTACTAAACTGTTAGCTCACTTAGTGATTTTTACATATTTTTAGGAAGGAATCAGGTTCTAGTGGAGTGATATCGATTAAGATTCAAGTTTTATTTTATTTTCTATATTTTTATTTTATTCTTTTGTAGTCATGAGTATAGAAAGAAATAATGATGTACTTATTAAACTCTTGACTATTATATATGAATTTTAAAAAATGAATATAATTTGTAAATTGAAGAAAATAATTTATAGTTGCTTCCACTGATTTCTATTTATTGAAATGAGATTAGTAGCTCTGATAGATTAATTAAAAGTTTGAAATAAATAATTATTTCAACTTTTTTATCTAGGGACATTACAAGTTAGGATTCAATAGGTCAGGCAAGTCCATGAGGGAGAGTCCCTAGAAATAAGAGGTGAGTCATTGGGGAGTGAGAGGCGAATCTCCTGAATGGAAGCAGCTGTAAACTAGAGGCAAGTCCAATCAATGAAATCATGGTCATTGCTTTTGAGGTGTACACTTATTATAACATTATTGGAGTCATTTGAGATAGGTAGGTGGACTTGATCATGGATAGCTACTACATGAGAGTAGATTCTATTGAAGGTGAGTGATCCTCAAGTTGTGGACTGGTTTGGGCAAATCGTTTAAAGGAGCTCACTAAGGGTGATTGTACCTTTGGTCCAAACTTCTAGGGTGAGTCAGCATGTTATGATCTCCTTCGGGAAGAGTGGTTATTTGCCTACAAGCTGGTGCCAACTACTACTCTACAGGGTAATTCTCATCTTGGGTGAGTGCTACTTTGACCATGCAATCATCTTATTCTATAAAAGAGGGTGAGGTAGGTGATCCATCATTAACTTAGTTAGCAAATACTTTGTCAAGAATGTAACTAGCTATTTCTGGGGTATGGATGATGTCAACATAACATTCAATGATAAGTTGGTGGTACAAGGAAAAGTATTACTAGGTTTTATTTTCCCCATGTTTACAACTTCTACTAAAGGTGAAGAACTCGATGATATTCATTGATATGGTGACATAAGATTTATAGAGCACAAATATAAGCACTACTCTTTAAGTCTCTTAAATAGACAATGAAGATGGAGATTGATGTGATGACATTGTCAATAGCTCAAAAGTTGTATCCATATAATTCCTTAATGTTGAAGTGACCATAATCTCATCCGATAAGATCTAGTGTTGGTGGTGGCCTCTCCTCATCAGCTTGAGGAACACTTGATCCATTCCCAAATATGTGGATCAAGAAAGCACACAAAGACGATCAGGGATGATTGATTAGATTGTGGAATCAATGTGTTGCATCCTTGATTAGAATTGAAGCACGTCTATCCATAATGCCCAACTTTGGTTCTCAAGATTCCTCTCGATCTTTAATCAGTTGCATCTCAGTGGCTAGCTCTTGGATATCTCTATGGATAGCCACCTTTATTATCACTCCCTAAGTGGACAAAAATATCACAGTGGATTACCTCTAATATGAATATATTCACACTGAAAGATTAAGGGCAATCTCTAATAATATTATTGGTCTACTATATGATTACCTCATGGGCATAGAAGTGGCATTGATGTCACTAGAGATACTCTATAACACTTACCACCTAGTCACAGCTCATCACCCTAGTTCATAAAGAGTAAATATCCCCTTATTTTTCCATAACTACATATCACAATCCATGATGATCACTACGATTGCTTCCATCCACCCAATTTACACTAATGAGACATGCTCTTCAATGGGTTGACTAACCTCATATCTTCTTGCTTACCAATTTTCATTTCTATTTTTTTTGGGAGAGGGGTGGTCTAGGTGTAGGCTATCAATTCAAAGCTTCATGGGTTTCCTCTAAAAATTCTTACACCTATGAAGCCGGTTGGTCTTTATTAGCCATGAACCCTCATACGATAGAATCTACTCATGCATGTTGTTCATAATCTTTAGAATTGAGTGAACATTGGTCTCATTAATCACCTTTGTAGTATTTAATAGTAAGTTAGAGCATGTTGAAGTTAGGATACCTTAGAAAATCTTGTTGAGATCTTTCTCAAGAATTTTATATAAGAGTTTCAAGAACTAGTAATGTCTCAACTATTATTTCATCATCAACATTTCTAACTCTTTCATCGTTATCACCGAAGCTACATTTCAAGTGAACACATCTCATACCATCATAATATCAACTTGTATGATAACGACTGTTGACATATATACTCCTAGTCTAGCACTTCAACTTTATCTCTATTGTGAAAATTATTATTCTTCTCCATCCTTCTCCCCATCTACCTCGTTGCATGTGTAACTTTCTTTGCAATTGTGTTCATTGTGATCTTCATTGTGACTCTAATTATAAACTCCTTCATTACCATATTTACTATATCATCATCAGATTTTACCTTAGAGGTAAGAATGGTAATTTTTTTTGTGGATGAATGATGAAAAAGAATAAATATAGAAACCTTATTCTATTCACATAGTTAAAAAATGAGTGAAAAAATGTAATCCTCAAAAACTTTCACAATTCATTATGCGGCAAATAAATATCAAAACTCTTTCATAATTCATTATGCAACAAATAATGGTCATAATCATTAATGCCAATATATTTCAATTACTAAAGTTAAAGTTTTTAAGAAAACATACCTCTCAATGTCCTCAACAAAACTTCTTAGTAACTCCACCTTAGGTTTCCTCTTGAGAATTCAAAGTTTCTCAAGTAATGTCTATCATTACAAGACATTAGTTTTAATGGAATTAAAGACTCAAAGTTGTTCCAATTCATTAAAAGAAAATATTATGCACCAATAAATTAATGAATCATATATAGATTACATTCTTGATACAATTTATAGTCCCACAAATCCATCTCTTGAGCATATTCTATTTATGATAAATATATTCTTAGCAATTTATTTTTCGGAAATAGTGAATATATTTTTTTGGCTCACCTTAGAATGGATATATGCCATAAAATTAAACCGCTCTAAATCTTCATCTATTTATCTTAACATTATATTTTCTTAGCCTCCTCATAGAGTATCATAGATATAACTTTTTTTTCCAAATTTCTTAACATTCAATGCGTGAACTTCTCCCATCTAAGAAAATAGTGCATATAAGTTCTTTATATCAAAATATTTCACAAATTTGATATTTGGCATTTCTCTAATTCATGAAATGGTGAAATATGAGAGTGCACGTGAAACTCCTAGGGAGATGTAGTTCTTTAATAAGTCTATAGGCGAGGTATGATCTTCCTAATACCTATGTCGTTCAAGACGGTCTTCAAATAATCAGTCCGCTATCAAAAGTAGTTGTGTTTTGATCCAATATGAACTTTGGGGCATATTTCCCTAAGTAAAACAAACAACGGTTATATTTCTCTAATTTTCAGTATTATATGACATATAGAGTCAAATTTCCGTTTGTTTGTTGATTTAAACACATTTCCACGAGAGTATTTATTCTCGAAAAATAACGCATATGTCTAAATAGCATTTTATTTGAGATCTATTTGTAGAGCCTATTTTATCATTTTATAGTCTTTGTCATGAAAATGAGAAAAAATATATTATTTATGTTTTCTTAGATCAACTTTAACATATATTACTGATCTAGAATGGTACCTCTCTCTTGAGAATTAGGTGCTTATAATCATTAAGTTTCTGCTTTTGATTATTCTTTGTTTTTTATTTGGTTAAACTGAGTCATATTTGTAACATTATATGCTATTATATTTAGCATTTTTTATCTTTAGTTTCAGCATTATTGCTACATTATTATTATTTTTTTAAACTTTGAAAGAGAAATCAATTAAGATCACTCCAAGCTTAATTACACCTAGTGGTCTATCAATTATTTAACTTTATTCAACCATGAATATATATTAAATATTTAATAGTTTATTGAAGTTGAATCAAGCTGAGCTTGAATTTAGGTTTCGTTCAGGACAGCTTTCTTACTTCTTTGCTTTTAAGATCTCAATCATAATTTTTATTTGGCCATTACTTTTTTGCTGCTTTCAAAATTTTTTTTGTATTAGAAAGCTGCTTTCTACAACAACTTTAAAAGTTACTTTTTCTGCAGCTGGCAGATTTACAAAGCAGTAAGAAAGTTATCCCAAATGAAACCTGGACAGCTTTCTTACTGCTTTGCTTTTTAGGTCGTAACCATAATTTCTATTTAACAACTATTTTTTCATTATTTTTAAAAAATTTCTGCACTAAAAAATTATTTTCTATAACATTTTTAAAATTTTACTTTCTCTGCAACAGTTTTACAGATTATTAAAATCTTAGCTTCATTCAATCATGCATATAACATAAATATATAATACTTCATAGAATTTATACCATAAAATAGTTAATTTAGGTTCATACATTTGCAGAAGTAATTAACAGATTTAGAAACACAGCTGATATGTAGGGTTTTAATAATTCAGCCATGAGCAGATTTGATTTAGCTCAAGATTCGCTCAAAAAAATTTGCTTGATCTGATTCACACTCAACTTGAAATCGACTCAAAGATCTCACCGAGCAAAAAATTTGACTTGTGCATCAGATCATTTAGGTCAATTCGGGCTCGATTTGTGCGAAAATTGATTCAATATTATTTAGGTGATCTTTAATCTCCTGACTAAGTTCTAAGCCTTATTAGTCCTAACAATTTTTTGTGTTTACTTTCTATTACTTGATATGCAGTATAGACTTTTTTTTTAAATAAATAAAACCAACTTTCATTCAATACTAGGGAAAATACGACGGCCCAAGAAAAGACGAAATAAAATTACAATGCTTGGAAAGCAATCTCCAAATAAATAGGAGCTAAGAAAAAAAGACCGCAAAATTTGAAGGAACAATGTAAATGTCAGATGGACTCAAGAAAGCAAATTCTGCACCCACCCAGCCGCCAAGGAAGGACCATCCATTGGAGGCATCAAATCACAAAGCAACCAGAGGAGAACCACAAGAATCAGCATCACCCCACGAGCATAAGAAAAATACCAATCAAAATTGAACCACCAAGGTTGCCAGCAACCAAGGCCAAGCTGGGTTTGAGTAGAACGGAGCCTCATCATAGTTCGGAATCAGGCCCAACAACAGGAAGACAGAACAAGCCAGAAATCCTCTAAAAAAAAAAAACCCACCCAGCCCCTAACCCAAAGCTAAGCCAGCCAAAAACATAAAGGCAAATCCGAGCCAACCAAAAACACAAAGCCCCCCAATCGGTAAGCACCCCAACTCGAAATGTCAAAACCACAAAGATGACTCAGAAACAGCCAACAACAGAAAAAGGAAAGACACAAGCCTACTTCC
Source organism: Dendrobium chrysotoxum (assembly GCA_019925795.1). NCBI lineage: Eukaryota > Viridiplantae > Streptophyta > Magnoliopsida > Asparagales > Orchidaceae > Dendrobium > Dendrobium chrysotoxum. The sequence continues at coordinate 90,053,937 of CM034314.1, read as the reverse complement.
ATTTATGTTTCCTCCTATGTCGTTTGCCACCCCCTAAGGCAAAAATTTTTTCAACGATACGACTTACATTCAAGTTATACACCTCATGCTCCTCAACCTCCTGCCCATCCACATCATCCCCATCACCCCCACAAGGAGAGGAAAAAGAATCCTCGAGCCAATCATTATGATCCACGCCAGAAACTCCAAATTAACTACCAAATGAGCTTTCAAAGCATCGTGGGAAATAAGTGCAACAGGAACATCAACAACAGGCAGAATCGATTCCAACGAATTCGATGTCGACTCAACAAAATCCTCAACCCAAGTCCTAGAGACCAATTCCTCCCCAAATACACCAGGACTGGCAGAAACGACACCAGCTCCACCACCCCCCGCAACCAAAGAATCAGAAATACCACCAGAATCTACCGCTGCTTCAACACTAGGACTAGCTATAAGGTTTATTAAAACAATTATTAGCATCTTCCTTGATATCACAAGCAATAGTCAAAGGCAAATCAGCAGCTTTCGCCTTAATATCAACAGGAACACCCAACAGCAAAACAAAATCCAACTGAATAGCAACACCCAAAGGAGTAGCTTCCTCCTCAAAAATCAAACCAGCATCAACAACACTAGGACCCAACTCCACAACCTTATCAGTTTCACCACAAAATTCAACAAAATCTACCCCCTCATTAGTAGGCAGAGAAAGAAGCAAGGAAGGGATATGACGATGAACCAAATGCCGACTATCCAAATCCTCCTCAGAGCTTACATTAGCATTAACAGGGTTAGAAGCATTAGTAAAACCAGTTAACAGGGTGGAGGGCGGATGTGGATGGAAATCACCAATCAAATGCCCAATACTCTTATAGGAAGCACAAAAAGGGTGGAAAACCTCCATCTCAACTTGTTGAATGCAACCAAATTTCTCCGGACCTAACCACACTTTATCAGGATAAGTTTTTGTAATGTCCAGCTCAACCAACACCCGAGCCACAGAAGGACATGAACCAACAGAAGTAGCATTATCAACCTTCAACGGCCTACCAAAAATCGATCTCAGGTCGTAAAGGATATGGGGGGAGAAGAGGTGAGGGCGAAGATTCGAGAATGAAATCCAAATAGGGATCACCGGAGACTCAACACCAACATCAAACAAAGGAGACCATTTGGTTAATTTCATATAGCAATTGTTAACTAGGTAAGATATGTGACAGAAAACCTACTGTAATTATGATTGTCAATCTGCTTAATCAAAATATGCGACGGATCCAGCAAAGTAACCGAAACATCGCCAATAAGCTTAAGGTTGAAAAAGAACCTTCGAATATAATCGAGAGAAGGCCGCCTAGAGGGGAAAAAATTAACTAACGAAAATTGAAAAGGATCCGCCAAGCAATAATCTCCTCATTCGAGATCCACAGAGAAGGCAGGCCACGAAAAGAGGAAGGTTTAAGGTCAGGAAAACTCGCATTAGAAGAACTCCCGGAGAGAACATCGAGAAAGAAACGAGATTTGAACAATCCATCCAAAAAGCTAGGATCAGCCAAGCGTTTCCCAGCCATTCGGTGAAAATCGCACGAAGGACAGAAAACATAACGAAACTAAATACCAAAAACAAAAAGATAAAGGCAAAGGGAACAGGACTTTCCTGAGGCTAGCCTCGCAACCGCAGAGGCGACAGAAGCCATCAGGAGAAACCCAGCAGAGCATAGGGGCGGAAGGGAGGAAACCCTAAGCCCGGAGCCGCTCCTGCTCAGTCAAATGAAAGATCAAAAAAATATAAAAAAAAACCTAAATTATAAATCCTGAACACAAACCTTAAACCTTAAATTTAAAAACCTAAACTACAAATCCAAAATCTTAATCAGAAAATCTAAACCCTAAATCGTAAAACCTAAACCCTAAAACCTAAACGCAAACCATATACCCTAAATTAAAAATCCTAAATCATAAACCCAAAACCATAAATCACAAAACCTTCCAACAAACTCAATAATTAGGGTACCAAGCAACCGATTTTGAGTTGATCCAACATCGGCTCAAGGTCAACTCAAAAGCATTCAACCATAACTCGAGCCATTTCAAGTCCAAGCTTAAGTTGGCTCGATATAAGCAAGATTCAAGCCAAAAAGAAAAGATCCGATTTAAATATGATCTCAAACTAGCTCAATCAAATCAAAATATGACTCGAGCTTTAAATTTGATCCGAACCAAATTTAACAAGCTACTCGATTTGTCTACTTCTATCTAAATTTGATATAAAAAATAATTTAAATTTTAAATAATTTTTTTACCTTGGAGTCACACATATTGATAAGACCACATACTGTTTTTTTTTTAATAGTAACATAGATGATAGCCAATAGGGAACTAATATCAACAAATTTAACCTAATCAAGCCCAAATACAAATCTCTCATTACTCACTAATCACCATCATAGAAAATAAGCACCTCCCTTCAAATTATCATAAAATAAAACAACATGGCTGGCCCATAGTAATGCTCTCCTGATAATTTCAAATCACAAACAAAATCACAAAGTTCCCCCTGCACTTTAATTAATTTATTTATTATCACATCTCAGTAACCCGAGATCTTGGTCAGGCAAACACTCTCCTCTCACCAAACCAGGTCAAAACAGAGAGAGAGAGAGAAAACAAGAAGAAAATAAATAAAATAAAAAAACCCTTCCCTTCAGCTTCAAAGAGTCCTTCCTTCATTAGCTCCTCTTCTTATAAATAAAGCCTAACTTGGAATCTTTCATCTCCTCACCTCCATTGTTTCCAGTAGAGAGAGAGAGAGAGAGAGGTGAAAGAAAAGACAGAGAGAGAGAGAGAGGGAGAGAGAGGGGAGATGGGAAGAGGGAAGATTGTGATAAGGAGGATCGATAACAGGACGACGAGGCAGGTGACCTTCTCGAAGAGAAGGAATGGGTTGCTGAAGAAGGCGAGAGAGCTTGCCGTTCTCTGTGATGCAGAGGTCGGCCTTATCGTCTTCTCCAACACTGATAGGTTGTATGATTTCGCCAGCACCAGGTTCTTTTTTCTTCACTTATATTACTGTCATCTCTTCATAGGCAGACTATGCATAATCTATATAACGGGGATTAAGTAAACAATATGATTTTCTTGCTGATTAGGCCCTCAAATTAATGAATTAGAAGGAGAACGAATGTTCATTTTTTATCTTGGTTTAATTTATTAATTTTACTTGGTATGGAGAGAGAAGTCTGGACCTCTGGCCAGATCTGAAGGAGGATGAAAATCAGAATTAAGGAGCACAAGCTTTTCTTTTCTTATTTTCATTTAATCTTGTTTTGAGTTTATTGATGATGCTTACTTTGTTTGAGGGAGAAGGGTAAAATTTAGAATAGAGAGGACAACATCGTCATACTCATTAAGCATTTGAATGAGGAATTGCATGTCCGAACCTGAATACTTTGCAATAGGGCTAATGATGATGAAGAAGAAGGATGCTTAGCACAAATGATTAAAGAAAAGTTCTCAAAGTTTTCTAACAGAGTAAAGTCTAAAAGGAAAAGAATAAACTCTTCTAATTTGATTTATATTCAGGTAGTGTACAGGCAAAGTTCATCTTACCATACTTCTAATAGAAACTGACCATAAACTAACCAATGCAGAAATGGAAATTTGACAGAACTTAAAATCCTTATCGTCTCTATTTCAGCATGAAATCGGTGATTGAACGATACAGCAAGATAAAAGAGGATCGTCAGCTAGTGATGCATTCAAATTCAGAAATTCAGGTATATTAACCTATTGAGATTTTGCATTTAATCCCCATTTCTGATACCTTTGTAATTCATATAATTGCAAAAAGATGTTACAATTATTTATTATTGTTGCGATTGGTCCAGCTTTAGGTTTGTAGTTCCTTAGGTGCATTTTATCCATTTAGTTCTATTGTTCTATAAATAGAGATGATTGTAATAAGTTTGGTATCCATGCCAAGTAATAAAGATTTTCTCTAATTCCCTGTTGTCTCTCTCTCTCTCTCCTCTCTTCTCTCTCTCTCTCTTTCATTCAAGAAAGCTTCCTTCCTCACCAAGATCCTACAAATGGTATCACAACAAGGTAGAGTTGATCAAGGGGAAGGAGGAGAACTTCTTGTAATCAAGAACAGGACAGAGAAGGGCAATTCCGACTGTGCTTGGATCAAAGAAGGGTGCCTAACTCTCGTGGGTGAGGCGATCAGGGCAAGCAGAAGGGCCGCAGGCAGGCACTGTGCTGGGCACGGGCTGAGCCTAGTCAGGACCGGCAGGCAAACACGAGCACAGGACCTCGAGTGCCTGGGTTCGCGCTTGAAGGCATGGAGTGCATGTCACACAGGTGTCGCAAGCGGCGACGTACGCATGGTGCGGAAGCACGAAAGTGTCGTGCGAGTGCGTGGTTGGATCAGGCGCTGCGCTCGCGCGGAAGCGGGCATGTGATCGGGTGGAATCACGGGTGGAGTCGGGCCGAGTGTGCGGAGGCAGCAGCTCGGGTGCTGTTCGCGCAGGTGATCGCATAGGTGGGCCAAAAACCGCGAGTTAAAACGGGAGGCACAAAGCGGTCTAGTACCATGATTGGAAGACGCAAGTGTCGCGCAGGAGCAGCTCAAAATGCACGAGGCGTAGGTCAAAACGCGGGCAGTGCAAGGGCACGTGGCAGGAGCCCGAGAAGATTGTTTGTGTGAATGAAGGAGGAGCTACAATTCTTGTTGTCAAATTCAGGCTGCAATTCTTGATTAAAGATATTCCTAGATCTTTTGAGGTGGAGCATTAGCAACTACGGGTTCCTGATCATGTCGCTACAAAGGCTCGACATTGACAAGTTCACCGGAGAAAATGTCTTCAGCCTGTGGCAAATCAAGATGAAGGCATTGTTGGTGCATCAAGGAATTGTGGATGCCATTTCAGCAGAAGTGTTAGCTACGATCACTGATAGAGTCAAAGCCAAGGAAATACAGTTGAAAGCGCACAGTACAATCTTGCTTTCATTGGATGATGAAAGTTTTGAGAGGATGCAGAAGAAGAGTCAACATTGGAGGTATGGCAAAAGCTGGAGTTGCTGTTCTTGAAGAGATTTCTAGCAAATCGGTTGTTCTTGAAAAAAACAACTTTATACCCTTCAAATGGAAGAATTGAATGATCTTCAAAAGCACATGGATGACTTCAACAGAATAATCCTTGATCTTAAGAATATTGACGTGCGGATTGATGAAGAAGATCAGGGCATCATCTTGCTTAGCTCACTGCCAAAAGCCTATGAGCACATCGTAGATACATTGATGTATGATAAGCAGACGTTGATCATGACCACGATAAAGTCGATTTTGGTGTCCAAACAACTTCAGCGTAGGAATGAAGATAAAGAAGAAAGTGTTGGCAACATTCTGATAGCAAAAGGAAGACACAAATACGGTAATAAATGTTTCTTTTTCCATAAAGAAGGGCATTTCAAGAGAAATTACACGAATTTGTTGAAACGGCAAGGAGCTAAGACGAAAGAAGACGCCAACTTGTTAAATCCTAGTCGTTCCTTGGCATTTTGATCCCACAGCTAGGATGGGAATCTGTGGGAGGCTCACCTATTAAATCCCAACCGTCCCTTGGCATATTGATCCCACAGCTAGGATGGGAATCCGTGGGAGGCTCACCTGTTAAATCCTAAACGTCTCTTGGCATTTTGATCCCACAGTTAGGATGAGAATCGTGGGAGGCTCACCTGTACCACGCCGATCTCCTTCCATATTTAGTTGGCCAATTTATGAAGGATTATATTAGAGCAATATATATATATATATATATATATATATATGTGTGTGTGTGTGTGTGTGTGTGTGTAGGGACAAATTAGTACAATAAAATTAAGCCTTTTCCCTCTCTAATTCTCTGAATTTAACATGGTATCAGAGTCTTCATTGCCATTGCCGGAATTTTGAGTTTTTTGTACTTTCGTGCCTTCATTGCCGGCCTTCCCTTGATTTTATAATATCTATAACCAACGCAGCCTTCATTGCTGCCCTGCTTGATATAGCCTTTATCGCTATCATTTGCCGCCGCAATGTTTGAAGTAAATTCCTCCCAAAGTTTTGACCAAATGGAGGACTCTATGATGCACCAAGAGGAGATCTCCAAAATATGCAACCTTCATTTCGCTTAAATGGGAAGAATTACTTGAAGTTGTCTCAATTTGTGAAGACCTACTTGAAAGGGAAAGGAAAGTTGAATCACCTCCTTGGGGTAGGACCAAAAGAAGGAGATCCTAATTTTTGGGCATGGGATGAAGCAAACTCCATGATTATGTCATGGTTGGGGAATTCCATGACTCCAGAAATGAGTGATACTTTTATGTTCCTATCTACTATAAAGGACAATGGGATGCTGCCAGCAAACCTTCTCAAAGGCTCGAGATGCTGCTCAGATCTTTGAAATTAAGGTCAAGGTGAGAAGCACAAAATAAGGAAGCAAAACTGTAATGGAATATGCCACTCTCCTTCAAAACTTGTGACAAGAACTTGATCACTACAGATTCATAGAAACCAAGTGTCCAGAAGATGCTGCTATCCTGAAAAACTTTATTGAGAAAGATAGAGTGTATGACTTTCTTGCAGAATTAAATGTGGAGTTTGATCAGGTTAGAGTTCAAATCCTTAGAAAAGAGGAGACACCTTAATTAAACGAGACCATTTCTCTCATTTGTGTTAAGGAACGTCGATGAGGGGTAATGCTAGAGCCAAAGATAATTGAAGGTTCAATAATGGTGTCAACTAAGAAGGCGTCATGGAAGGAAAAATGTAAGAATTTCTCAAAACTTAAAGACAAAGACTCCTTTTGGTGTAGTTATTGCAAGAAATTAAGACACACAAAGGAAACATATATACTGGAAGATACGTCGAAAGCCCCCAAGTAAGGAGTAGAATCAAAGAAGTGGACAAAAGGCCACATCACAAGCCAACACTACAACAAATCAACCTAACCCATAAATGTAGTCCAGCTTCAATGATCTCAATAAAGAAGATATTCATAAACTAAAACAACTTATGATATCCCTTAAAAAATTATCTGCATCTTCTTCTCTTGCACTTTCAGGTAAGTTTTCTATATTCATTAGATTAAGTGCCTCTAGAAATTATTTAAAAGGATTATGGATTATTGACTAAGGAGCCACAAATCACATGGCACACTTCACTACCCACTTCATCAATTATATCATTTCCCAATTGATAAAAAAATCATCACTGCTGATGGTTCTCTTACCATAGTAGCAGGCCATGGAAACATACCCTTATCTCCCTCTCTCACTTTAAAAAATATGCTCCATGCACCTCAATTATCCACAAATCTAATCTCCATACAAAAACTTACTAGTAATCATAATTATCAAGTCTTATTTAACTCTACTTGTTGCTTATTTCAGGGCCAAAGATCGAGGATTGGACTTACTAAGGAGAGAGATGTATAATACTACTTGGAAGAGCTGAACAAATTTAATATTATCAATAATGGCTATTCTATATTATCCCTATTTAATAAAAAATCTATCATTTAGCTTCACCATTTTAGATTAGGATATCCATCTTTTGAAGACTTAAGAAATATGTACACAAAATTCTTTTATAAATAGAAAATGAATCTTTTCATTGTGAAATTTGTGAGTTAGCCAAGCATAAATGAGATTTTTTTTTTTCAAACAAACATGAGAGATGTAATAGTCCCTTTTATCTTATTCATAATGATATTTGAGGACCCTAAAAAATCCCTAACATCTCAAGAGCTCGATGGCTTGTATCCTTTATTGATGACTGCACTCGAGTCTTTTGGATCTTTCTCTTTAAAAATAAATCCGATGTTAGCATTATCCTCCCCATTTTTCATATCATGATCCAGAACCAATTTGGGGTAAAAATAAGAAAATTTGGTTCAAATAATGCTAAAGATTATTTTAACCAAACCCTATCCTCCTACTTTCAAAAAGAAGGTATCATTCATGAGGCTTGCTGCATTCACACCCCACAACAAAATGGGATTACAGAAAGCAAAAATGATCATCTTCTAGCCTCCACGCGTGCACTTTTATTCCACCACAATGCACCCAAATCCTACTGGGGGAAGCTCTTCTAGCTGTCACATATCTCATAATTTGACTACCTTCAAAAATCTTGGGACTAAAAATACCAATAGATATTCTACCCTCTTTTTACCCTGAATTCTAAACCCATAATAATCTTACACCTACAATTTTTGGGTGTACTACCTATGTTCACATTCATAGCCAAAATAGAGAAAAAATATATCCAAGAGTACTCAAATATATCTTTGTTGGATATTCATCCACCCAAAAATGTTATAAGTGTTATCATCCCTCCACCAAAAAAATTATTGTATTTGTTGACGTTACCTTAGATGAATAAAAACCCTATTTCACCAAACCTCATCTTCAGGGGGAGATTGAAACAGAGGAAGATGAGGAAAGTGAGCTTGCCCCTCTTGACCTTCTAGCTCCACCTCAAATCAATCCACATAAACCTAAAATAAAAGGCAAGAAAACTAATGACAAAGCTATTATGGATAACAGGAGGTTTGAGCAAGTGTATTCCATGCGTACAAATTCAAATAATGCTCCAGAGCATATCTAAGAATCTGAACCGTCTCCTGAAATTGAGGTAAACACAAGTTCACAAAAAAAAATCACCCTTTTACCTTATAACCAACTTTGTATCCTTCCATAACTTTTCACCTTCATACAAATTTTTTTTTATTACACTAAATGATATTCATATTCCTAATGATATTTTTGAGGCTTTATCTAATAAAAATTGAAAAAGTGCCATGAAAGATGAAATATAGGCCCTGTAGAAGAACAATACATGGGAGATCACTAACCTACCAATAGAAAAAAAAATCAGTCGGCTGCAAACAAGTGTTCTTTGTGAAATACAAAGCTGATGGTGCATTGGAAATGTATAAGGCAAGATTGGTGATGAAAGGGTATACTCAGACATACGGCATTGACTACCAAGAAACTTTTGCACCGGTGGCCAAGATGAACACCGTGAGGATCCTGCTCTCACTAACAGCTAATTACAACTGGCATCTAGAACATCTAGATGTCAAAAATGCATTCCTACACGGGGACTTGGAGGAAGAAATATTTATAGAGATTCCACTGGGATTCAAGGAGAAATATGAAAGTAACAAAGTGTGCAGATTAAAAAAGGCTCTATATGTGCTAAAGCAGTCATCTAGACTTGATTTAGAAGATTCTCAAAAGTTATGCTACTTAATGGATATCGGCTGAGCCAAGAGGACTATATATAATTCTTCAAGCACTCAGACTTAAGAGAAGTCACAATTCTATTAGTTGATGTAGATGATATCATCTTGACTAAGAATGATAAAAAGGAGAAAGTGATTTTAAATAAATGTTTTGCTAAGGAATTTGAGATCAAAGATCTTGGTAGATTAAAATATTTTATTGGATTAAAGTAGCCCGCTCCATCAAAGGAATCTTCATTTCACAAAAAAAATACATTAATGATCTTCTTAAAGAAAAGGTAAATTAGCTTGTAAATCAGCACCAATACCAGTAGAACCAAATCTCAAATTAAGGGAAGCTAAAAAAGATCTAAATGTACATAAAGAATCTTACCAGAGACTGATGGAGAAATTAATCTACCTTTCCCACATCATACCAGATATAACGTTTGCTATAAGCATGGTCAAGTAGTTCATGCAAAATCCAAAGCAGACTCACATGCAAGTTGTAGATAAAATACTGTTTTAAGGAGAATCCAGGTGAAGGGATTCTCTTCAGAAGAGACTGTAGAATAATCCCAGAAGCATATACTAATATAGATTATGTAGGATCACGAGTAAATAGACGATCTACCTCAGGATACTACACATTCCTGAGAGGAAACCTTGTTACATGAGGAGCAAGAAATAAAATGTGGTGGCAATATCTAATGCAAAAGCATAATACAGAGCTATGACTTTACGAATATGTGAGCTATTATGGATCAAGATGATTCTAGAAGACCTAAAGATTAAGTGGGAAGGACCCATGAAGTTACATTATGACAACAAATCAACAATCATCATAGCTCATAATTCAGTTCAGCATGATAAGACTAAGCACATAGGAAGTGGACAGATATTTCATAAAGGAAAAATTAAACAGTTGATGAATCGATCATGTCTCATCAAAAGATTAACATGTAGATATTCTTACCAATAGACTCGATAACTCTATCTTTCTGGGACTGATTACCAAGCTGGAAATGACATATTTGTATTCCCAAGCTTGAGGGGGAGTATTAAATCCTAGCCGTCCCCTTGGCATTTTGATCACATGGCTAGGACGGGAATTCGTGGGAGGCTCACCTGTTAAATCCGAGCCGTCCCTTGGCATTTTGATCCCACAACTAGGACGGGAATCCATAGGAGGCTCACCTGTTAAATCCTAGCAGTCCCTTGGCATTTTGATCTCACGGCTAGGATGGGAATCTGTGGGAGGCTCACATGGATCACACCGATCTCCTTCCATATTTAGTTCGCTAATTTTGGAAGATTTATATTAGAGCAATTATGTATGATTTTATAATTATTTATTTCTTTATTAAGATATCTTGTATGGACATATTAATAGGGACAAGTTTGTGCAATAAAATTAAGCCTTTTTCTCTCTCCAATTCTCTGAATTTAACACAACTTAGTTGTGGAGGTAGATTTGGGAGACGGATGGATTGACTCAAATGTTTTGTAAATTTGGATCAAAGTTGAGATTGTTGTGATTGGTCTAATCTTAGGTTTGCAGTTCCTAGGTGCATTTTATGCCTTTAGTTCTATTGTTCTATAAATAGAGATGATTATAATAGGTTTGGTATCCATGCCCAGTAATAAAGATTTCTCTAATTCCCAGTTGTCTCTCTGTCCTTCCTTCTCTCTCTTTCATCCAAGAAAGCTTCCTTTCTCACCAAGATCCTACAATTTTATTAGTGGCATGATATCAATGAAGTCATTTGATTGTAAAGAAGATTGAACTTTCCTCTTTTTGAGTCAGCTAAATCTTTAAATTGTACAACGAACTCTCACATTTTTCTATAGCAGGGTCTAAGATTTTACATGTGATAGGAAAAATAATGAAATTCTTGACCAAGAAAATCCACGAAATTACCTTTATGGAAACCAAAGAGATACAACTTGACAAAACCTACTTACGTACACTGTTGTCATGAATGGAATGAACTGTTACACAAATGAATTGTTTAGACAATAAAGAAATACGAAGAGTTGCAGTGAACCATATAGAGTGAGATTGCTCGACGATAATGGCCACTTACGTACAGTATAATTTTCAATGGAATGACAAGTTCACGAATGAATTGTTTAAAATAGAGAAATAGCAAGAAACACAATGAATCATAAAGAGCGAACATGCTCCGTGATAATAGCCTAGAGCAAAAGGTTAAGGATATATAATTCACAAATTAATGCTTTTGCTTCCATTTCTTATACTTTTGGAATTCCTCATTGGATATACAAATTACCACCGTTAAATGCGCAAAGAAGTGTGTGCTTAAAGTGCGGTGTGTTGATGTCAATAGTAGTGTCGGGGTCGGTTCGACCACGCATGATGTATTTTGAAAGTGAAAGAGCGCGACGTCGCGCATAACTCACCCAACATGCATCGACCAAAAACTCAAATCGCCTAAATGGCCTTCAGCGCCAGCGCGTCTGGAGCAACGGAAATAACTAAGATCAAGACCTCTATTTGGTTGGGGTCGTTGATCGATGAAAATTTAAAAATATTACGCTGCAGATCGAGGCAACATTGACATGCGTGAACAATGACGACAACGTGGCGACATCGATGCATGATTATTAAAAAAATATTATCAATTTCATATTTTAAAATTAATTATACATAATAATTTTTAAAAATAGAAAAAAAAACCTAAAATACCCTCACTTAACCCCCCCCCCCCCCCCAATTACGCGTTTCTGGAGCAACGGAAATAACTAAGATCAAGACCTCTATTTGGTTGGGGTCGTTGATCGATGAAAATTTAAAAATATTACGCTACAGATCGAGGCAACATTGACGTGCGTGAACGATAACGACAATGTGGCGACATTGATGCATGATTATTAAAAAAATATTATCAATTTCATATTTTAAAATTAATTATACATAATAATTTTAAAAAATAGAAAAAAAACTAAATAAAAAAAATCCTAAAATACCCTCACTTAACCGCAACCCCCCCCCCCCCCCCCCCAAACACTCCCTAATCCCCCTCACAATTCACTCCTCCCGCACAAACTCATGCATAGCTCTCTTCCTCACACTCTCGGCTCTCCCTCTCTCGTGCGTGCCCAAGCCACTAGCCACCACTCCAACCTCCACCAAAGAGACTCCTCTCCTCTTCTTCTTCTTATTCTTCCTCTTCTTATTGTATAACAATGCAAATGCACATACAAATGTATAATTGAGCAAATACATTGAAAAACACGCATACCGTATGGGCCCTGACGAATGTGACGCCTGAGGATATTGCGAGGACCAAAAAATGACAAATGTACGACTAAATATATAAAACAAGAACATGCTTATCATTTAGATACAAAAAATACCGCATGGGTCCCGACGAGCATGACATATATGTGACGTCTGAGAATGTTGCACGGGCTACAAAAATAATAAATGAATTTTCAAGCGAACAAAATATATTGTATAAGTACGCTGACATACACACGCATATAATTTAAAATAAAATTTAAGATCATGATATATGTACACACGTAATGTTTGAGAATGCTGCGTAGGTTAACATTGGACTTAAGTTCAAGTCCGATCCTCCTTCTTGAATGGATCGGAGTTGACACGACTTAAACTACTGAACAAATACATGATCGTAGCGTCGACTGGAGTATTTAGTTTTATACGTTCATATTAGATCTTCAAGATCCATTACAAGAAAAGTTCACTGCTAAAAGTATAAACTCTCAGAACTGACACTCGTTGAAGTTAATCAAAGTATTAAATTTTATACGTTCATATTAAGCCTTCAAAGTCTCTTACAAAGAAAATTTACATATTAAAATAAATACATTCGATTCTGATATATATATATATGATAACTCCAAAAATTATGAGTTGAACCCGATTCTCTGTTTGCAAGCAAATATAGTTGACAATGTTCGACTAACGAAATGATAATACATATAAACCCCCAATGATAGCCGTATTGAATGCAAATCTCAATCGAAGAGGTCCACATAAATTTCAAAGAAATGCCCCCAAATCTCAAAGTTAAATGTTTGGGGCTCAAATTTAAATAAGAATTTTAAATCTATTGCTCCTCAAAAATTCAATATATCTAATCAAAATAAATCACCTAAACACTTAAAGTAAAAATCCATCGACCCTTCGCAACAGTTTGTCGAGGTGAATAAATTTAAAAATCACTTCATCTCACAAAGAGTAAATATTTAGTCGAGAATATTATTATGATTCATTATCAAATTATCTTTTGTCAGTAAGAACGTGGCATTTGTCCTCTAACCGGTGGTTTCGCCGCCAAATAGCACCACACATAAAAAGTTTATGACCAGGGCTCTCTGACGGGGTGGTTTTATCATCAAATGATACCACTAAATTACGGTCATGGCCAGAGCCCATATGTTCCCCAATGGCTTTAAATCCTTGAGTAATGAATCAATAGGATATAATCGATAGGGCACAAAGCCTTTTGTTAGCTAAGGTGGACTCAAATATGTCCCCTTAGACAAACATTCACTCCAAGTCTACAAGGTACCCTTGTACGAAGCAACCCATGGCTATCAAAAAGGATCCTTCGGTCAGGTTGGGTCGACTACCTCCTTTGACTAAGTAGATTAGGAATCATGATAACCCAAGGCGAACCTATGGGATCTTGATCGGGTTCATCATAATTCCCCTCACCATCCGCTTTAAGTGAGTTGTGAAAAATTTTCGGTTTTTAATATATAATTCTGTTGCTATTATACACTGGATACTATGTATCTATTCAATAATTAGACTTAATTAAAAGTTATCTCTCATTATCGGAAGAGGTAATTAACTATAGGGGCTTGTACCTATAGGAAACCACAACTCAGATCATAAAGTCCTCGCAAAATAAGAGTGAAATTTCTAGGTAGTGTCTTATCTAAAAAATAATCTGCCTTCTGAAAATTTACCTCAAAATCTAAACTTGTTAAAACTCTCCTCCTCAACACAAAAAAAAAAAAAGAAAGGTCACAGTCATTCCTTCAAAGGTTATTTATACATAGAGCTACCTATGTAAGCTACATCAGAAATATATATAATTCTAGGAAGTGAAGTAATTCTAATCATTTCTTTTATAATTGGAGAGGCTAGCACATGGATCAGTGGCCCTACATCTTCCTCGCTGAATTTCATCCCTTTGTTTTTATGGACTTCGGTATCGACACTTTCGCAATCCATGGGAAGTAGAATGTTATATATGGTTACAATAAGAGGCACGCCTCCTGGTTTTCTTTTTAGATCTTGCAGTTTTTTAACACTCCCCCTTAAACTTATTGCTAGAATTCTACCATTCCCAATTTGTCTAAAATATTTTTTAATGTAGGATTGCAAAGCCCTTTAATGAATATATTCACTAGTTGACTACTTGTTGAAGCATAAGAAGAGCAAATCAATTCACTCTTCACTTTTTTACGCGCCTATGTACCACCACGAGTTGTACTGGATTATGAACAATGCTAATAGCACACTTGCTATCACTATAAAAGTCATTTCCATTTAATCTTTAATCTTCAAGTATAATTTTTTTAACCATAATAGTTTACATATTCCATGGGCAATTGCTCTAAAATTTAATTCAGCACTTTATCTTGAGATCACATGTTATTTCCTACTTCTCCATGCTACAAAATTTCTTATTGAGCTACATCTATGTCAATGAAGTATTCAATTCTACAGTGAGGATTTTTAGCATTTTTTCTCTACATTATCATCTGCTATAATAACTATGTTATCAACATGTACAACATGAACTGCCATTCTCTGTTAAATAGAGTGTTCTATAAAGATTGTATGATCTCATTGACTTCGTCTATATCCATTTTTGTTATTAAGCTAACTGTGAAAACTATTAATTACATGACAAAAAGTACAAGAACAAAACATAGAAAGATTGACCATGTTTCTATATTTGTAGCCATGAAAATAAGAAAGATATTCTAGAACTTGCATATATTTACTTCCTAAATATACAAGGATTAATCATTTTTCTATATTTGTGACTATGAAAAAAAAAGGAAGATATTCAACAAATTTGACACGTTATTTTCCTGAAAAAAAAACTAGAGATTTTTGCCCTTGGAGAGGCCCATGAAATTAAATTGGGCAAATTATTCAGTGCGGACACCTAACGTCATCCAGAGCCCAATGAAAATGTGCCACGTCACCCTCTACTCGGTACTGTCCTCGATACCGCTAATGTGGCACATGCTGATTGGTATCCGAACATAGAGCTGCGTTCGGTGTCCGCACAGAATAATCTCTCCATGAATTGCCACCTTGTCCACAATGATGGACCGCCAACTTTACAATTCCATAGATTCCTAAGTTTCCTCTTTAACCGCCAACACACATCAATATGTTGATCTTGAGTTGAGTATCTTCTTGACACTTGCAAACATGATCACCATTAGGCCTTAGATAACGCAGTAGTGCAGGAAAATAAGGGAAAGCATGTCTGGTTTCTTTAAGGTTCAAAAAGATCAATTTTTATATTGTATCTAAAATCAATTTAACAAGATCTATAAGAGCCCCAAGCTACAAGAGTTCTTGCAATTGTTACTGAAAAAAAGAAAGCCTCGCATTTTCTAAAGATTTGCACTAGATTCTAGTTTTGCATGAGTAAATAACTAAAGAACATGGGAAAATCTCGCATAAAGAACACATGAGAAAGATGACATGGAATGTTCTCAAAAACTTACTAGCAGGTTAAAGTTTGTTTTTTAACATGTAAACGTTCATAAAACGGCATTGAACTTCTGCATCGTAAGTTCATATTCAAACAAGACAAAGTTCTAATGATTCAAAAAACATTATCATTTACATAAGAATCAAAATAATATAGATTAATTGTGATTTCCAATTAAGAATGTTAGCATAGAGGGCCTCAAGTCTTAATTAAAGAAGAATGATGAGTTAACCGAGAACAAGAAAGCTTCTGTGGCAGAATTAGCCTTTTGCAAGTTCGAAAAGATAATGTATATTACAAAGTTCAACACAATACCTATTATGTAATTTGACCAAATAGCTGATACAGCAGCATCTTGTTTCATAATGTCATACACTAGTACTGTAAAAATCCCCTACTGATATTATTTACAAACAATGTTGTTTTGATATGATTGCCTCACCGTATCTGTATTAGACGTACTAACTGATTTTGCTTTTGTCCACACTAGTACTGGCGGAGGGAAGCAACATGCTTGAGGCAGCAACTGTATAACTTGCAAGAAAATTATCGGTAACTTCTCTTAAACCCTAGAGTACGAAAAAAATGTTAGACGCATGGCATATTAGAGGAAAAATTGAAGGTTGACCAGCGTGAATTTTCGAATCATTGTTTTGATTCAACCAGAAAAAAGATAAAAATAGTCTCATTTAATCATAAAACAGCTTAAAGATCTTTACTCCTGGTAAAATTAAACTTGCTTTGGTAGAATTGTAAGATATTCAAAAATGCAACAATGCAGGTTGTCACAATTATACCGTCTGCAAATACTATAAACTAAGCTTTGATAGAATCAAAATTGAAAAATATTTATGCCACATGCTTAATAATCACCAGGGTACCTCATGGCATGAATAATAAAAATTAGCAAATAGAAATGGGAAAATCATGAAAGGGCCATCCTCTTTGTATGAGGTAACTCATTAATCACTTCATTACCGGAGAACTAAAATAGATTCCTTTCACAAAGAGTCAATTATAACAGCTTTGAGACTATTAGATTTAATGCAATTCAGTCAAACTCCTGAACTTCTCCTAAACTTCGATTGTCCTCTACATATAAAAAAAATCTCAACATGTTATTGTAGCTGTTACTTCACAGCAACTTCTATTGACAAAAGGGTAACAACAACATCAATCTTTTATCCCACTACGTGGGGTTGACTACATAAATCTTTTTTCTCCATTATGTCCTGTTAAAAGTCAAAGGCTTGATGTTCTGAGTTTAATTGTCTATATAGATGCTTGACAAACGAAAAGAAAAGGAAAAATCTCAATATAACTTAAAAATGACTACTAAAAAATGGAATAACATCCTATTTTTATTTAATTTTTTCTTATTAACTGCAATTTTCTTCTGAACTTCTTAGTTTTTACAAAAAACAAAATCAAAATCAGTAAGTTTTTACAAATATATCCAATTTAAGAAGATTGCCAATCAACTTCTATCAAAACAAGCATTTGACAGATTGTAATGCCTGAGATATTTAGGATTGAGTGTTTCCAAAATGCATGAAGCGCTCAATCATTAATATAATTGTTTAGATTACATGCTAATCAAATTTTAATCCTCCAAATTAACTTCTTCCATAGCTTGTGAATCCACTTTATAAAAAGCTTCAAAAAAACAAGAATGACACTAGCAAAATGAGCCAGTTTCAAAAGTATAGTTTTAACAGTTAAATAATAAACAAACTATTCTTTTCCGTTTTATTGAATTAGGACTTCAAAATGAAATCTCTTCCCCGGTCTCTAATTTAATAAGGATTAAGCCTCGATTTTCAAAAACATCAAGCCCAATTATTAAAGCACAAAATAATTTAAGTGTATTTGCATTCTTATGTATTGACATGACAAACACCAAAATTTTGTATTTACTCATATACCACTTTGTCTAAATCACATCAAAGCAAATGCATAAAAAAGGTAGGTTTTGCTTTAAATAAGTTTATATTAATGATATTTTTTAGTTGATTTAGAGATTTGAATGACAAATAAGTAAATATAAAAATTTAGAAGTGATACGTCACCAAAAATCTTCTTGATCATGCACGAATCTCGAGGCGTATTCAACTTGGAAACTTTCAAAATTAAATTCGGGATCATCTGATTTCCAATTTCAACAAATTTATAGTCAAACTGAACGTCTCAAAGAGACGAACCTAACGATAGCAAAATCGGTCCAACTCAAGCCCAAATGGGTCCAAATCGTGGGCCCGAACCACATTTGGAAGGATCATAATATTATTTGGATGACAAAATGATATTCAAATATGGCACGCTTATAATCAAATCGAGCGGCTTAGCGAGATGAATCTAACGAGCTAAAGATCACTGAATTCTGATATCGTTAAGGTACTTAAACAGTTGAAAAACTCTCTATGATCGGGGGAATCAATACGAGTCATCCGATGGAGCAATCCGAACCTGTCCCGGATCTTCTCTATAATTACGTGGTATGTCACTCATGAAAATCTATAAATAGACCCTCACTCTCTACATAAAGGGGACCTTTTGTTGGAGATTGGAGAGAGCTCTAAGGCTTCAAGATCTCCAGCGTCCCCGCTGGCGAACCCCCGACGGCGGTTGGCGGCCGGGCAGTGGTCTGCGGTCGGACCACCGCCCGGCCGCCGACCGCCGTTGGACTTCCGCCCGACTGTCGCCAAACATTTGCTTAACTCTCCGAACTACTATAATTTGACCACCTCTAAGTCGAGGACGGGTCAACCCTTGTAATTCACTCAAGTTTAATGGAATCTTTTCACCTGGGCGAGGCCCTGTGGTTTTTCCCTCTTCGGGCTTTCCACGTAAAAAAGATCGGGTATTTTACTTCTTTCTTTCTGTTTGTGTGCTGGATATCCATGCATCGCTAAGACGAGAACTTTACTCACTCTACCGCCGCAAATCTTCTAGCCCGCAACAAGGAGTTATACATGAACACAAAAATTTTTAAAAATTTTGTGTTATGTATGTAAATCCCCCAATAAATTAAGTAGAAAGATCTATCAAACAAATGCTTTTCCTTCGGTCATTTCAATTTATTTTCTTTTGTAGTAGGGAGAGAGATTTGTGAAGAATAGGAGGTAGATACTTTCAATAATGTCAAATAAATATTTAAAACACTAAGCCAAACAGTTTCTCTAATAAGATCTTGAATTTTAAGGCCATCAGGTTCATGTAGGTTTATTCAATATTCACAAATGCAAATGAAAGATGTTGCATAGAGCACTCCTAGTAATGCGCTCTCAGCTGAGAATGATGTAGGCGCACAAAAGCTGATAAATTCAACTATCCCTATCAAAGAAAATATCACAAGTCTCCTTCCTCTGAGAGTGTCAGAAACCAATATTAAGGTCAGGAAGCAGTCATGAAAATCTACGCACATAACAAACATCGTAAGTGAGTGTATAGATGTAAGGACGCTCAAACACAAGTAAAATGATACAATATAGTTAAATTCATCAGGCTTTGTCTAGCTATACTTTGATCAATGTTTTCTTTAAGCCACTAAGAACACAAGTGTAAACTGGATTTCTGTTTATTTGAGAATTTGATTTCATGAAGATGATGCCACAAAACAAGAAGCTTTCATAACCATTTTATCCGGGGTTGGGAACAGAAGAGACAGAATCACGTGGCTTAACATTATAAACGATGGAAAAAATCATACCTAATAGCAAGAATATAATGCATGTATGGAACAGTAAGAAACTATTCCCAAATCTCAATGGATAACTGCATAGTCACATCAAGAGAAGATTATTTTAACAAATGAGAATGTTAATCAAATGAATCTATTCATATAATGAGATCTTGAAAAATCTTTTCCCCCTCTGGGCAACTTAATGATGATTACAGGCAGCTGATGGGTGATGTTAACGGGCTAGGTCTCAAAGATCTACAGACCTTAGAGAATCAGCTAAAAGCAAGTTTACAAGAAATACGAAAAAAGAAGGTCTTTAGATCTGATACTTTAAGCCATTTCTAGTTACAGCCATCATTTTCATTGATTCTACTCATCTATTAATCTCTGGCAGGACCAAGTTTTAATTGATGAAGCTCAAGAGCTAAATCAGAAGGTAGTTTTTCATCATAAATCTGATATACACGACTCGCTCAACTGCTCCACTCAATATATCCATTACAGGTCAGGATTATGGGCAGAGAGAACATGGATCTCCACAAAAAGATAAACCCCTATGTTCAAGAAAATATGGAATTACACCGAAAGGTATTCATTGAGGATGTTAGAGAAGTTAGTTGTTCGTATTTGGTTCAATATTTGGCTCTGATTCGGCTAGCTTTTATAAGCTCATTTATTTAACAAGCCAAACAAAAAATAATGTCTTGTTAATCGTGTTTGGTTGGATTTATACTGAATTTGTGTTTGTGACTTATTATAAAAATAATGTCTTGTTAATCATTTATTTATAAGGGCATGCATACTCTATAATTTATGCTGTATGACTATCAAGTAGACCTCATGTTTGTGAAAAGCTCATATTTAGCTCTATAATAAGTCACAGACACAAATAATAAAATTTGACTTAATTGCATAACAAGTTGAGCCGAACAACACTTGAGCTTGCACAAGCTCAGCTCATTTATGCCCCTAGTATTCATCAAAGAGTCAAGCATCATTAACAAAAAAACTTCAAGGCCAGTATATCCATAATTGTGAAGATAGAAGTTTTATATATTGCCTGAACATGACAATCTATTGTTAGGTTGATGCAAGTGCAAGATTTAATGGAGGATCTACCACTTGCGGCTTTCTTAGTCCCACGTCAACTGATCTTGAATTAAGCCCACCACAGCAGCAAACAAGTGGAACGCAAGATGACGTGCTGAAGCTTGGGTAAACTCTTATAACTTCATAGAAAAAATTGAATGTTGATAGACACTTTTCTAGATTTAATCAAGAAACTTCTTGAAATCTGCACCAGGCTTCAATTGCTTTAAGATGTTCCAAGCAATGATCAGGATCCTCCGCAGCTTCAAAAATAACGACAGTACGAATATTATAAGATTTCATGAATGCAAGAGCACTCAAAATTCAATTTAAGTGTGAGATTATCTTTAAAGAATCACTTAAGATGTGAGGTCGTTTTGTGCCGAACGAAGAGGGATTTTCCTGGTCAATTTTCAACATGTCAGTTTGGTTATGTTTTTTTAAGTGACAAAACATTTCCTCACTCATTAGGTGGCATACTTTACAAAATGGTGATTTTGAAGTGTAAGATTATCTTCAAAGAATAACTTCAGATGTGAAGTCGTATTGTGCCAAGAGAAGAGGGATTTTCTTTATCAAATTTCATCATGTGAGTTTGGTCATGTTTTCAAGGAATGCACTTTTTCTATACTCATTTTATAAAGGTTTTTTATTTTTATTTATTAAAATTGAGATTTTTCTATTATTTTGAGCCCATTCAAGCAGAATGAGCTTGTTCCAACTAATAAGAATAGAGCTCGAACATCATATTAATGAAAATGCCAAACATGAACCGAACTTGAACAAAAAAAATTTCGAACAAGCTGAATACAAATAGACAGCTAGCTCGCTCAAGTTCAACACATTTATACCCCTTCTGCTAAAGAAGCAATTTTGCACTTCTAATTTGACAGAAATGCCTCACATAGAACACAAATTCATAGAACATATGTTAGTTATTTGGTTGCAAGTTGTGTGTGTTAAGTAAAAGGAATGAGGAGTTCTATTTTTTTTAGTGTTCAGTTTGAAGTAAACTAAATACAAACCATTTATGTATGGAAAGAAGAATACCCCATGATGTCTATTTCTGATGGATTTGGTATTCGCTAAAATTGGTGAATTTCAAATGCAAGGAAAACTCACAACCCGTAACATTACCTTCTGCACCTGCCATTGCACTGCCCACCACTTAATGTGGCCCGCCACAGCCCACCACCCATCGATTGCTGCCACAAACCAATTACTGGAGCCACAGTGGAGAGTATGGTCGTTTCTAAAAAAATGTAACTTCATAGAACTCATGCTAGTTAGGAGCATTTTGGCTGCAAGTATTATAAGTGTAAAGCAAAATGAATTCAGGAGTTATTATTTTTTTAGTGTTTAATTTAAAGTAAACAAAATACAAAGCATCTATGTCTAGAATTTAGATTACCCAAGAATAATTTTTTGGATGAATTTGGAATTCGCTAAAATTGACTAAATTTCAAATGCGAGGAAAACTCATATCCCACAACATCATCTTCTGCACCCTTTGCCACCACCGCCAGCCACTTGATGTGGGCGACCATCGCCCACTGCTTTCCACTACACGCCATCGTTGTCGCCCACAAGTTGCCACCACCTACCAAAGTAAGACATTTGTATTCATAGGCTACAACCCCTGGTGGCCTGCCATTTGCCGCCACACAAAATCAATAGCCCCAGCCACCCCGTCGCTTGCCCCAGCTTACTGCAGCCAGCTACTATCACTCATCACCATCTATCACAACCCGCAATCACCCACCATTTGCAGCTAACCACCGCCAGCCATCACCTGTTGTTTGTGGCCCCCCACAATTTTCCACAACCCGCTTCTAAACTACACCAAGCACCATCCAACTCCGCGCATTACCTACCACAACCGACGGCTACCACCACCTCCAGCCCATCAATGCCGCTGTCATTGCTTGTCAGTCACCACTCACTACCACCATCCACTGTTGTTCATCGTATTTCAATGCAATTTAAATATATCATAACAAACAAAAAGAAAAATATTCCATTTAAATTGCATCCAACTAAATATCTCATGCATTTCCAAAATGCATGCATTCCAAGACATCTAGCCAAACAGCCCCTTAGAAGATTTGAACCACATGATGACCAATCTCAATTGCTAAATCTTTGACTCTATACAATATCTAAGCTGACCTTACCAGCTTAACAACCCAGAGTCGGTTGATTAATACAAAAACAAAAAAAAGTCAAACCACATCACGCCAGACAGTCAAATGTTCCTTCTCCCCTATGAAGTCCAAAAGCAAACAGTGAAAGGAATTCAAGTCATTTCCCCCAAATTGGATTTAATGGTCAAATGCTCTTGTAAAGGCAAGCAACAGACCTTCAGAAGAGTCAACCAATCAATCCAATCCCCACACATGTTAGTCAGCAAAGCGATAAGAAAGCAGTATATAAGAAAAAAAAAGTTTGTGCCAATGCAGGAGGAACATCCGTATAGCTATCTGATGAGGACATCCGACCGTGAAAATTTATCAGAGGAGTCGAAGATCGAAGGCCATGATTGTATCACTTTATTTTGAGTTATTATTTGTATTTTAATTTATTTATGCAATTTTTTGTTTTTACCCTCACTCGAAAGATTAGGCCTATGTGACCCTAGGGGGCACTTTTGTCATTTGTCTTATTATTGCATTTTGGTTATTTATAACCCCCTCCTCTTCTTTTTGAGGGGATGGATGATTATTAAGAAAAAAATTTCTAAACTTTGTTCTTAAGAGCTTTGAGAGTTCTTATGAGAGTGGAAGTCCCTAGGTGAGGGAAACGTACTACCCACCAGCCACAGGAAGCATCCGGGCTCGTGGTTTGAAGTCCCTAGGTGAGGGCAACGTATTACCACCAGCCGCAGGAAGCGTCCGGGCTAGTGGTTTATCTTCTCCACCGACTCCCTCCCTTTCTCCAAGCCGTCGGCCCCCATCTCCCCATCTCCCTCTCGGCCAAACCCCCACCACCACTAAACCTAGGCCGAAATCCCCTCTTCCCTTCCTACCCGCCGGCCCCAAGCCCTACCTCCTCCTCCAAGCCGTCGGCCACAATACCCCCTCCTTTGCCTCCAAATTTCAAATCCTCAAATTGATACTTTCCATTAATAACGTGTTTTAAATTAGAAAGAATTTTAAATTCAGATTCCAATCTATTGGAATTTAAATTTTCTTTCCTAAAATAGGATGAGTTATATTAAGAAAGTCCCTGCAATCAAGGCCTTTTAAATTTGAATTTAAATTGGAGAGATAATTTGTATTAAATTCTCTTTCCTAATTTAAATTACTTAGATTGGAAACTCAATTAAATCCCCTAATCTCCCCCAATCTTCTTTAATGCATGTGAGCCCCTCCCCTTCCCCTCTTGGCCGCCCCCTCTCTCTCCCTCTCCTCTAATTAAGAGGCCCATTAAAGCTCCCCCAATTAAGCCATCAATTCCCCAATTACCTCCACCCTTTTGGCTCAAATTAATTTCAGAAATTTTGAATTTGCTTCCCTCCCAATTCAAAATCAAAGTTTTCAAAATCAGATTTTAAATTCTTTAAAATCTGAAATTGTTTTCCTAAAATAGATGGGTTAAATTAGGAAAGGCCCCACCATTGAAATTAATTTAAATTTTGAAAAGGAGATACTCTAAATCTCCTTTCCTAATTTAAATTTCCAAATTTAGCAACCCCTCTTAATCACCCCATTAAATCCCCATCAAGGGGCCGGCCCACCCTTCCTCCCTCCTTTAATTGGAGAAGATTCAAATTCAAACTTTTTCCTCCTCTCCAAACATTAAAATCTGAAATTAAAAGTCAGATTTTGAATTGCCCAATCATGGCTAGCTTGGTTCTACGTTAGTTTGGTATCAGAGCATGGTTGCATTCCCGGGATGCATACTCGACAGAGTCGAGCTCTTTTTTCACCCCAGGAGAATGATGAGGACATCCGACTGTGAAAGTTTATTAGAGGAGGAGCCAAAGATCGACGACTATGATTATACCACTTTATTTTGAGTTATTATTTGTATTTTGATTTATTTATGCAATTTTTTATTTTTACTCTCACTTGAGAGAGTAGGCTTATGTGACCCCAGGGGGCACTTTTGTCATTTGTCTTATTATTGTATTTTGGCTATTTATAGCCCCCTCCTCTTCTTTTTGAGGGGATGAATGATTATTAAGAAAAAATTTTCTGCACTTTCTTCTTAAGAGCTCTTAGAGTTCTTATGAGAGTGGAAGTCTCTAGGTGAGGGAAACGTACTACCCACCAGCCGCAGGAAGCGTCCAGGCTCGTAGTTTGAAGTCCATAGGTGAGGGAAAAGTATTACCCATCAGCCGCAAGAAGCGTCCGGGCTCGTGGTTTATCTTCTCCACCGACTCCCTTTTCTCTTCCTGCCCTTCTCCTAGCCGCCGGCCTCCCTCCCCTTTCCCAAGCCGCCAGCCTCCATCTCCCCTTCTCCTCTTGGCCGAAACCTCCACCCACATCATAGGCCGACTCCACCCTATTTTTCCCCCTCCTAAGCTGCCGGCCTAAATCCCCACATCTCCCCTCCTTTGCCTCAAAATTTTCCTAGTCTTACTACTTTCCTAAAATAGATCATGATAAATTTGGAAGGATAATTAATTCAATTTTGAATCAATTTCAAATTTGAATTCTTTCCTAATTTAACATGAATTATATTTGAAAAGTTTCTCAATCAAATCAATTTGAATTCGAATTCAAATTAAAAGAGATATGAATATTAAATCTCTTTTAATTAAATTGGCTTTACTTGGAAACTATTTGAAATCCTTCCTAACTCCTCCCTCCTTTAGCCACCGGCCCTATCTCTCTCCTCCCTAAATCCTATTTCCATTAAGGCTCCTAATTACATTTCCAATCAATGTTCATTAAAGAATTTCAAATCCCTAATTGATTACTTTCTATATGTGATGCATCTTAAATTAGAAGGTTTTAATTTCAAATTTTAATTCAATTCGAATTTGAAATTCTTTCCTAAAATAAGAGAAGTTATATTAAGGAAGTCCCTCCAATCAAGGCCAATTAAATTCAAATTGAATTTAGAGAGACAATTGCATTAAAGCCTCTTTCTCCATTTAGATTGGCTTTGATTGGCAATCTATCTCAATCCCTTAATTCCCTCCCACATCCCCTCCCCACTTCTTTAACCGTCGGCCCCCTCTCTCCCTCTTTCCCTCTTTGCTCCCTCCAATTAATTCTCCCCCCAATCAATCCCTCCCAAATTTATTTCGGATTTTCTATTTGCTAGAATTAATTTCAGATTTCTAATTGTTAATAATGGCTAGCCGTTCGTTCTACATCACTATCCCTCCAATATAGAGAATCCATTTTTTTTTATTCGAACTAAAGAGCTCTAACTCACATTAAGGGAAAACTAAGCAGTGCTCTAGTCCTGCCCTCTAGCAAACAAAATGAAGAATACCCCAAGTATTTCAATTGTTGTAAAGGGAACCGAAATGAAATAAGAATTAACAGTAAAATAACATGGCCTGATGTAGTGGGATAAAAACTTACTGTTGTTGTTGTAGTAAAACAACACCATGGCCTAAAAAAAGGTTCATTTGAGAGAGATTCTCAAATCAGAAAGATTTAGTATAGCCCAATCAACAATATATATATATATATATATATATATATATATATGACAAAATATAAATTATTTTCAAAATTAAAAATTACATTAGATAGTACATTCAATGGCGTAATCATACGTATTAAATGCTACTCGTTGCCATCTCTGTTTAGAGTCTTATTTTATTGCATTTCACTTTAGATATTTTAATTTGCATTTTGCTTGTTTATATCATTTGGAGTTTGCAAGCTTTAGTTCTGTTTCCTGTTATTCGGTTTGAAAGTTCGGTTCCCTGCTAATTTGTTTAAGTATTATTCCCTGTCAGTCTAAATTTTGGCATCCTCCCAACGTCTCCTCTATTTAGGGGAATTTTGGGGAGCTAGGCCTTCCAACTACACTACAAAAAGCATATATGGTAGGTGTCAGGCGACAACACAATTGTGGTTTTTCAATCCCACCATGCCACGAAAAGCATGTATGGGTCTTCGAGGTACCTATGTTGAAGCTCGCAAATTTCCCTGTAGGCATAAAAGCACGTACACGGATAATTAGGAGTGTCCTCGCCACGCTAAGAAAAGCGTGTACGAGGCTCACCCACCTCGCTGCAAGCCTTGTGCCGAGCTCCCTCCCACCACACTAAAAAAAGCATGTATAGGTGGTCTGCTCGTTGCGCCGCAAACGCTGAAAATGAGATTCAGAAATTTTTTAGTTTTAGAAATCATTATACCTTGTGGGAGAAAATGCCGACAGTAGTATCGAGGCAACAACGATGTCGAGGAAAACGTGTATGAGGATCGAGGCACACAAATTTTCTTTTTCTCTTCCTTTCTTTCTTTTTCTCTTTTTTTTTTTAAATAATAATAATACTAATAATAGTCGAGGGAGAGAGATGGAATTTCTGTTAGAGAAATATAATGGGAAAGTGAGCTTGTTGTATAGTGGTTTTGGCTAGTGGAGAGTAAGGAGTGTAGATCTTGGGCTAAGTTTGTGATTTGTTTGGAAATTTGTTGAGAAGGAATGGGGAAATGGGTTTAGGTGGTTGTTTGGAGAGTGTGATTGCTGTTGGGTTCGGCAATATAGAAATGAAGGCCTCGCTGGTGAGTTGGGCTTGAGCTGTGGAGGATGCGTTAGGCTTGTGGTTGTAGGGAAGATTGGACTTTGTAAGAGGAAGGCTAAGGGAACTCAGCTTGGGATTGTTGAGAAGGAATGGGGAAATGGGTTTAGGTGGTTGTTTGGGGAGTGTGATTGCTGTTGGGTTTGGCAATATAGAAATGAAGGCCTCGCTGGTGAGTTGGGCTTGAACTGTGGAGGATGCGTTAGGCTTGTGGTTGTAGGGAAGATTGGACTTTGTAAGAGGAAGGCTAAGGGAACTCAGCTTGGGAGGGCTTCACGGCAGAGGAAATGAGAACTGGGAAGAGGAGAGCAAGGGGGTTCAACCGGCCTGCTAGAGTCGAACAGAGAAGGGCTCGTGGAGATCGGGCTACCTGTGTGAGGGTCTTGGTTGGATTGGCTTATTGAGTCGTATGAGGGATTAAGCAGATCGACGGGACTGCAGGAGTGAAGTCGGGCCAATCTGGTGAGGTGCAATCAGATTGATCGGCTGCTCGAATCGGGAGTCCTACGATAGGGAGGAGACTAATAGAGCAGGAAGATCCAGAGGTTGGCAATCAGTTGGAAGCTTGCGGACGAATCACATGAGGAGGAACTGTGGCTAGGGGATTCGAATGGAGGGCTGGGTCGCGTAAGGTTGGGGTCCGATCGGATAGGAGGGCTAGTAGAGGCGGGAAGCAAGCTAGAGGAGAAGTATTGGGTGACCTGTTGGAGGAGTAGAGATTAGTAGAGAGAACGATAGGAGCTGAGAGCAGAAGTTTGCCAGCTGGTTTAGAGGAAGTGGTGTGCGACTGAGGGAGTTTCATCAAGGGTATTTCAGCGACAATGAGAGGGAGACAGGTGAGAACGGGATGGATTGAGTCGGGTGAGGGTATTCGACGGGTGGAAGGCCGGTGTTGGTCCAATCTGCTGGAGCAAAGAACTCGTTTGACTCTAGTAGCTGAGAGAAAATGTCACAGCAAAGAGGTTCGACCGACTAGTTGAGTGTGGAATTGAAGAAAAAGAATGAAACCTTTCTTCATTTTCCTTTTAACGACGAGGCAGAGCGTCGTTTTGAGCAGTTGATCGCGGGATTTGCGGGAAGAGACGCGAGCGGTGCCGAACTGCTGAACTGTGAGGATTTGAGCTGGATTTCAGCAGAATTTTGGGGATTTAATTGTGCATTGATTTGTGTGCTAACATCTCGTAATCAGTGTCGTTGTTGCCTTGAGATCCGTGTCAATTTTTTCATGTAAGGTCCATTAGGCAAGATTACAATCATTTTTAGGTGACTGAGATGTTCCGAACACAACGGCGAAATCCGTTCTACGATCAGAGGTCGTTTGGGCAGTGTCGCACAACATTTTTGAGCGTCGGTCGCCAATTTATCATTTTCACCCAATTTGACTGCGAGAGGCTCCCTTTCAGGTAAATTCGACGCTCCGATCGCAACGGCGCAATCTATTTGGCGATTGGAGGTCGTTTGACCACTTAAGTGATGTGTTGCGCCCACCAACTATCGCTCGAGTCACCAATTTTGCCTCTTTTCCCTCTTTTTTTTAGTGTATGGGTCCACAGTGCACTTAAATCCAATAATTATATAACGGTATCATTGTGCAAACTCGATAATGAAATATGATGCAAACTTATTGTCACATATGCAATCTTGGACTAACATATTAATTCATGAATATGAAGTATTTTACATGAAACCCTTGAATCAATCTCACATACATACACTTTACTTAATTCATCACTAGATTACACTTGGTTGGAAATGATTATTTAAATAAAAAAAGGTAAACAAGATCCTTTGCTTTCCCAAGGAATGGGATGCCAAGTTCACAGCCATTTGGAACATATCAACTTATTAAATTAATCTTCTTTTAGGTTCTCTAATTATTTGAGTAGAATCTAGGACAACAAAATGAAGTCGAGTCAACAAAGAAATTGGTGCATTTAGCTAAAGTATGGATAGATATGTTTTGCCTTCTACATTCTTATAAACATAAGGCCATTAAATTATAATTTTTAAGTTTGAAGCAATCAAATTATTCCCCTAAATTCTCCATCTATATCCAAATTATTATTCTCTCACCTAAAGTCTAGAAACCATAAATTCTAGTGACCCTCAATGTTTTGGCATATCTCCCTCATTTTTAACTCAAAATCTGTGTGATTAAGGCTCTATTTTTAGCTAACTTGAGTCCATGTAACTTTATTATTGATCACTTTGACGAATTTGGTCTCCATTGAACCCTAGTTGCTCCATAAACCATACCTTCATCTCCTACTCAATCCATCAAAAGAAGAGGAAGGAGTTCATGGGGAAACCCCATAAGTTTAGATTTGCTTAATTGCATGCATCTCCATTGCCTTTGATTTCAAATTTATCAGCTCTTGGATTTACAAAACTCCACCATAAAACCTTTAACCTTACTTTCACAACGATTTCATATATAAGAATTCTACCATCCCAATTTCTGATCAATGACACCCCCCAAATAAGCTAATGTGCAAGATAAAAGCTATTTATAAGTATATCATAGCATGCATAACAGTTATAAGTAGTATGAAATGCATGAGAACAAGTAAAAATTTTTAGGTGGATTTCCTTGAGCCCTAGGATTTTCAACAATTTAATACATGAATGATGCATGTCAAATTGTCATGGGAAAACATGAAAGCTCATGACATAATTCACAATGCCCGTGCAACAAAGCAATTGGGATAGAGAAAGAGGTAGAAGAAAAGGAGGGAGATTATGAAGAGGAGGATGATGATGATAAGCAGATGTTCGCATTTTCTATTTGTATATAGATTTTTTTGTAAATATCATATTGTTAATGATAAATGCAACGTTCAGTGAGCTTTACGTTATAGATAGTTTATTATGCACAATTATGTATTTAAATTTTTATAAATGTAAGGTTGCCTTAGCATGGAATTTGCTCAAGTATAAGTTTTAATTAAAGCACAGAGTTGGATGGTTGAGTTTTTTATATGGATGGTACATAGATTGTTGATTGTGTTGTTTCTTATATTGTTCATATATTGTGTCACGACCCGGCACGGAGACTCAAATTAATGAGGCGGGAACAGACGGTCGGACGGTAGATTAAATTTCAACTAATCTAAAACTATCTCAAAACTGAAAGAGCCGCTAAAACCTCAAAATTTAAAACAAAATATCATAACTACCTTTCATTTGAAGCGTTTCGCCTATGGTATATGTTTTCACCTCTTCTATTCATTTTGATTATACTAAATTATACCTGAAAATGTTAGAAAAATGAAGAGTAAGATACAGCTTAGTAAGTAAAACATGCTTCTAAATTACAGTAATTCAAGATAATTGAAACAATATGCATGAGTATTTTATAATATAAAATAAATCTATTTAATCATTTCATATTAAAATGTGCATACATCATATCTGTCAAATATATCGTATATTTATCCTTTCTTAATAATACAACCGTCTCAGAAGCCACCGTCTAATTTAGTACCAATGAAAGTACTTCTTTTGCTTTTCCATTTTCATAGCCTTTTCCATTAACGTGCACGGGTACATTGCGTCCCCAATTAGTACCATAAGAGGGTGGGCTCTATCAGTCAACATGCACATACAATCACATATATCAATTCATTTCATTACTTTATGTTTTATGCAATAATGTAAGGTAAATTATTCAATATATGTGAGATGGATTATTTGCAATGCATTTAGAATAAACAGTAAGATAAATTATTTGCAATAACAATTAAAATGCAATTAGAAGCAATACAATTATCATAATATAGAAACATGCATACTCACTTTGATTAGGATTGCTCGTTCTTAATGTTCTCGCTCTCACTTCAATAAAATGACACATATAATAATACATGATTTTATAAGATTATTTTAACTTATATTTAATCATATCTCTCTCTAATTAATTATTAAGTTTACTTAAATAGCTCTTATTTTAAATTAAGAGAATTTGTTATCCTCCTTTTAACTATGATTTGATTATCATTTATAATATCGCTATTTTAATAACTTCTCATTTAAAATACTATCTTTAATAATTAAAAGAAATATGTCTTATACTCTCACTCTCTATTTTCATATTTATTTTACTAATTGGAATTAAATTTTAAAATATTCATTTTTTCTCTCTATAATTTTTTTATTTAACTATATTTTCTTTATTGCTCCTTATAATTAATTTTCTTAATTATCATTTTCAAATTTATATCTTATTTTAACTCTCATAATTTACATAATTTGCTCTTTTGCTCTTCTTTTTTATTTATTTATTTATTTATTAAATATGCTTAAATAGTTATCATATTTAATTTAGGAATAAAATTTGTTCTCCTTGTATTCTCATTGAAATCATAATTTATTTAAAATCTTTTTATAATTAATAATTCATCGCTTTAACTATTTAAATATTCTCATTTCGATAATATATAAATATATATTTCTAATCTATTTATTTCAAAATTAATAATTTAATTGACACCACTCAAAGATACACTTTCTCCATTTATTTGCAATTAATCTTATAGTTCAATTAGATTATTTTCTAAGATATTTTAAATTTAATGAAATTTTCTTCTTTCAAAATACATATATTATCTCTTAAATTATTAAATTCTTTTTTTAATTAGATTCATACTATTTAACTAATTAGATTCGTACTACTTAACTAATTAGATTTATATTTATTATTTAATTAGATCATGTATGCTTATAATAACATTAATTATTAAAATAAGAACTTACCTCTTACTCCTTCCTCCAAGCCCTAGCCCGCCGCCCGCTCTCTTCCTCTCTCAGTCGTTCGCCCGATTTCCCCTCTCTCGGTCTCACTCCTCCCTCTCTTCTCTAATTTATAGATATGAAGCAAGAGAGGGACGGCCCGAACCCTTCGGCTTCCATGACGCAAAGCCCCTTCCATTCGGCCCCTGCGACTCCAACCGACAGGAGCGCTTCGTCTTTCTCGCGGAAACGAAACGATGACTCCTCCTTTCTTCCTCAAATCGGCGGAAAGCTTCAGCTCTTCTGATTCCAAGTAATCGAACCGCCACCAAGCTTCTTCTTCTTCCTTGGTTCTGGATATTACATATTGAGCTGTGCAATTTGGTGGAAGCAAAGCAAGTAGCTATAAGTTGTCTGTTATGCCACTCTTTGCAATCAACTTGTGAATATCGATACCAAATTGAGATCAATGTGTAGTTTAGCAACTGTAAGCAATCGCTAACATGTAGCTATGGACTAGACCATTGCCTTCTTTTGATTGATGTGCATCTATGACCAAACTTTGGTTTCAATAATTTGTTACGTGTCCTGACGACTTGTATAAGCATAGCGATGGCTTCTCCAATGGCTTACTTCTACTCGTGACCGCAAAAGCGCAATTTTGTCAGTCACAAAATAGTAGAAATGTGGTTGTGCAAGTAGCAAATCATCCAAAGAAACCATTCAAAAGAACCAGTATGGTTCATGTGGGATTAAACCTAACCTGCATTTAACTAAATCATGTATATTTTAAGCCAAAAATCGGATGCAAAATAGTTTTGGGGCAACAATTACGTGTTATTAATTTATATTGCTACTAAGTCAAAATTCAACTAATTCCCAACATCAACTCTTATCAATTTTAATACTTGTATTCCAACTTCACATGTATGATTGTTTCAATATATTTATATGTATATCATCGACATGTAAAGCATTGTCTTATTTTGCAATTTAGATGGGAAAACAAAAAGAATGTGGTCCCCCTGCAAGTTGGGATATTGAAAAAATGTTAATCTACCGCGATATCAGTATAAGAGAAATTGAGTCATTAAAATGTTCAGATTTGGCAAGTAGAATAGAAAATTTTCACTTCGGCTTCATATAAAAATTAACAATTTCACTTATCCAAATATTCTATTTTTCAGCACACTAAATTGTCAGAGGCATTATATTTTAAATATAATACGAGCATTTGGTCCAGCAATATTTTTCCTATAATATTTATATTCATATTTATTAAAATATAAAGGTTTCATCTATTAGGCCTATTCGCTTCGCATAAATTTAACATCAGACAAAATTCTATTCTTTTGTGTTTTCTGCTTCTTACCACCTTACAAACTAATGAAAATTCCGTAATTCGAAATTCCTAAAGATTTTACTGTCTTGAATGAAAGAACCAAGATTTAAATTAGTTTTTATTTTAGCTTTTGTTATTTTGCAAATTGTATATGTTAAATTCTGACATAGTATTCATAATTTTAAATGAATCCAAAAATTCACAATTAAAATATACAGATATAATATTTTAAATGACAGTTTTTAAAATTTTTCTATATTTGTTAAAGTTTTTAGGAATTTAAAAAAAATAAATAACGTATAATTAATTTTAATATAAGAACAATTTAGTCTTTTATGACTAAAACACTAAAGCTGATAATACAACCAAACAAAGTATATCTGTTTTTAGGTTTACATAAGCATGTCAAAAGCAATCTAACCAAACAATCACCAATTTATATAAACAACATTATTTAAAACTCCATTTCCTCAACAACCGCTTTTAAACCAACTTCTACAAAAGGAATAGATCAACCAAACAAGCCTTAAAACGCAATATGCAGCCAGTCGAACAATTCTAGGCTAAAGCATGGAGGTGAACCACTTAACATTAAGAGAAAAAAGAAGCTGAGGGAGTGCCAAATATAGTTTTGATCGAGAGAGGCATACAAAGCACCAAAAACTGGATTGCATTATGAATTTTCATATTTAACGATAATGTTCTCCGTGCATTTCCTTAATACGAAATAAGAGAAATTCAAAATGCCTCCATTGCAACTAGCGCGGATAGAAGCTAGAATGATATAACAGTTGAACGCAAGAAGGAAAAAAGTGGAAACTATCAATTGACGACAACCAGTAAGCTCACAAGCACAATCACAAGACAGTTTGACGAATCTTCAAACATTTTCAATATATCTGTAAATCGTTATTATCAATAACACAAAGCTATCAATGAAAACAACACCGAACAAGTAATCGATAATAAGCAATTCCTGCCAGCATTCACCAACAATTGGGAGATTTCGAAATCAAAAGAAATCAACAATAATAAAACCAAATGGAAGTGGCATCAGCACGTATCGGACGAATGAAACCCTAAACTAAATAAAATCGCAAACCCTAAAGCAGGCAAAGATTCTTCCACCGCAGTAACTATAAAGTGTGATAGTTCATGCTCTTCCTTACCTCATGTTGCCGACGAAACCATTACTTCCTATTACGGAGAAGCGCGCTCATGGAGACA
The DNA here is from genome assembly GCA_019925795.1 of Dendrobium chrysotoxum. Taxonomy (NCBI): domain Eukaryota; kingdom Viridiplantae; phylum Streptophyta; class Magnoliopsida; order Asparagales; family Orchidaceae; genus Dendrobium; species Dendrobium chrysotoxum. Next base: position 90,019,163 of record CM034314.1, on the reverse strand, counting down.
GAGAGAGAACATGACGGATTGTTGACGAATGAACAAATTAACTTCAGGGATCGCGCCCGCATGATTTTCTTGAAGCGCGTATAAAAAATGTGCCTCGTTCAGCTACACGAAATGAGTGGCGGTTCGCGAGCCACGTCGCCTGGTTCATCTTTACATTTTTTTTTTAATGAATAAAGAAATTAAAAATCTTTTTGAAGTGCCCATTGATCGACCGGTTCGCCACATCCAAGGCGTGGAACTCTTGAGGGACATTAGTGGGCCCACGTGCCACGTTTTGGGCTGTTATAGAACATTTGAATTTTTTTTGAAACATTTAGGTCGATTAAAATAAACTCACACACAACACTTATGTCTCATTTGATTGAACTTTTTTAGTGTTCATTCCGTTTTAAAACTATAATTTTTTTTTGTTCTTTACTGTTTGGTTTCTCAAGAGACGTTCTGAATAACACCGTTTTCTTCTTTTTTTTGCTGTTTTGAGGAAGCTTTTTATATATGCTTCTCCATTACAAAACTCCTTTTTCTGAACCAGAGTTTTTAAAAATTGTCTTTAATAAAAGTACTAAATAAACAAACGAAACCTTAATCATAAAACTGAGAACTATTTTGCATAAATAAGGGCAAAATGATATGATACTAAACATTACTAATTCCAAACAAATTCAATCAAATTAGAAATTAGCAGCGAATCAATGACTAAAAAAGTATGATTTTAAATGCATAATTCAAATTTTGAGAATTTTCAATATTTGATTGTGGCCTTGAGATGTATAATCATATGAAAAAATATCTCATTATTTCAAAAATAAATTCATATTTCAAGAACCACACAATAAGGAGTGACGATAATATTTGTATTAAGTAATGGACATTCAGAAAGTCAACACCTCCAATTCCACATTTCCAAATTCAGCCTTATTAGTTCGCAAACTTTTATGCAATATCTTAATTATTGATAATTTTTTCGAAGATATGAATTATGCTACAATTTCTTTTTTACTCATTATGAATTCTAATTGTTGTTGTATGAATTCTAATTGTACTCTCCAAAATTACAATTAACAATGTTAAGAAAAATACTTGACTTTACCTCTTGAATATTGAAAAAAAATGAATTTTAAAATAAAATATGATCAATATGTATCATGCCTTAAATATAGCGTATTCCTGTTATGATACAACCATCTTAATCAGCCTAATTTTATGCACCTTATAAAATTTTCTCATCATTATTCATTAATATAAAAAAAAATTTACTTTGGAATTTAAAGAAGGGTTTTTTGAGCTTTTCTTATGGTATGTTAGGGTTTCATGATAGCAGGTGTTACTATCACTATTATTTTGCCCAGCTTCTCCCATTGACTTTTCTCTATCTTCTATATACTCATTTGGCATAGCTTTTCATTGTCCTTGGCTAAGACTTGTGGACTCTATGCTCTATTAATTCCCTCTCCTTTCTTCTTCATTTGTTTTCTTTCTACCCCAATCTTCATAAATCCTTACTCTTTATGCAGAGTTCCCTCCTCAAGCTCTCTCGTCTTCTGATGGCTTCTCTTGACCTAAGTCAATTTTTCCTCCCCTTAACTTTAGCTTTCCCTAAACTTGGACCTACACCTTCTAATATTGGCTCTTCTTATACTCTCCCTATGACTCTCTTGGAGAGAAACAAACTCTCTCTCAAATGGAAAACTCTTTGGACATCTCAACAACTCAAATCTATCCATTTTGAATTATCCTTCATTGAGAGCTAAGATGAAATTTTCTCCTCTAGCAACTAGTATTTATCTGTAGTCTGCTTGCCTTGGAGAAAAGGCATTTTTATATTAAGCTCTTGGCTGTTGTATAGCAAATTTGAAAACTTAAAAATATATTTTGTCTTTATTGGCCTCATTTTTATATAAGGTCATCACCTTGAAATACCTCAAACTCCTGATCATTCATCTGATGGTTGACAATCATCCAGCAATCAATCAATTATCCAGCCTTCAATTATACACAATCAATCATCAACCAGTCAATCAACAATTCACTCAACCTGCAATCAATTAATTAATTAGTCAATCTAGTAAACCTTCAATCAAACTTCCAGTCAACCTTCAGTGAGCAAAAATCAATTATCCAGTCAATCAATTAATCCATACATTTCAATCACGCACTTCAATCATCTCTATATTCAATCAACACTTCAATATACTGCAATCATCATTGATCAAACATCAATCAACAACCCTATACTACAATCAACTGACCCGGTGCACTAGCACCCATGACCTCAATCATGTTCCAAATCATTTCACTAGGAGCTCCATATATCAAATTATACATTACTGGCTTTATAGGTCAGTGATTGACCAAGTTGACCCATTTGGGTTAGCTCAGGCTAGACCAATTGATCTACAAGCCAATCACCACCAATTGAATTCTGAAACAACCCTGATCTTCATCAAAATATTCTTAACATCACCCCTAATGAGTTTGACTTAACTAGTCACCATGGTCCAGTCACAAGTTGACTTGGTCAACTAAACCTGGATCTAATCAAATCAGGCCTGATTAGTCCCAATAACTGCATTTAATCCAATCAAGCTCTTCAACCATTCAAGACTATCCCAATACATGGTTCATGTGTATTCAAACCCACCATCGGTCAAATCATGGTTGGTTTGATTTGTTCAAACCACTATGAGTGGTCAAATTCATGTATACCTTTGACCATTCACCCAAACTCTCACACCATGGTTTCAAACACTTGGCAATCCCTCCCAACAATAACTACACTCCTCACTTTCTACCTCACCAATCAACTTGATTAGTTGACTGCTCAAACAATCAACAAACACTCACAAGATATTGAAATGATCAATTTAGCCAAATAACCCCTTTCCCTCCAAATCAAGCCAGTTCAACAGCTTAAACCCCTTTTAGAACCTCCTAAACATCTTTTAAACTGGTCTAAACCTTTGGATTAGCCCTAAGCAAGATCAAGTGCTCTCCACCCCATATGAGGAGAAAATAAACTTTCCAACTCATTGTTATTGGTTATGTCCTTTGCTCTGCCTTCTAACTGCCTAGAGACATCTGGCAAGCATCAAGGAAGGCTTTTGAACCTATCCTAACCATCCAAGGGAGCTGAGATGTTTGAATTAGCCAAAGGTCCAAACCCTTCATACAAGTAATTAGACTTTCTCTCACTACCTCTAGACTAGTTCTTATTCCATTTTGCCTCTACACATATCCCATTACATTTTCCAAGCTTTAATCTGGCGGTTGCAAGCTGCTGACTGGGGGCAGTGGAGTAACCTGAAGAATTGTGAATATGATTTAGGGCTTTATCAATCCCTAAATAATGCTTAAGTTTTCTTTGATATAAAAATTATAAAAACCCTACTTAATATGGGTAAGTATATGTGCTAAATCAAGTAATATAATGATAGAGTAGAGTATCGATCCCACGAGAAAGAATGTTTACTTGTAAATACTAGTATTGTCTAATACAATTATAATAATTATCCTACTCAATAAAAATAAGAGTTTGTGGAGATTCAATCACTTTTATAAAAATCAATATCAAAATAATGGATACATTTATATGAATAAAAAGTTTTAGATTGATGCAATATAAATTAATATGTTTCATAATAATTCTCTTTTTAATGTGATATTATTCAGAGCATATGCATCATCGACAACTAAGTCAAGCGTAAAAGATAAGGAAGGGTCTAATTCATTCCACTCTCATTACCACTCTAAACTCCCATAGTATATCATCTTATAAAAATCTCAGAAGAGTAAGTAAAGCATGTAATATTAATTACTCTCTCGTGACAATCCATCTCTATAAATTTGATAGATAATAAGCACTATGCATATGCTTGTATCATACCAATCCAACATACCTAGTTATGTCTACTTTCCAAGTTTTAGGCTCTACATTACACAAAATATTAACTACACATATGGCTACTATATGCATTAAATGAAGACTTGATATATTTAAAACATCATATAATCACTTTGAAGATTAAGAGAAATCATTAGCACTCTATATTTAATTTACATCAGCAATCCAAAACTGGAGAATTTAGCCAGACATGAAGAATAAATGAAGCAAACTCATTTTCATTAATTATATAAAAGAAAGGAAGCACAGAAAAAAGATATCACCGGATGATTCAACAATCTCCTCTACACTCCTCCTTAAACTTATAGAATTGCTTCCACAAACACTAACCAATACTATAATTCTGATTCAGTATTCAGATTGAGTTCAACAAGTTCAATCATTAATTTGGATTTCCTGTTAAATTATAAAATAAATGTATGAAAAACTCATTTTCAACTTCAACATCACTCCTGCCCAGTTTGTTGAAGGTTCCCAAATTAAGTTCGGAATTGGATTTGATAACTTACAGATTACATTCACTACATCACAAGCTGAAGTGGTGGCAACTACTGAATATGCCAAGTCAGCTCCCCTCCAGGTCAACATCGAGAGTGGGTCTATAGTTGCTCCAACAACTACTAAACTCTCAGTCTTTTCACGTTTAACTTTCCTCCAGTCAGCTTCCATGACCAAGGGAAAGTATGCTATTAACCCTGCAACCCTTATGTTCAGAAACTTTGAGATGGGCCATCTTCTGGAGTAAAGGAGATGACTAAGTCTCAACGCCGCAACATGAATCATCGCATGAGGCGAAGGGCAGAGAAAGTTGAACAACTATAGGAAGATGCTATAATTGATGACCTTGCTAGCATTTACTGGCGTCATCATTCATGACAACATCGGTTGATGATCTTGTTGCTATTGATGGTCGTCAACAACATTGGTGATGCTGAGTGACAATATTATTGAGGTCGAAATGAGTCAGCGTTGTTGACGACAATGAGATTAAGGATTAATGTCAACGACATGCATTGCCTTATCTCAACCTTGTTTTGTGATGTTAATCATCTTGTATTGGCCATTAGGCCTTTCAATTTTCTCTTCTAAATTCCTTCTTATGATCCAATCCTCTCCCCATAATATGTAAAAATTATATCTAGTTATAAATTTTTAAAGGGAGACATTCTAGTTATTTTCTCTAAAAATAATAACATTGCCTTATACTATCCATATTGATTCTCTTATTCATACAACAATCTTTAAACATCTTAATGTTGTAATGCTACTAGAATTGAACAATCTTGAGCTCGTTGATTCCTTAGTATTGACCATAAGCACATAATGTTCGAAGATCGTTTGGTCCCTCACATGGTGTCTTGAAATTCCCGATTGTACTTTCGAATTTAGGCCTATTTAGACTCGGATCAAAACACTTATTATATATCTCGATTCGTTTTACCAAAACACTCGATTCCATTGAAGCCTCATCAAAAACAAAGTTTAGATGGTCAAATATTGATTTTGAAAATTTCTCATTCAACTACTAATGTCAAATTTACAACAATTCAGATTATTATAAATTGATTGATGTATAATAAATTTATAGATAATTAAGAATTTGCTATAAATTAATAATTTATTAGGAAAACTTTTTATCTTATTCAAATTTCATGAGCTTACCTTTCCAACAAGACAAAATTGGTCAATTTTATGAAGCGAATTCAATTAAGGCACCGTGTCCTCTATTTTTCGCTATTTTTATTAGGCTAATACTTTGAAGGTTGACAGCGTCATATATTGGTTGAAATTTTTGATTAAAAAAAAGTCAAAATATTGTAATTGTTGAATTTTGATTCTAAAAATGGAAATAAAAATAAAGGAGAACGGCATCATCTCATTATTTTTGGTAAATATTTTGCTATAATTTTTTATCCACCTATGCATCTCACTTTTTTTTGAGAAAATTTGATTTAATATGTCTCATAATAGTAAAAAATGAAGCCTGACCATTCATTTTGAAATAAGGCTTCGTTTGGGACAGCTTTATTACTGCTTCTTAAAGCAGTTTTTTAGAAATTTTTATTTTCGTACTAAAAAGCTATTTCAAGAAGCAATAAAAAGCCGTCCTAAACGAAGCCTAAGTTACCTCTTTTTGTATATGAGGACTGATTATTGAAGTTCGTCTTAAACGAATTTAATTCGAAAATGTTCGAATTCAAGCATTCGGTAGAGCATAGTTTGAACCTTATTCAATCTAGATTTAACTACTCGTATGAATTACTAGTCAAACTTAATTCAAACTAATTGTTCGAATGAAGCTCCTCTTCTTCCTGTGTGCAATAGATCATGTCATGTTGGCGAGCCCGATGAGCTTATAATGCAAAATCCTTCTCTTCACACGCCTCGATCCCATCTACGATCCGTAATGAACTCCTATAGTGAAATTGTCCGCACATCATCAATCTTATTGGCAAGCTCTCATTATGAAATCATTCCTCACACATCATTTATCCCATACAAGAGTCATCAAATCCCCTTCTCACACATTCCCTTCTTGCATGTGGCGATCACGTGAAAACCCTTTTTTTTAAATTAAAAGGGATATCTATTCCATCAATAAAAGGAGGATACATGCCAATCCAACAAAGAACAAAGCAAAAAAAATTACAAGGCTATAACTACAAAATAGAGACAACAAACAATGCAGAAGGCAAATCCAGCTGGGCTCAAGTAGGCTTTCTGCAACCAACCAGAAGTTAGGCATGGACCATCCAGAAGAGAAAGCAAGCAATTAAAAAAATTGAAATAATTTGGCTATAAATTTCTTAACAAGAAGGTTTCAGGTCAACCATGGAATCCTACATGCTAGTGACATGTACTTTGGCTATAAATTTTCTCAACAAATTCATGTGAACTTCATCAGCAGCATGCAGACTTTTCAGATATTTAATGAGCACAAATGTAAGGCGGGGCATTTATTAACAAAGAAAGCATTCATAAATTTCCAGTGGAGGCGTGGGCAGCTCAAACTACTCAGAATTTTTTATTTTTTAGGGTTTACTGACTATCATTTTCCCAGGCAGGCTCGTCAATTAAAATAAGGACATTCAGGCTGAGACAACCTAGCATATTCTTTCCATCCCAATCCAGCTTTCTCATTGGTTGAGCATTTTCAACAAATGTATTAATTTAATTGCTTGAATTTATTTGAAAAAGCAATTTACAATATTATTTCCAAACATCTTTGTTTGCAATATATAAGATGTTGACATTTTGCTTTTATTTTTGTTTTGTTAATTTTGTATGAAATTTGATTGTGTCGATCAATTAGGTTGTATTGTTGACTTAAACCTCAATTTTGTCGGTCGAACTCGTCGGGTGTTGCAAGGAGTCGCCATTTTTTTTTTTGCAACCATACAATGATGTGGCGTTATTAATCGAGCACTGCATTTGGTTGGAAACAAAGAGCGGAGCATCGCGATGCTGCCGGTTAAGCTAAAGATAGAGAGTAGAGTATTGCCGAGCTCCAAACCCTAGCATCACGGGACTACAAGTTAGGTTGGGCAATTCTTTCTTCTCTTCTTTCATGTTTACCTTGAATGGTTGAATCCCTTAGTGTAGTTGAAGTGTCTCTTTGTCAGTTCTGTACAAGATGGTGCAAGAAGTGAAAAGGGACATGCAAAGAATGAGAGAGAAAGAGATATATACAATTTATCTCATTTTCATAATGAATTTCTTGGTGTTGTATGGATCTGTGATTTTTTCCTAGTTTCAAGTTTTTCCACATTAACTCCCTTTGTTCATTTCCTTTGTTTTCTTTTCTTGCTTATTTCGTTGCGTGATTTCAATTCACCGACATATTTATTGTAAACAAATTCATAACATTTTTATACCAAAAAAAAAAGAGCAAAATCAAATGGAACTAACATCATCACTGACCTGTGCTAATTTTTTTTATTCAATACTTTATAACTAATTCTAGTGGTAATAAACAGTTCATAATCTAAAAGCCTTTGAGATGAGGTAGGTATTAATGGGATTTTCACACGATAGATGGCAGATGAGCATTCCTTCAACTACAGCTATCAGCTTCAACAACCCTAACAGAGACAAATAGAATGAGAAAAAACAATTAAATTGAACCCAATCACCAACCACCATTAATATACAATCCAACAGCCGAATGCACAAATCACTGCATGTTTTTACAAGGATTAATCACACTTAACCTCCTATATTTGCAGTAAACATTTCACATACATCTTTATCATACATAAAATTCCCTCTAATTATATATTAATTGAAAATTAACCCAATCTTTTAACTTAGAACTTTGAAAATGATAGGTAATTAACCCTAATTTTAAACATTTAAGCCACATATTTCTCTAATAATAATCTCAAAATAACACTCAAATCTTTAAATCATATCGAAATTATCATTAATATTAAGTTATTCCAAATGAAGCTTAAATATATAACACGAATAAGACGACTGACTTGGAAATAAATAATAGAGTGCACAATTTTATAATCACATCATTCTGATCAGTGCAATGATTCCAAACAACATCCAGAACATTCTAACTGCCATGAAAAAGCAGACTAAAAAGCTAAAAGAAAAAGGTCACCTAGTTTAAAAACAAGAGCAAAGGAAAAATTAAAAAACCAAGAGGAAAGGAGTTCATCCTTGAACTCCTGGAAGGCATGAAATCTTTCAGTAATACAAGATAAACATGGAGGACAATCTACTGCGATAATAGAATGAAAAAACCATGAGGAATCGCTTGACCTGATCATCAATGAAATTGAAATGAAAGAAACATATTAAAACACTTAACATGGTTCATGAATCAGCACCTGCAGATTTGGTATGCTCCACAGAATCAGTCAGCTGTGAAGACTGATCGTTAGAAGTGACCTCAGTGTCACTTGGTTCGAGCTCCTGGTGCCGCTGTTCTTGGATATTGGCAGTAGCTCCAGTTAATGAACGGATCCGTTCGATCCGGGCTACCACCTCGGGCATGGAGGGTCGACTGTCAGGATACTGAGCTGCACAGTCTATTGCAAGCTGCAACAGCTGAACCATCTCCTCCTCGACATTCGGGTACCTAAGTAGCTCCAGATCAAAAACCTCCGATGACCACTCCTCCCGAACTACTGACTGCACCCACCGTGGGAGATCGACGCCTTCCTCATTGAGGAGGGCCTGTGCGGGGGCCTTGCCGGTGAGCAGCTCTAGCAGTAGGACCCCAAAGCTGTAGACATCAGCCTTCTGCGAGACCTTGCGGATGTCAGTAACTTCTGGTGCTCGGTAACCAGCAATGCGGCTCGTGGTGGTGCTTGGTCCAACAAGAGTTGCGAGCCCATGGTCAGAAACGCGAGCTTCATAGGACTTGGTCAGGAGGACGTTGGAGGACTTGATGTTGCCATGGGAAACTGTGGGGCTTTGTGAATGGATGTACTCAATGCCACGAGCAGCACCAAGAGCAATGGATAATCTTGTCTCCCAATTTAGGGGTGTTCTTCCAGATCCTCTGTTGCCTATACGATGTTAAATAACACACATTAACAAGATATGTCATACATATCCATAGAAAATAATTTGTACCTCAATGCTCGTGAAACTCTCTTGCAACTCAGATAACATTAATTTATCCCTACCCAGACCCTTTAGAAGCAGGAAACAACATCAATCTTGCAGATTATAGCTAAAAAATATACTAGCCAAAGAATCTGCATTAATTCAAAACACAAAAAATCATATGCAAGATCCTTTGAGCAAATACAAAGAAACAACAACATCAAACCTTTATCCCACTACATGGAGGAGCAAATACAAAGAAAGAATATGCAATTATATATGATAAGAAGTTACAAATAGTAACATTATTTGGTTTATGCACAATACCATGCATGTCCAGATATGCAATTTATGCAAGTGATAATCTAGTTAGATTTGTAATTAATTTGGAAAATATTTATTTGGTCCACTCATGTATAAATTATAATAGTTGCTTATGGTATACAGCGCTCAGTGAGACGTGAATTCTACGGCTTAAATTTCACAATTTCTTTCTAACGCATAAAAGCAAAAAACGTACTGCAGAACCTCATGAATCCCTGTTGCACCTAGCCAAACAACAAGCACAGGTTGTATTTATCGTTAAAATAAGATTTCAAAGCACAAGTTCGGTGAACAATGGCAAGGATTTTGGGAACATTTTTCTAGCATAAACTGTACAGCAATTTATATTCTAGGTATATAAAGAGCTTAAAGAACATTCAAACAAATATGCTAGGAAGCACCATGGCTGGATGGATTTTAGAGATTAAAGATTATTTAATCCTTCTCACCTAAAAGCTTAAATCGAACCTTTTGAATTAGGAATAGAGGGTTTTAGGCTTTGTTTGGTTGTGTTGTGCTGCGATGTGTTGAGCTGTGCTGGTGCTATGGAGTAATGCAGATAACTACTTGGAAAGATAGTCTAAAATGCTATAAGAGTTGAAGTAGTTCGGCAAAAAGCTGTTTTGTAACTGATATGAGTGACTAGATGACTGAAAAAATATTAGTATAAATTATATAATACTATAATGGTATACATTATCTCACATTTAATGAGATAAATACTTGGAAAGATAGCCTAAAATGCTATAAGATTTGAAGTTTTTTGGCAAAAAACCTATTTTGGCACTGATATGAGTGACTAAATGACTGAAAAAAATATATTATTATAAATTATATGATGCTATAACATTATAAATTAATTATAAATATTGATTAATTAATTAAAAATAACGAAGATGTTTATTTAAAAAATGAAACAGCTAAATTTCACAAAAATAATTTTTAGAAAGCCAGCTAAACCAACATTCTAAGAATGTTGCTTTCAGCTTTCATATAATTGAACTTTTTTTCATAGTTAGTTTCACCAATGCCATAAAATTGAGTTTGCTAATCAAGAAAGCATAAAGCCAGAATAAAACAACCCTTAGCAAATCCCAAATATCTAACAAATTATGAAATCCCAGCAATATTTATTGGATAAAATAAATCTAACCAAAGGTTGGATTGAAAAGGAAGAGAGAAAGAGAAATGAAAGAAATGAGCAAGAAGATGAAAAGATAATAAACATCATCCAAATAATTGGTGTTATCCATATTTGTAACTGATTTAATGAATTCTCATTCTCCGATTATTCCTATTCAGTGTTTCATGGAGGGTTAACACTAAAAGAAAAGAGAGATTACTTTACAAATAATTTATAATATAAACAACTAAAATTTAATCAACTAATGATACTTACATAATTAGATCACTAATTAACAACTTAATATGGTAATTAGCTCTAACAAACATGCAATAGAGCTAGAAGGTTATTTTGTAGATTTAATTAATCAATTAAAAGCCCAATTAGTGATGTCTATTCTATGAGTTGATTAGTTCTTTATAATAGTCAAAAAATAACCATGGGTTAGTTTTATAATAAGTTTCAAGTAATACAATAAGATACTGTGAAATATAATGATTATTTAATAGCTCAATTACCTGCTGATAATTTCATAAAACATGTATTGAACTAATTACCATTATATTAGTGATGACTTAATAATACCATGTTTTGATTAATGTTTAAATGATAATCAATTAACCATGATTGTCTACAACAAGCATTCAATTAGTAGCTACCAACTACAACTATCTACTAAATAAATAAGTTCAGACACTTAAATATAGCTGCAATGCACAATGATTAGGAAATAATTAACTGTACTTACTACCTAATTGGATTTATTGAGTAGCTAATATTATGATAAGTAGCTAATAAATTAAGTATACTAGCTATCATTTATCTTCAATTAGTAGCACCATTTGTACAGATACGACCCATAATACAAATTAACTGCTCAGAGTAACCCTTCGTAAGAATAGCAACGCACAACACAGTTCAGTAGCATCACAACATTACTAAATCAAAGCCCAAGTCCTCAGTTCTGGTGCTGTAAAGATAGACAAAACAAAATAGCTTGCAAGTGATGATTTTGGTTTACTTCCTAAACACTATATAGTATAACCTAGATTCTAGACCATGTATATCAATTAACACTTGAACAGAAAATTACAAGCCCCAACTCTTTCAGTATGATCACGATATCCTCCCAACATCGCAAGCTAAATTTCAAAAGCAAGGAAGTATTAAAACCCCACAAGCCCAGGCTTTTAGCGCATTTTAACATAATTGTTAAGGAAATGATAAACTTGAAACGAGCTAACCCTTCTAACCTATCCCTGAAACGGCTATCATTCAATGACATGATTCTATATTCAGCAAGCAATGCCTTCAAGGGCCTTTCATAATTACCCAAAAAAATGTCATTGCTAGTGATTGTAGAAGGGGGAGAGAGAGAGAGAGAGAGGAGGTTTTACCATGTAACAGAGCGGAGAGACTCCCCATGGACATATAATCATAAACAAGAAGCTTCTCATCCTTGCTGAAGTAATAAGCTTTGAGAGGCACCAAATTCTCATGGTCCATGGATCCCACCGCTTCTATCTTTTCCCTAAACTCCTGCTCCGCCAAATTCACATCCCTCAGCCGCTTCACGGCCACTACCGCCCCGATCTCCAACAATGCCTTGTAAGCCGTTCCAAACGTCCCCTTCCCCAATACCTCAGCCGAGGCACGCAGCAAATCCTCCAAATCAAACTGTCCATCTCCCGCCCTTCCAAAGAACACCAACCTCTTCCCAATGTCCGGCTTCTTCTCTGCCGCCACTCCCGTTGCAGTCGCCACCGCCGCCGCCTCACCCCTCTCCCTACCCCCGGCCACTGTCTCCGGCGGCTTTGCTGCCACCGCCGCAGCCTCCACTGCCCTAGTCTTACTCCCGCCGCTTCTACGGCACACGAACACCAAAAGAATCAGTAGTATGAGCACCACTGCGGCCGATCCAACAGCTATTCCAGCGATGGCGCCACCAGAGAGCTTACTTCCGCTGCCGTCGGAGGAAGTACGGCCTCCGCCTTTTCCTCCGGGGATCCCCGCTGGCCCCGGTGCCGGACCTGGCGAGATCTCCCCGGGACACGGAGCCAGCGAGCCGCCGCACAGCGACATCCCTATAAACGAACTCGCAGGCATCTTCTTCAGCCCGGAAGGAACCGAGCCGTTGAGCCGATTGTACGACACGTTGAACTGCGCGAGATATGGTAGATCGATGTTCGGAAGGCTGCCCTCAAGTTGATTCCTCTCAAGGTACAGCGTCCTGAGGCGAGAGAGATTCCCAAACGCCGGTGAGATCTGGCCAGTGAAGCCATTCCCGGCGAGATTCAAGCGGACAAGTTTCTGCATCTTGAAAAGGACCGAAGGAATGTCGCCAGAAAAACGATTGTCCTGCAAATAGAGGTTGCGGAGTTCAGCGGCACCGGCGAAGTCAGACGGTAGGCTGCCGGAGAGGCCGTTATACCGAAGGCTGAGGGTACGGAGGGCGGTGAGGTTACCAACGCTGCCGGCGGGGATGTCGCCTATGAGGCCGACGGCGGGGAGACGGAGGATGTCGACGCGGTTCTGTAAGCATCGGACGCCCTGCCATGTGCAGGGCGAGTCTGTGGCGTTCCACCGCAGCACGGCTCGGCCGACGGCATCGCGGAGGGCTAGTAGAGCGGAACGGTCGGAGTTGAGATCAGGTGCTCCAAAGCCGAGGAACGAGAACAGGAGGAAGGCGAGGAAGAGCGGCTGCAAATCCATCTGAACGGTGAGCTGAAGACGGCGGTAACGGGAAGGAGAAGTCTTATGCTACCCGCTCCTCATTCTTGACAGAGCTGACAGAGAAGCAGGAGTTGTCTAGGTGCTATACTGCTATAAAACCCGAGTCTTTTAACTCTTCATTTTTCTATTTACCTAAATATTTTATTTTTCTGAACTAAATATAATATTTCAAATTTTTTAAATAAATATAATCATTAATTTGACATATTCAAATTCAAATTTTTAAATCTTTATCAATTTTTTTTAAAATAACAATAACAAGTTAACAACAACACTATCAAATTTTTAACCCAATAAATGAAGAAATTATTTTATTTGATTATTGAACGTTGTCGAGAATAAATCAGGACGCCTCATGTCAATTTTTTATTATATACCGGGTGACATGACGCATTATGATTCGCCTCTGACGGTTCGGTGACCGCACAGAATAATTTCCCCACTAAATGAGATCAGTTACATAAATTCTTTTTCTCCATTTCTATTAAGAGTCAAATTCTAATTTAAATCTAATAAAAAGCTCATTTTCTAATAATTTCCAATTAAATCTTTTTACGTCTACTTATATTTTTTTTAACATATAAATCATATCTAATGCATGTGCTCTCCTAATCAAGTCATCGAAAGGTCGACATTTTATGTGATCAAACCATCAAAGATGACTCTCTCTAATCTTATCGTCATTGGATCCCTAAATCCTAATTTTTAAAATAAAAATGATTTATTTTAAAATAAAAAAAATGTTAACATTATTGTTAAAAATTATTAGATTAAGAATTATTTTAATGAATATTGATTCAACAAATGAAATCAAATTATTTTTCAAAATTTAATAAATAATTATAATTTTTCGAAAATTGGTTTTATTTTAGGTAATTAATAATTTAATATTTGGTTTATAAATGCTAACTATTTATTTTTATCTTTAATTCAAATTAGAGAAAATTTTATTAAAAAAAATCGTTTATTATTTATTAGTTATTTTAAATGAAAACCGTAGCCTCAGCCTCCCATTTTCGTCGTGGGTCAATCATTAGATTGGGTCGGCTTTAGGAAAGCGGCTAAAGCGCTAAGGCCTGTCTAGAATGGCGTGGATTAAAGAGAAAAGGGCGTGCGATTATCAACGAGGGAAGAATCTACGCATTGTCTCATTTCCTAACTTGGAGCGGAAAAAAAGGAAATCATTTGAATCAGAATATAATTAAAAACTCAATTAATACAAATTTAATATATAAAGAATTAATTAATTGTATATTATATATGCCTAAAAATTTTTAGATTAAAATATTTTGATAATTTTTTAATTAAGACTTTATTTGAGACTTAAGGCTTTATTTTTTCAATCACAATCATAATTTATATTTAATCATTTTTTTTGCTTCTTTAAAAAAAATTATATTTAAAAGCTATTTTCTATTGAAGTTCTTTATAGTAGCTTTATAAAGTAATAATAAAATTGTCCCACGAATAAGCTATTATGGAGAAAATAAATTTTTTAAAAGCTGCTATAAAAAAGATATTTCTAGCATAAAATTTTTTTAAAAGCAACAAAAAAGCTGTACAAAAGAGGCCTAAATCTCAAAATTATTATTAAATTTATTTTAAAATAAATATCATATAAATTTTTCATAAATATTATATTTATTTCAAAATAAATTCAATACAAAATATGATAGTTTATCTTAATGCAAAATATATCATAATGAATTTTTGAATTTTTGGTTAATTAGTGAATTCATGATATTAAATATAATAATAAAAAATTTAAAACCAATCATAATATATTTTATATTGAAAATTTTTAAGATATTTTTTTAATCCAATAATCTTAAATTTTAGAGAAAAATTTTTTTGTCCATGTTTTTATTTGACTCTTTTGGTAATTAGTATTTAAGTCTTTTCTATAGTCAAAAGTAGATAACCTTCTGGAGACTTTTTTTTAGTATGTATTGGCAAACTCTTTGCTATGATCGGTGATGTTGGGTTGATGTAATTTGGCTTTTGGTCAAATCTAGCAAGCAATTAAAATGTGATAAGTAAGCATTAAAAATTAAAACTATTTAAAATGTTATCTTTATTTTAATTATCTTTTTATTAAAATATTTTGAGATATTTTTATTTTTTTTTTCTTGGTACCTATTAGAGTAAACAAAGAAAGCTATAATTATGATGGCTAAGATTTGATTACAATAAGCAAATGATGCTTCAAAACAAGATTAATGTTATTTTCCAACGATTTGATTATTATTGTGAGTAAGGCTTTGTTTGAGACAGCTTTCTTATTGCTTCTTAAAGCAGTTTTTTAGTATAAAAATTTTAATTTTTGTACTTGAAAGCTGTTTTAAGAAGCAGCAAGAAAGCCATCCCAAACGAATCATAAATCTTCGTTTGGGACAGCTTTCTTATTGTTTTATAAAGCGTCTTTTTATTACAAAAATTTCTTGAACTATAAATTTTTGTACTAGGAAGCTGCTTTAGAAAACAGTAAGAAAGTCGTTCCACATAACGCCTAGATATCAGTCACTATATTCCGCAAAATTTTGAAGAACTCGTGTTATAGGATAAAAACAAACTTAATATAATGGTAAACACTTCATAATCTCTATTGTAAAAAATATGTTAAAAATTTTATTAAATCTCATATTTATAATAGCATAATATGTTTAAAACTTAGATATATGAATGTCATTTGAATAAGCTTGCTTAAAAGATAATTATCATTGGCCTTTGTTGCCTTTCATATAAGCAAATTTAATACAATCATTCAACTTCTTTGCCATCCTAACCTAATTGTTCTAAAGTTCTTCAATAATATAAAAAAGTTATTATATTTGTTTAGAAGATGAAATGTCATCCTTTTTCTTTATAATTATAATTATTTATTATTAATATTCTCAAATATTGACTAATCACGAATAATTCGAGTTATACTGTCTTATTTTTTACTGATCAATGATTTTTTAAGTTGTTTTGAACCCTTTCTAAAAATAATCATGATAATATTTCATTTATTGCTAGAGAAAAATCTTAATTAATGACTAATACCCCCCTAAGCCCTAAACACAATATTAAAAAATATTTCATGCCTAATTATAATTAAATGATTAATAACTATTTAATCACAATAAAGAAGGTTGAATTGCTAATTATTTGCCATTAAAGCTATAATTAATTTGTTCAAGAAGTTACTCAAAAGGCTTCTTCTCTCTCAAAGGAAAGTTTTGAATGCTATTCCTTCAATTGAGCATATTCTTTTTACAAATCAGTTTCTTCCCTTTTAGGCTTTGTTTGGGGTGACTTTCTCACTGCTTCTTAAAACAGTTTTTTAGTTAAAAATTTTCAGTAAGAAAGCCGTCCCAAACGAAACCTTAATGATGATACACATTTAAATTAAAAAAATAATAATTATTTGAACTATTTTAATAAATGTATTAACATACAAATAATATTCATTATACTCATCTTAAAATTATTTTAATGATTATAATTTTATCTTAATTAAAATTTTGATTAGATATAATTTTGTTTATTTTATCAAAAAAATTTAATTAATTCATCTAATTAAGTGATTATATAACATCAATTATTCATTTGGTAGTTGTACAGCTAATTTTCTAACAAAAAAGGTAGTTGTACGTATTTATCACTGTTGGTGGCCGATCAGATTTTAATTAGGATGGATTTAGTAATTACCAATGCCACGTCATCCTACTTTTATTTTCGTATTTTTATTTTTATTTAAAATTGTAGTGTCCTTTTTAGGCATGTACCAGAGCTTGTGATTAGACTGATTTGCACAAAGCCAATGTGTTTCTTACTTTCTTATAATAGAAAATTTATATTTCCAAAAAAAAAAAAAATTTATTAAATACAAAGATCAAAATATTGTGAAATTATTCTGTACGGTCATCAGATGCGATCCTGATTATTCAAAGGTGAATCAGGATACGCCACATCACTTTTTTACAGTGTATTGGTGTTATATACCGCCGTGTATCCGGTGACGTGGCGCATCCTAATTCACCTCCGAATGATCCGGTGACCGCACAGAATAATCTTTCCAAAATATTCCCTTTAACTCGATAGCTCACAAGCCAATACATTTAAAAAATATTAATATAAAATATATTTAAAATATATTAGAATTTAGAAGTTTAAATATAAAATTATTAAAAATATTTAAAATTCATATCTCAATTTTTTATATCAAGTGATTATTTACTATTTATATGTTAATTCTCATTCTTTTTATAATTTTATTATGATAATTGTTTGAATTATAATTATCTTCTCTCTTTCATTATAACGAGACGGCTCAAATTCGTAGAATCAAATTTGAGCTTGAGCTCAATCTCAATTAATTAATCAAACTCAAATTAGAAGTAGCTCGACTCATTTAAGCTCCCAACATCTATTTTAGTCCATTTTCATCAATATTATTTTATTTTCACTGCATTAATATAATGACCATTATTTCTTATTAGACCACATAATTATATACATTATAACTATCTCGACATTAATAAATTTGATAAATTTTATTTTATTTATTAAAAAGGAAAGATACTTTAATTTATATAAATTTAATGAAATTATCCTAAAATAAACTATAATAATAAAAAAAATTTAATTCACAATAAATATCGTATTTTGCGTTACTTTTTTCTCTTCTTTAAAACGCTATTATTGACCTTAATCACAGCTCGAAAGCTTTTAGATCTTTCCTAATCAACGTGATTTCATTAAGTTAATGAGAATCAAATTAATAATTATTATTTTTAATTTAATTCCATTTGATTTCATTTGTCTTAAGCTTCTTAGCTATTTTTGGTGAGCTCTTCCAACAAGAATGAATTTTTTGGTTGTTATTTTAATTTAAAATAAGAGAAATAAATGATTAATTAATTAATTTTTGTCAATTTGTCATTAATGTTTCAAAATAAATTTAATAAATAACCTTTTGTCTTTTTGGGAACTTAAGATCTATTGAGATATTTTTCTCATTACTTTGTTTTTAAACATTAATCACAACAATCACTGTTTTTTAGAATTTTCTGTGGTGAAAAACTTTTATTTACCGTCAGTGTAACTAAATTGTTTTCTCTACAGCAACTTTACAATCAACTTTATAAAAAGTTATAGCCGTTCCAAACAGACTTTTGGCTTTTGTTTAGGGCAATTATAGCTTTGCTATTTTTGATTTAAAAGATAATTTCTTGGGATTTGTTTGGGATTGGTTAAGCTTTTTTCAATTTTATTTTTAAAAGCTCATTTCTTAGCCACAATTTTAAAGCTGTATTTTCAAAATCATCTTTTTTTTAATTATTATTTTTGAAAAAATAATGAACAATTTATCTTCCAAATATACATTTTTTACCAACTGCTTTTCTTACCACACAACTAATCAAAAAGTTATTCTAAAAGACCTTAGAGAATCTCCCAAATCAACAAACCCTCGCTTTGCCCATTCTCTCTCAACCTCATTTTCAAAAACGCTTATTCAAAAGCCGTTCTTAAATACCAAAGTTCAAAACAACGCTAAAAAAATTATCTTTCAAACACATTATTTTATACTAACTAATTTTCTTATCACAAAAGTAATCGAAAAGCTTTTCCAAACAAACCCTTAAAAAATCCAAAATCAAAGAAAAAAGTAGTGTAGAGCTAGAATTTATGCGCTATAAAAGACTAATATTCATCATGAAAAATTAACTCATGATCATACTTTAATTACGATGGATTTTAAAATAATTTAACTTTCTTTGATAAGACATAATAAATGAATAATCAATCAATTTTTATATCGCATTCATCTTAAAATAAATTTAAGATTATTTAAATTAAATTTTGATAAGAATACATTCACCGAATTTTTTCTCTGGATTCTCAAGCATACTTCTAAATATATTTGTCATTATCACCGATGAATGCAAGTCTCCATAACAAACTTTGTACACAAAAAATATATGAAAATTACAATTTTTCATTATAAAACTCCCTTCAAGATTGATTCTTTGAATTATAAATTTAAAAAATAAAAAAAATAAATTTCAATTATTATTTTATTTTAATTTTGTTAATTCATTATAGCACCCCACCACCCCACCTATCATTCAATTTCATATCTAATACAAATACAAAATGAGTGGTTGATGGAAAGATGGGACCTCATCAACTAATTTGATGGCCAATGATCAAAGAAGATTAGCCCCATAAGCTAAGAAACCATTTTTAGTTGTTAGGTAACATTAGGTACATTGTTTCTCATTTATCTTTTCTTGGATCAAAGAGAAGTTGGTTGAGATTTGTTTGTTGTCCAAATGCTCCCAAACAGCTTTCTAATAATCATAGGGCCATTCATCTTTATATATATATATATATTATTGTGGTATTGTAGATTTATTTTCTTTTAAATAAAATAAAATAAAAGGAGGAAACTTCCAAATTAAGGAAGTTTCATCATAGTTGGTGGGAATTTATAGCAGCAAACATTGTCAATTTCATTCATAAAACCTGATAGCAATCAATTTGACATTCAAATTAAGCTAACTCAGGCTGTACAAAATGATTGCTTTGCAAGGTTCAAATTTTGGTTTATGAGATTAAGGATTTCGTTTGGGACAATTTTTCTTCTGCTTTTTAAAATTGTTTTTTTGTACCAAATTTTTTGAAGTAAAAAAATTTGTATTAGAAAACTGCTTTAAAAAATAATAAAAAAAAGCTATCCCAAACAAAGCTTAGATAGCTTTTTTTATTTTTTTATTTTTCAGATCACAATCACAGTTTCAATTTGGTCATTATTTTTTCGTTGTTTTCATGAAATTTTTATACTAGAAAGTGTTTTCTATAGCAGCTTGCAAAAAAATTACTTTCCCTATAATAATTTTACAAACATCTTTGCAGAAAGCAGCGGACGTTCAAAATGAACCCTAAATTATATATTTTTTTCTAATACACATTAATAAATCCGCAAACATAATTAATCCTCAAAAGGATGTAAAGGAGTCGAGTTGACATTGAGTCACAACAAACTCTAGCTTGATTTGTCGCTAAAAAAGACAGTTCGAACTTGAGCTTGAGCTAAAATCGAGCCCATGAAACGAGCTCAAACTCAACTCGTCCATTCTTTATGAGGCTCGAGAGCTTGACTCGCGATGAAGTCCTAATGGGAGCTCTACTTTGTTGAAGAAAATCACAGGAATCCTCGCATTTTCAACTCTTTTAAATCAATGAAACAATTACATTTATAACATATGAAATTTAGCTAGCTATAAATTAAATATTAAATATTTAATACAAATAAACTCTTTAAGATTTTAATAATAATAATAATTAATTTTATTTTATAAATAATTAAATTTCCAATAAGCTCCTTTGCTTTTATAACAACAAAATTGGTCACAAAAATCACGTCAATCAATCAAATTATAGCCTTAAGATTAACGCTAAAGCCACCAACTAAATATCTTGCAGCAAATAGCTGCACCTTTATCCTATCCAACAACTTACAGTAACGAATTAAACATAACAACTATATTTCTTTAGAGGTACTGCCATGTTCATAATAACGTCATTAGCCTTTTCCTGGAAGAGATTTCCATTATCGAACCCTCCGGTCACTCATTAACGCGAATCTTAAAGCACGATTTATAATCCAATCATGTACAATTAATTAATCACATTCTCCCTTAGCTCAGCAATCATTAATACTATACAAGGGAATAAGTCAAGTGTCAGTATAAAATTAAAATATTTCTGTTTGAATAGTACTGCTCAACATCTCAGAGTTAATTGAGCCTTTGATCTAACCCTGTGGTTTTAAATTGTGATATTTTCTTGACTTTTTCAGTGATGGAGTCAGAAATATGAATTATTTATTTTAAAAATATAGTTAATATTTATTATAAATATTATATTTATATAAGTATAAGAAAGAAAGTACATAAAATAAAAATAAAAATTAGAAGTTTTTTTTTGGGTGTAATGTACTATATTTGATATAATATAATAAGTTTATGGATATGATGAGTTTTGTATTTGTTCATTATCTCAATATGCGAGTGCATGTAACTCATAGGGATTAGTTGAGCTCGTCTCATAGGAGCCTGATCAAGATGTTCACTCGTGTAAGATATGCTCCATTCTGCTCCCATAAGATTCAACGAGAGCAGAGACTTACCTTAGTGAAGCTTATCTCAAAAGAGCTTGTACAAGGAAGTACACACCTTAGATAGGTTTGACTAAGGAACTCCGCTTAGCAGGCCTTGATCAACATGGGAACTCACCCTCTTAAAGGGTCTGTTATTCGAATTACACGAGATGCAAATCGACTAACTCAACAATAATAGCTTCACCAATTACACTAATCATCAACTCAAACGAACTCGTTTAGGGCACTTATTAGAGGCACTCATCTAAGAAACACCCAGCAAGAGCACCCATAATAGGTACTCAACAGAGACAACCTAAGTCATGTTAAAGATGATTTTCCATGTATTAGTAATAGTTAAATCATATACTATTTATCACTTCTCTAAGTTTAACCTCTCATGCAGCATTTTTAACCTTATAAAATAAGGGGTTTTAAATAATTTTAAAGATATTTATGGCATTTTTACTATTCGCATAGAGCAATGAATTCTAGAATTCTTTTATTTCCTCGCCCACTCTATAGTAGCTAATAAGGTTAATGCCCGCAAAAACAAATTTGGATCCAATATTTTGCTGCTTTGCTTTTCATACAACAATGATAATTTTGTTTGACGATCGTTTTTTTTGATTCGTTCTTACTATTTTTTAAAAATTTCAGTAGTGAAAATATATTTTCTTGCAAATATAACAGCCAAATTATTTTTCTCATAACAATTTCACAAATATCTTTTGTCTACTATGTTGATACAAAATTATTATATAATTGACTTTTACACATAAATTAAATATTTCAATTGAAAATAAATTTGATCACAAATATATCACTCTCAACTTTGATTCTCAAATGATTCAAAATTCATAATAGGGGAGCAAAGTGAAAAACATTTAAATAACTGAGTGCAAAGAGAAAATTACAAATCAGATCAATTTCAAGAGTGCTTTCTAAATAAAAAAATAATAATAATAATTTACAGCTCTATTTGTTAATTATTACTATAAAATGCTGCAGCAACAGCAGAAAAGCTTCAGAAAATTCAACTCGAACAGGAAAGGACCACGTTGTTCTATTGGTCCTACGGCACATGCGCTTATGGAGATAAAACTGTCCTCTTTTTCTTCTTTCCGATTCTTAAAATAGAAGAGAGAGGTAATTCATAAGGACGACCGTTTGGAGATTTTTTCCTGGACGGATGAGATCATATATATATATATATATATATTCTATCTATTATTATGGATGATTAACAAATTCTACAGATTTTGAGCCATCTCTCGTATGGTTACTACTCTGAGGAGAAGTTATTCCGTGTGAAGTCTGGATGGAAATAACCGTTTGAATATGTAAATGTATATATTATATTTATATAGTGTGTACACTCACATATCTGAACGGTTGTTCCCGTCCGTACTCCGCACCGAATAATTTCTTCTTCAGAAGTGTTGGCTACTTTGAGTTTTGGGGATATTTTGAGTCTTTTTTGGGTATTTGACTTTTACTCATTTCTTAAATATCAATGTAATATTTGTATGTGCTCTATTATCTTCTCGACAGTTCTATCATTTGTAAAAACGGAATTGCTTATATAATCAAAGTTTATCAATGAATATGCTGGGTGAGGGTCCCCCACAAAAAGAAAAAAAAAAGGGAAGTTATTATGTAAATTATATGAAAAAGAGTTTAAAAGTAATTAAATTTATTTTAAAATTAATGTTATATCCAATATATATATATCCAATATATATATATTGAATTTATTTTGAGATTAGCATTATATAATAATAATTTTTATTACACTAATCTCAAAATAAATATAGGAATATTGAAGTCCGATCTAATACAAATAATATCAGAATATCCTAACATAATTTTAACGAAAACACCTAATTATTATTTTGCAAAAAATTTATTATGAATTTTTTTTTTATCCTAAAATCTTTGTAATTTCGTTTTTCTTACTTAAAAAAATTAAACTCCACAACTTAACATACTAATCTCCTGCTAAACAATCTAATTCAGATCTGAGTTGACTTAACAGTATCATATCCACTATCTATAGCTCCACATGAACTCACTGTCTTAAGCCAACTGAGAACAATAAACAACTCATTCCTGTATAGAACATTTATTGCAGATTATTTTAACAAAGAGATATATCACATTATCAAAGAACATTTCCATGTTCTGCACTGTACACTTAATGTGTCTTATGAAAAATAATGCAAAACCTGGAAATGATTTAGCCTTAGTTTGGGACAGCTTTCTTACTGCTTCTTAAAGCAGATTTTTTAGAATCAAAATTAAATTTTTTGCATTAGAAAGTTGTTTTGAAAAATAGTAAGAAAGCCGTCCCAAACGAAGCCTTAAAGAACTGATCAAGTTGAAGAAAAAAAATGTAATTCTTTATTAGTTTCAAAATAATTGATCTGATCTTTAATGACTGCTTTCTCAAGTCAAAGTTAGTATGAAATTAATAAAGGTTTCTCGAAGACTGAGACAGTTAGGAGGATGAGTTTGAGCAGCAGAGATGAATTGGATGGAAGATTTATGCAGTTTACATTGTTTATTTTAATTTAGCTTTATTTTGATATATCTATGATGAGATCCTAATATGTTTTTTTTTTCATGAATATTGAATGAGATTTAAGAGGTTGTTGGTGGTTGTCGGCGGCGGGCAGCAATGATGGCGAGTGAGGTGATGAGAATATATAGCATGTTGCCTCCTTAGCCCCTCACTCTCTTGTCACTCCACACTCGTCCCGTTCATCCATGTTGCCTCCTTAAGGCATCTCCAACCGACCAACTTAATTTTCACTTCAAAATGCAGTAGCAGTCATATCAAATAGTAATTCATCTCCAACTGAACTCTATTTCTAATACCAAAAAAGAATATTCTATGTATTTTCTTTCTCATCTCTACTTCTAACCTCCATTTTTCTGCACAAAAAAATGCATTTCTATGAATAGTGCGACACTAACTGTTCACAGTCGAGATAAAATACCAAAAAGTTTCGGGTGAAAACCTGCCGGAGCGGCAAATGGGCGAATGATGTTTGCCTGAAAATGCCTTTAGTCCGTTGTCCCATCGCCCACATCCTTCCTTTGCAGGCGCCTTGGTTATCATGCACCTTCCTTACCGAGTTTACAAATAACTTACAAAGAGAAAGAAAGAGAGTTAGTATTTAAAATCCATCGGAATAAACAAAAAAAAAAAGCATTTCAACACATTTACTTTACATCATCTAAATATATTATTTTTAAAAAATATCAAATCAAACAGCCAATGAACCAAAAATATATCTTACAAGAGGATGAAAAAAAAAAAAAAAAAAACTTGAAATAATCTTGAAGCTTTGAGTAGGAGAAGACAATATGTGAAAGTAGTTATGGAGACAGCATTTTTTTTAAATAATGTTATCGTTAGCAAATGGTCCTGTTTGGCACAATATGGGTAGGGCAGTTGCACTGTGGATAACAAAAAGGGTCTACCTCAAAATTGACTCTTGAGCATGAGATTAAGCAGAAGTAGTTGAAATGCGTTCACTTTTCTTTTTTTATATGTTTGGTGGAACCAAAGGTTATGCAAGAAAAGCTACTTTATGGTATTAAATTAAAATTTTATTTAGGATAATTTTTTTATTATTTTTTAAAACAGTTTTTTAGTATAAAATTTTTGTACTAAAATGCTACTTTAGAAAGCAGTAAAAAGCTGTCCCAAACGAAGCCTAAGAAAATGGTAGAATTTTTGAAGAGCATTTTGTTAATGTTAGACTATTAGAACCACTTGATTATCCCGTTTTGTAGTTGTTGATATTTTAATGAAACGCCTATGGGGAGTGAAAGTTTTCTTAGAGGCTATTTGATTGAAATTATTTTAAGTTTATCATATTTAAACTATAGGAGTTTAAATTTTGAAATATTTGGTTGGAGTTAAGTATATTCAAAGTATTTTTTTTTGGAGAATTCATAGCTCCTTTAGTAGCTTATTTTTTTGGCAAATTCAAACAAATTTATAATACATAGCGACGATGTGCTTGGCGGCCTCGTTGCACACCCTATCTAACTTGTGATCTCACTGCACATCCCACACTACCATGCAATTGATCTCCTTGTGCACCCTAGTATTCCCACGGTTTTTTGCCTAAGAACTCACCTGCATTATGTGATCTCATGCCAACCACATCACAACTTGTACCACATCATCGATAATGCATCCCACGTCGACATTGTAAATCGTGGCAACCCCATACCTGCTCACACTGTCTATGATTTTAACCCCAAATATTGGTAGTAAGTGTTTGTATATAACACCACTATCAATCTCGTGCTTAGAAAGGAAAAAAAAAATTATTTCGAGGAAATTACAAATTTGATTCACTTTTTGAAAATCTAAATATCAAAAAGTGGTCTTTTGAATTCATTTTGCAACTAGTCAACATCTAAAATTATTTCAAATGCTTTAACTTTTCTTTCCACTTTATCATAATAAACCTTCTCAATTAAACATTCTCTTTATAAAAGCGATTTTAGTTTAATTTCATATTTTATAAATAAGCTCATTTATATTTTTTTGATTTTATTATGTATACACATACTTTTAACGATATGAATTATCAGAACGGGTTGCATTCTCTAATATTTTTCTAAGCTTGTTTCGTCCACCTCAGTGCGATTCAATTACTGGTTGGTTCACTATGAGCTAATGGGTATTGCAAATCAGGCTATAAACTAAATCTTATATTATTATGGCCATCTGATTCTCTAATCATGGAGATTAAAGTTTCGTTTGAGACGACTTTATTACTGCTTCTAAAGCAACTTTTTAGTACCAAAAATTATTTTTTGTACTAAAAAATTGCTTTAAGAAGCAGTAAGAAAGTCGTTTGAAATAAAACCTAAGGCTTTATTTGGTACAGCTTGCTGCCAAAAGCTTTATTTTTATCACTGTATTTTTATCACTTTCAATAAATTTTTATGCTAAGGAGCTAATTTCTACAACATATTTCAAAAAATTTATTTTTTCCATAATAACTTTACAATCACATTTATAAAAAGTTACCGCTGTCACAAACGAACTATAACGCCTTAATTTCGTTAAGCAAGTTCCTTTATTCCTTGTTGTTGTTGGTCTTTATTATAGTTTGGGCTTAGTTGCTATTTATTTTGGGCTTTCTCGGTGGGCATTGAGTTTCGTATTTCGTGGACTGGGGTCCTCCATTCTGGCTGGGCCGAACCCGGGATTTGCTTATATAAAGGAATGCGAGCTATCTAAGGCGATTTTTAGATTTATAGAGCAACGAGGAATGTAATTTGACCTTTTGTTTAATTAAAAATTTTAATTGATGTTCAAAGTTGAGTTTCTTTGTTGAGATAAAAGTTGGCTGAATAACTCTTATCAAAATTTTTATCACGATACATCTAAAATTCATTGGATTTAGGGTTTAGATTAATAAATATAAATTTCAATTGATTCTGTACATGGTAATCATTTAAAATATGTCTAATAATAATTTTAATTAAAAATTAGTTGAAATGTATCTAATGTTACACAAAAAAGAAAAACTCAAGACCTACCAATGCTAGTATGATCAATATTGACCATAGCCATCAAAGCATATTTTTGTTTGGAATAGTTTTTTTACTGCTTTCTAACACAATTTTTTTTTTTCAAAAAAAAATACTAAAAGAAACTATTTTATAAAGAAATACGAAAGTTATCTCAAAACCTTATACTCACTATTTACATTTCTGCAAAATATTTGTCATCGCTAATAGAAGTTATGTCTACTTTCATTAACAACAACAAAGCTCATCATAACCAATAAAATTAATGCCCATTATGCATTCAAATGCTAATTATCACCATGACTAACAACTCACATTTTAACTATTCACACAAATTTATCACTTAGATTACGTTTGGAATAGCTTTTCATATTATTTTCTAAAACAACTTTCTAGTAAAAAATTTTCTTCTTAAAAAAATTTTGATGTAAAAAAATAATTTTAAAAAACAATAAAAATATTATCCCAAACAAAATCTTAATAATCACCATCAAATAAACCATCGCTGGTCTTCGAGTACCTCTTCACTCGAAGACCAACATCCAACACCAAATCTGTTAAGTATCATTCAACACAATTTAAGAATTTTTTTTTTCTGATTAGTCAGATTGAATTTACTAAAAAGGTTGTTCTATAAAATTAGATCATGTTTTATCATCATTTTGATTATATCAAGCCCATAAAATGGATGGATGTTCTATTTTGCACAACGTTTTCATTTCAAACGAAAGTGAGATCTGATTTCAGCTTCAAGATTGATGCTCGACTCAATTTTGAACTGTCAATTACATCAGCAGTTCAGCTAAAACAAGAAGCGGGACTAAGAAATTTACATAAACAATCAGATAATATAATTTTCGTTTCTTCACTAAATCATTCATTTACATGTCAATACTATAAGGAGTATCTTATTTGATCAAATTTTCAGTTTTGCATTAGAAAAATAAGCAACATTCATTAAGACAAACATGCATAAAATAACTTTGCCAAATCCTGAATTGTTCATTAGTAAAATAATCCTGAAATTCATCAAGACAAAGGCAACTCACCTTAATCTCTTGGTTGACAACTAAAAGATCTTGAGTTCAAAGTTTGTGTATGTAATGTATAAATTTGTTCCGAAAAAAAAAGGAATAATTTTATTCACCGCCGGTTAACCATAAGAACATAAGAACTAATATACGCCAAAAGAGTATTAAAAAAAAAAAAAAAAACTTAAAACTCTCAGGACTTGAAAGATGATAGCAAAGCAAAAGATCAGCTGAGCAATGAATAATAATAGCTCACTTATGAAGCAATCCTACTACCTCTATTCACATACCATCCCTGCCTAAAATAAATACAGCAGAGAATAACCAATGAAATAAACAAATTATTATAAGAAACCTAACAGATTCCTTCTACTGATGATCACTACTGCCAACTTCCAATCAGCACATTTACTATAATGCTCAGATTGGTTTTAACTAATTATGATAGGCCACAAAATAAACGGCGCTGTCAATGAAGAGGCTGTCCAGGACTACTACCAGATGATCTGGACGAACGACGGGTGAGGCTTTCAGGAGCTGGGACGGATGGCTGGGAATCTCCAGATATTTCTATCTGCTTGTAATCAGAATAAAATAAATTTGAATCAGAATTGCTATATTTTTTCAAATTTTCTTTTGCAAAATGTAGGTTTCGTTTGGAATAGCTTTAGACTATTATTTTTTCTCTGCTTTCAACATATTTTTTATTAAAAAATAGTTTTACAAAGTAGTAATAAAGCTGTCCCAAACGAAACCGTGGTAGAGCCTTAAATGTGCATTTACAAGTGCTAGAATGTGCATGCGTGCATGTGTGAGTGAAGCAGGGGAAATCAATTGCAGAAAGAAAAAGAAAAAAAAATTGGTAGGGATATGTTGATTGAATTTTGATCAGGATAGGCTTTCAAAAAAATCAAATTTGAATTTACATTGAGATGGGTGTAATACATGAATAATCAATCAAATTTTGTATTAAACTAATCTGAAAATAAATTTAATGGTTTTGTGGCCCATTCTGATAAAAATTTTGATCAGAGTATTCTAAGATAGATTTTTCCTTGAAATGCATATGGAGAAGGAAAAAAAACAAAATTGAGAGGAAGGCAATATAGGTATCATGCACTTAACTAGTAACAATAGGACAAAAAAAGATTATCCTTATAGAAGCAAAGTTCCTGTTGTTTAATAGCTCAGTTGGCTACTTGTAGATGAAAAACACGATTTACTAGTGATAATTTTATTTTGACTCCATTTTAAGTGAATGGAAATCTAATTTTTTGGGGATTCTAGATATATTTGTAGAGTTGAAAATTACATCCAGCCAAAATATGGGATCCATCAAATTCTTTTTTTTTTTTAAGATAAAATTTAAGGGCACACAAATATTCTATAATATGCATAGTTCATGAGAATTTGAAGATAAAATTTTCATATTATATATGACGATATAGAATTTTTTTCAAATCTAAGAGGATCATGAACTGCCCCGAGCCCCCTCCCTAGTTCTACTGCTGGCCCTAGAAAGTAATATGGTTTAGAAGAGCTTCAAACCTGAGATGATATGGCTGGGTAAGAATTTTGGGTTGATTGCTGAGATGTGGAATGCATCCTATGCAGAGACTGCATGTGCTGAAACTGTTGCAGCCTAGATGCAAAGTTGATGGAGTCATGCGTATTGCCCATATCATGGTTACTGCCATCTGGCATCTGTATAATTTGTGCATGGGGGTTCCCTGAAGATGTCCATGTTCCTTGGTCAGCCATGACATCATGTGGGCGCATAGGTTTTAGTCTAGTTTTTAACATCTTGAATGCCACACTTTGCTGCATAGATCAGAATCAATTCAATTCTCATAAAACTGAAAGGTTAGCAACAAAACCAATAAAACTTTAAGATAAGAAAATGAAAGCAATTCTAGAGAACTGAATGGCTATGACACCTCAAATCCTTAAGCATGAGTGCGAAATTGATGAACGATTCTGGGTTCAGATTTCCACTAAAAAATTCTAATTTTGAACATGGAACAGTATAAAAAAAGATGTTAAGATCTTTTGAATTCACTTCAATGGAATAATTATACGGTATTGATTGACTACTGACCGATGTGTAGGTTGAATGCATAACTCAAGTCATTCCTTTTTTATGTTTTATACAGATCATCTGAATTCTCATTAAATTGTAAAAAACAATAATGTATAATTAAACGTGCATCATACTCATCAATAGCCTTAACTAATAGGAGTTGGCTTTATGAATCATTGTTCAAAAGTTCATTCATGCTAATGCTAGTTATTGCATAAGGTATTGAATTAATTCTAGGAAATCTTTTCTTTTCTGCTCTCTTCACACCCCCGCAAGCACGCCCCCCCCCCCAATGATACCTTTGGTCTTAACCATTTGCTTGATATGAATCATTAATTTTCTCTATCACCATTATTTGTATATTTTCTTTCTGCACCTCATTATACATATTCAAACCATCCAAGTATATTTTTCACTTACTTTCATTAGATCCTCTCACACTATGCCTCCAATATAAGTTTTCCAAACTATCTAGTATCTATCGTACTTTTAACACATCTTAACATTCTCATTTTTGACATGCTCACTGTCCCAAACATAGAACCACATAATATATTGACTTAATTGTAGTTTCATAAAATTTACGATATTCTCTTATCATGTAGTACCTGAGATCAAATTAGAAGAAAGCCTCATGCGAGCATGTGGTACCTGGACAGCGAATGTTCAAAGCATATGACTAGAGATACGACACAATTCATATCGCTGGAAGCCAGGAATGGAGGCAAGGTTACACTGGGAGATAATACCATCAAGAGAGTGGTAGGTACATGTATG
This sequence comes from Dendrobium chrysotoxum, assembly GCA_019925795.1. Lineage (NCBI taxonomy): Eukaryota > Viridiplantae > Streptophyta > Magnoliopsida > Asparagales > Orchidaceae > Dendrobium > Dendrobium chrysotoxum. The sequence continues at coordinate 89,987,915 of CM034314.1, read as the reverse complement.
ATTGAAAACTAGAACAATTTTTTTATTGAAAATGTCTTGTTGGTAGATGGCTTAAAGTATAACCTGTTGAGTATTAGTCAGCTATGTGATAAGGGGTATAGTGTAAAATTTTTTTCCACTAGCTGCATAGTAAGCCAAAACGGAAATGATATTCTGCATGGAGTTAGACATTTGCAAGAGGATGTACCTTGGTGTATGTTTTTTGCTGATGATATTCTTCTTGTTGATAAGACTAGAGAGGGAGTTGAAGGTAAACTAGAATTGTGGAGGTCAACCTTAGAGTCTAAAGATTTTCTCTTGAGTAGATCTAAAACAGAATATATGGAGTGTAATTTTAATAATAATAGACCTAATGAGGGGATTGTGACTTTGGGCGATCAAGTCATTAATAAGAGTACACATTTTAGATATCTTGGATCTATTGTTCAGAGTGATGGTGAAATAGATGGGGATATTATCAGCAAAATCCAAGTTGTATGGTTGAAGTGGAGGAATGCATCAGGCTTATTGTGTGATAGAAAAGTATCCCTCAAACTTAAGGGAAAATTCTATAAGATGGTGGTGAGACCTGCAATGCTTTATGGTGCCGAATGTTGGCCATTAAAAGAGAAGCATAATTCTAAGTTAAGTGTTGCAGAGATGAGAATGCTTAAGTGGATGAGTGGCTTTACCCTTAGAGATAGGATACAAAATGAGCATATTCATGAAAAGGTTGGAGTAGCTCCAGTGGAAGATAAGATTAGAGAGAGTCGCCTTAGATGGTTTGGTCACATAAAACGACGGCCTCCCGATGACCCGGTTAGGAAAGTAGAGGTCTTAGATTTGACTTATGTTAAGAAAGGTAGAGGTAGACCTAAAAAGACTTGGTTAGAAAATATTAGAAATAATTTTTCTTTATTAGATTTAAACGAGAATTTGACATTTAACATGACACAATGGAGAAAAAGGATTCATGTAGCCGACCTCACGTGGTGGGATAAAGGCTTGATGTTGTTGTTGTTGTTGTAGCTGCATAGTAAGCCAAAACAGAAATGATATTCTGCATGGAGTTAGGGTAAACAATGTGTATATGCTTGATTTGAATTGTATTAAGTCTTCTAATGCTTTGCCTCAAAATAATAACTGATGAATCATGGGTATACCTCTCACCAATTCTTTTTGGGTAATTTTCCTAAGATTTTTCACGCTTGCCATAAGGTATTGAATTAATTCTAGGAAATCTTTTCTTTTCTGCTCTCTTCACACCCCCGCAAGCACCCCCACCCCCCCATGATACCTTTGGTCTTAACCATTTGCTTGATATGAATCATTAATTTTCTCTATCACCATTATTTGTATATTTTCTTTCTGCACCTCATTATACATATTCAAACCATCCAAGTATATTTTTCACTTACTTTCATTAGATCCTCTCACACTTGTGGGCTCTGAAAATTCGGCCCCGGCCTCCGCCCGCTTTTGTGTTCTTTGAGGGGGGGAGTTTTAACGAACTAAGTTCCGGGGTAAATTTTGGAAGGCATATGAGATAGTAGATAAGACACTACCCAGAGATTTCGCCCTCGTTTTGCGAGGACTTTATGATCTGAGTTCTGGTTTCCTATAGGCGCAAGCCCCTATAGTTAATTACCCCTCCCGGTAACGAGAGAGAACTTTCGATTAAGGCTAGTCGTTAATCAGATACGTAGATATACGTATATCTGGCATATAGTAGCAGCATGAGTTGGGAATTTGAGGATTTCAGAATTTAGAAGATTGGAAGATTTGGAGATTTGAAGATTTGATATTTAAAATAGAAATTTCACCATCTCAGACTTAAAGCGGATGGTGGGGGAATGGATGATAGACCCGATCAAGATCCCATGGTTCCGTCGTCTCGGGCCATCGTGTTCCCTAGTCTACTTAGTCAGAGGAGGTAGTCGACCCAACCTGACAGAAGGATCCTTGTCGGCAGCCATGGGTTGCTTCGTCCAAGGGTACCTTGTAGACCTGGGGTGAGTGTTTGTCTAAGGGGACAAAATTTGAATCCACCTTAGCTAACAGAGGGCTCTGTGCCCTATCGATCATATCCTATTGATTCATGTCTCAAGGATTTGATGCCATTGGGGAGCATACGGGCTCTGGCCATAACCATAATATAATGGTGCCATTTGGCGGCGACCACCTGGTTCAGAGGGCCCCGAGTCATAACCGTTTATCCTGCAGTGCCATTTGGCGGCGAAACTGCCGGTTAGAGGACTCGTACCACGTCCTTACTGGCAGGAGATTGTTTGAGAATGGATCCTAGTGATATTTTCGACTAGGCATTAGCTCTATGTGAGCTGAAGTAATTTTCATATTTATCCACCTCGGCAAACTATTGCGGAGGGTGGATGAATTTGCTTTAAGTGTTTTGATAGTTGGATTTCAATTTTAAATATTTTTGGGATTTTGATGATTTTTGGATTTTTTTTGGATTTTGGAGTATTTGGGTGGTATTTGAAAATATTTGTGTGGACCCCTCCGGTTGAGATCTTCAGTCAACGCGGCCATCATCGGGGTGCTTGGGATTATTGATATTTGTGGATTGAACCTTGTCAACTCTGTTTACCTGCTAACAGAGGATCGGGTTTTCGTAGGCTTCATGCCCTTTGTTAGTGAATTCTCTTGATTATAGGCTTTGAAGGCCTAATATGAATGTATAAAACAAATATCTCGGTCGACCTCGCGACCGTATATTTATTTAATAGTTCGAGCCGTGTCGACTCCTATCTACCCGTATAGGAGGATCGGGCTCGAACTCGAATTCGCTTATTAACCCGCGCAGCATCCCTAGACGTCACGTGTGTACCAATAACACGCTCGCCGGGGCCCATGCAGGTGTTTGGAGGCATTTTATAATTATTTATTGAATCTTGTCTACTCCTATCTGCTTGCATAGGAGGATCGGGTTCAAATCTATTGACCCGCGCAGCATCCCTAGACATCACGTGTGTACCAATAACACGCTCGCCGGGGCCCATGCAGGTTATGATTATATTTTTCCCTTTTAGTGTACCTATGTGTATACAAATTAAAGTACACACGTGCAGGGATATTCTTGGAATATTTGTACACGTCTTCTGTCCGCTTGCATGAAAGTTGCGGATCCGGTGGCGTGGCATCGTACGATCTCCACAACCGTTGCTGGTAAACGGGTAGATGTTTTCATTCATAGATTGAAATTGACTTCAGGATACTGCATTTACTGAAGTCTTTCTGTATCTACCCATAGATGATATGTGGTGCGTACATCTGTTTTTGTAGGGAGATTGTATGTATTGCAGATCTTCATCCTTGATAGTATGCAGATCAGTATGTCTATTTGTATCTTGATGTTGGTTGCCGAAATATTATAAAGCAGCTGTTTCATCTGCTAAATGCCCTTCAGACCTTTATATTCTGATTGACTTGAAGATCTTCAAAATTCATTGAGACATCAAATTCTCCATTGTTGAGAGAGCCGGTATATTCACTTTCGATCAGGTGGTGTTGATTGTAAAAAGACGGCATTTGCCTCAGACTTTTTGAATACATCTTCACTAACCATTGTTGATTGTAGCTTGCAAGGTTGAACGTGCTTGCTTGTATTCTGATCTTGATCGTAGGGATACCCTAGTGCTTGACGCATGCTTCTGCATATACCGGTAGAGCATATCATCAACTGCATTAAGTCCTAATGCTCTTTGTACGCTGATCTATCTCACTTGTAAGGTATCGGTATAATTACTTGCATGCTGACTTGTATTGATTGTGGGAAGGCTACGCTTCAACTTGAATTTGATATTTCATTTGTCACATGTCTCTTCGGTAGATTTCTTTGAAAATTTTATATTATTGCTTAAAGAGTTCTTAAGCAAACTGTAGTTGAGATTTTATCCCATACACATCCTTGTAGCCGATGCAATTGTCTCTAGTAATTAACCGCATGAATTTCCCTTATCATTTGTTCGGAAATTTGTATGATCATCTAAACCTGTGTTGTTGCATTCTCTTTGGTTTTCGTTGATCAATGCTTGCAAATAGATCACATGTCCTTGTACTCACTTTGATTTGCATTCGCTTGCTCACTACTCATCGTCATTTACCAGTATTTACACATGTCCCATAACTGCTTGTGAGCGAGATGTAGAAACTTTCTTTGTTTTCTACTGATTGTTGATTCATTCATATCTGATTCTTCTTCTTGAGAGAGATAGATACATCTAGTTGCATGATTGATCCATAGGTGAGTTGTATTCACTATATTTCCCTCATTCGTGTTTGCTAATGATTCATTTAACCCACTACACGTGAACTTCAATAATCCACAAGAGATTGATGTGTTTATTTGCATATTGTTGTTGACTACGAAATGAGTCTTTTGCAGTATTATTGAACCCTTCTACTTGCAAGAGATCAATGTATTGAATACTTATCGGATCCTTCGTGACAGCTCATTTATTTGTTGCATATCATTATTCATCATTCATAGATGAACTATTAACGATCATCTGCATTCGTCACGATCTTTGTGTTGACTTCAATTCACCCTCACATTTGTTAGATATTCCTTGCGAGTCGATTATACCTGTGAATTTGTTTGCTTGTATGATGACATTAGGCATAGAGATATTGTTGCATTTGTTACTAATCTTTGCTAACATGACTAACAATATCACTTTGCCACATTACAGGTTTTATCTTAGACATTCAAGTTATGCTTCATGCCATTCACTTGGTATTCGAACTACAGTTCAATTCAATGTCAAGCTTTATTTCAAATCTGAGTTCCCTGTGTTGTCTTGTTTGAGTCCTCTATTGTCCAAATCTTTGACATTTTGTTTAAGTTCTGTTGACATCCGCTATGTTTGAGTCAAATCCAAGTTCATAAGTCCTAGTTGCATTTGGATTGGTATCTTCCTCATGAACGAATCGCATTATTCATTAAAGACCTTATATTGTAGTAAATGATGTTCAAAGTTCTTCATAATTCCCTGCATTGTTCTATTTAATGTTGCTCAAATCAAGTTTAATGTCCACAAGCTCCTGCTTCGAGTCCTCGTCATTGTATTCAAGTCAACTTCATGTCACTTATAGTTTGTTCAAATTCACTGAGTCCTTGCAAATTCAAATTCAAAGTACGAGTCCTGCAGTCTGAATTTTGTTCCAAATTGAGTCCAATTTGAATTTGCTTGATTCGAGTTTGAGTTTAGATTGTTATCATTTGTTGCAAGTCCAAATTCAAGCTCGATTTCATTTAGATTTGAGTTTATTTATTTTCGATTTATGCTCAATTTCATGTTCAGTTCATTCTCTAAATCGAGTCCTTTGTTTGTCCAAATTTCATTCGAGTCAGGTCCAAGTGGTCTTTTATTCACCCGAAATTTCGGCAGCCTCCCGGCGTCTCCCCCGTTTAGGGGAAACTATGAGAAAACTGGGTCTTTCCCACCACGCTAAGAAAAGCGTGTATGGTAGGTGCCCTCTTTCGAGGACACCGCGGCCGTGTTAAATCTTCAATCCCCCACCACGATACGAAAAGCGTGTATGGGTCTTCGACAGCACCTGTTTGAAAAACACAGTTGTTTCCCCGCGAGCGGGTACTTATGAATATCCCCTTCTCGCCATAGGCGCCGCACCGACTTTCCATCCCACCACGCTACGAAAAGCGTGTATAGGTGGTTTGCCGGCGCGCCGCGAATGCCGAAAAAGAGATTTTAGGTGATCACCCACTTCGTCGTAGGCGCCGCACCGGGTTCCCTTCCCACCACGCTACGAAAAGCGTGTATAGGCGGTTTGCCGGTGCGTCGCGAACGACGGAATGAGCTCTCGAAGTGATTACCCGCTCGTTGTAGGCACCGCACCGGGGTCCAATCCCACCACGCTAAGAAAAGCGTGTATAGGCGGTTTTCCGGTCCGCTGCAAACAACGAAGTAGGCTCTCGGAGTTTTAAGTTCAGAAATTTATACCTGACGACCGGCGAGGTAGTGGTGTTGGCTCGTGGATCGAGGCGAGAGAGGAGATTGCATTTTTTTTTAAAAAATTTTATCATAATTAATGAAAATTAGTTATAATTAATATAAATCAATAATAATAAATAAATTAGTTATGATTAATATTACTTAATCATAATTAATTAATTATTATCATTAATTGATTAACATTAATTATAATTAATATTAATTAATTACTAAATTATAATTAATTTTTCATTAATTATAATAAATCATAATTAGTAGAAAATTAATTATAATTTATAACAATTAATTATAATAATAAAAATTATAATTAAAAATAATTATTTATGATTAGAATTAATTAATCATAATTAATTATTAATATTTATAATTATCATTAATTATAATTAATGAATTAATTTATAACAAAATTTGAAAGGGATTAACATAGGATTTGAGCTGAATCTCATCTTAATAACAACATTTAGGCAGGATTTAGCATAGACTCCTCTGTTCCCTTCTTTAGAGCTCGACAGGTCTATGGGATACAGCCGAAGAAGCACATATGAGGGAGAGAGTTACCTTCACAGTTAACGAACTCCTGTTCTTGCTTTCGGTTTAACGAGAAGGAACGCCGAGGGAGGCAATCGGAGAAGCGCACGGAAGGGCAAACGTTACCTTCACTGCGGTCGAGCTCCTGTAGTTGTTCCGATCAAAATGTCGTGTCTTCCGATCCCGCAGGGTGGCGTCGTCGTCCAAGCGAAGTCGGGCGACTAGGGCAGGGAGGAGCTTGGCGACGGGTTTGAGGGAGGAATGAGGTAGGGAACCTTCTCTCTCTCTCTCTCTCTCTCTCTCTCTCTCTCTCTCTGTGGATCGGAGAAGCAAAGGGGGTCGGGTAGGAGATGGAAGGGTCGGGATAGCCTCGGCAAGGGATCGGCTTCAGCCTGGAGCAGAGAGGGATCGGAGGTTTGAGGAGGTTTCGGTTTCAGAGGGAGAAAAATCGCAAGGCTCGCGATCGTGGGGAGGATTCGGCTGTTGGAGCTCGTGTCGGGGTCGGAACCGATGGAGGCGAGGTCGGTTGAGGGATTTGGAGCAGGAGTTCTGCGGAGGTTTTGCGTGGGAGGAGAGGTGCGAACGAATGAGAGCTCGCTCTCATTTTAAAGACCGCAAGGGTAGCGATCGAGGCAGACCTCGTACGCGAGACGCGACTGCAACGGCGCCGAATCAGCGGGATCTCGGCGGGATTCCAGGATCCGACGGGCAAGAGGTATGTCTGTGGGATTCTTAACTCCCTCTGATTTCTGTTTCTTTATACATGGGTCAACAACACTATGCCTCCAATATAAGTTTTCCAAACTATCTAGTATCTACCGTACTTTTAACACATCTTAACATTCTCATTTTTGACATGCTCACTGTCCCAAACATAGAACTATATAATATATTGACTTAATTGTAGTTTCATAAAATTTACGATATTCTCTTATCATGTAGTACCTGAGATCAAATTAGAAGAAAGCCTCGTTAGAGCATTTGGTACCTGGACAGCGGATGTTCAAAGCATATGACTAGAGATACGACACAATTCATATCGCTGGAAGCCAGGAATGGAGGCAAGGTTACACTGGGAGATAATACCATCAAGAGAGTGGTAGGTACATGTATGATTGAAAACTAGAACAATTTTTTTATTGAAAATGTCTTGTTGGTAGATGGCTTAAAGTATAACCTGTTGAGTATTAGTCAGCTATGTGATAAGGGGTATAGTGTAAAATTTTTTTCCACTAGCTGCATAGTAAGCCAAAACGGAAATGATATTCTGCATGGAGTTAGACATTTGCAAGAGGATGTACCTTGGTGTATGTTTTTTGCTGATGATATTCTTCTTGTTGATAAGACTAGAGAGGGAGTTGAAGGTAAACTAGAATTGTGGAGGTCAACCTTAGAGTCTAAAGATTTTCTCTTGAGTAGATCTAAAACAGAATATATGGAGTGTAATTTTAATAATAATAGACCTAATGAGGGGATTGTGACTTTGGGCGATCAAGTCATTAATAAGAGTACACATTTTAGATATCTTGGATCTATTGTTCAGAGTGATGGTGAAATAGATGGGGATATTATCAGCAAAATCCAAGTTGTATGGTTGAAGTGGAGGAATGCATCAGGCTTATTGTGTGATAGAAAAGTATCCCTCAAACTTAAGGGAAAATTCTATAAGATGGTGGTGAGACCTGCAATGCTTTATGGTGCCGAATGTTGGCCATTAAAAGAGAAGCATAATTCTAAGTTAAGTGTTGCAGAGATGAGAATGCTCAGGTGGATGAGTGGCTTTACCCTTAGAGATAGGATACAAAATGAGCATATTCATGAAAAGGTTGGAGTAGCTCCAGTGGAAGATAAGATTAGAGAGAGTCGCCTTAGATGGTTTGGTCACATAAAACGACGGCCTCCCGATGACCCGGTTAGGAAAGTAGAGGTCTTAGATTTGACTTATGTTAAGAAAGGTAGAGGTAGACCTAAAAAGACTTGGTTAGAAAATATTAGAAATGATCTTTCTTTATTAGATTTAAACGAGAATTTGACATTTAACATGACACAATGGAGAAAAAGGATTCATGTAGAGGTCACCTCACGTGGTGGGATAAAGGCTTGATGTTGTTGTTGTTGTTGTAGCTGCATAGTAAGCCAAAACAGAAATGATATTCTGCATGGAGTTAGGGTAAACAATGTGTATATGTTTGATTTGAATTGTATTAAGTCTTCTAATGCTTTGCCTCAAAATAATAACTGATGAATCATGGTTATGGTATAGGAGGCTTTGTCACGCAAGCGTGAAAAATCTTAGGAAAATTACACAATAAGAATTGGTGAGAGGTATACCCAAACTAGACTTTACAAAGGATCACCTGTGTGAAGCGTGTCAATTAGAAAAACAAGTGATGTCCTTTCATTTCATTAATGATCTTAGAACTAGTAAACCATTGAAAATCATTCATATGGATCTTTTTGGACCGGTTAGCACGGTAAGTTTAGGAGGAAAAAGATTGGGTTTGTTATTGTGGATGACTATTCAAGATTCACTTAGGTTAAATTCTTATCTCACAAGGGTGAATCATTTGATGAATTTAGAGTGTTTTGTAATTAGATTCAGAAGAAGCTAGGGTGTGAGATTTTAATAATACAAAGTGATCATAGAGGAGAATTTGAAAATGAAAAATTTAAAGATTTTTGTAAAGAGAAAGAAATTGATTATAATTTTTTAGCACCTAGGACCCCTCAGCATAATGGGATAGTTGAAAGGAAGAACAGAACATTAATAGAAGTTGCTAGAGCCATGTTGGCAGAATACTCACTTCCAAAATATTTTTGGGCTGAAGCGATTAGTACAACTTGTTATGTTCAAAATAGGGTAAACATTAGGTCCAAGTTGAATAAGACACCCTATGAACTTCTTAAGGATAGAACACCAAATTTTTCGCATTTGCATGTTTTTGGATGCAAGGTGTTCATTCATAATAATGGGAAATCTCCTTTAGGAAAATTTGATCCAAAATCTGATGAAGAAATTTTTCTTGGATATTTTAATGTTGGAAAATCTTTTAGAGTTTTCAACAAGAGAGTTTTGGTAGTTGAGGAGACCACACATGTAGTGTTTGATGAATCTAGCATTTCGGAAGAGCCAAAGTTGGAAGAAGATCACATTGAAAATATCTCCCATGAAATTAAAAACACAAAGTTGGAAGAAAAGGTAGAGATGGAAAATCTTTTGCCTAAAGATTGAAAATTTTCTAAGAGTCACCCTAAGGAATTGTTTTTAGATGAACCTAATGAGGGTGTTAAGACTAGGCATGGACTTAGCAAAGAGATAAATCATTCTGCTTTTATTTCGATAGTTGAACCCACAAATATAAATCAAGCACTTTTGGATGAATTTTGAATTTTGGCCATGCAAGAAAAATTGAATCAATTTGTAAGAAATGATATTTTGGAGTTAATTGAAAGGCCAAATGATCAAAGTGTTGTTGGAGCTAAGTGGGTGTTCAAAAATAAAATGAATGATTCAGGAGTTGTGATTAGAAATAAAGCTAGATTAGTGGCTAAGGGATATAATCAAATAGAAGAGATTGATTTTGAAGAGACTTTTGCCCCTGTAGCAAGACTTGAAGCAATTAGGGTTTTATTAGTCTTTGCATGTTTTAAAGATTTTAAATTGTACCAAATAGATGTTAAAAGTGCCTTTCTGAATGGGGTGATACAAGATGATGTTTATATTGAGTAACCTCCAGATTTTGAAAATTCTAAATTTTTTAATCATGTTTTTAAATTGAAAAAGGCATTATATGGACTAAAACATGCACCTAGGGCGTGATATGAGAGGTTAAGCACTTTTCTATTAAAAAGATCATTTGTTAAAAGAAGTATGGACACCACTCTCTTTTTGAAAAGAATAGGTGATGAAATACTCATTGTTCAAATATATGTGGATGATATCTTATTTGGATCAACTGATAAAAATTTTTGTGATGAATTTTCAAAAATAATGAGTAGTGAATTTGAGATGAGTTTGATGCGAGACTTGAGTTATTTTTTTAGTTTTAGCATAAAGCAAAGTGAGGAAGGAACCTTTCTTAGTCAGTTTAAGTATGTTAAGGACATCCTCAAAAAGTATGAAATGGATAATATTAAACCAGTGACTACACCAATGAGTTCCTTAGTGCAGTTATATAAGGACCCTAAGGGAAAATCTGTTGATTAAAAGAAGTTTAGAGGAATAATTGGATCATTGCTTGACTGCTAGCAGATCAGATATTATGTTTATTGTTTGTCTGTGTGCTAGATTTCAATCTGATCCAAAGGAATCATATTTGACAGCAGTGAAAAGAATATTGAGATATTTTTTGGGAACTCAAAACTTAGGAATTTGGTATCCTAGGCAAAGCTCTTCGTTTGAAATCATTAGATATTTTGATTCAGATTTTGTAGGACGCAGGGTAGATAGGAAGAGTACCTCTGGAACTTGTGAATTTATTAAAAATTCTTTAGTATCTTGGTCCAGTAGAAAACAAAATTCAGTAGCCCTTTCTACTGCTGAAGCAGAATACATTGCATTAAATAGTTGTGTGGCACAAGTTCTTTGGTTGAAATAACAGTTGATTGATTTAGGATTTTCAATTGACACAATTTCAATTTTCTGTGATAATACTAGTGCCATTTGCATTTCAAAGAATCATATTCAGCATTCTAGAACCAAGCATATAGACATAAGGCATCACTTCATTAGACATCATGTAGCTAAGGGAGAAATTGAATTGCATCATGTTTCAACTGAAAATCAACTTGCAAATATTTTACAAAACCACTAGCTTTTGATACATTTAGCATCTTAAGGACAAGGCTAGGTGTGATTGATCTTAATGCTTAAATTAAAAATTCTGCAAACTTGATGTGCTGTATATATGTGTCTGTTTAATTTGTTTCAATTGCTCTTTTGTGATTTGTTGTATTTGTTATTTTTGTTTTTTGTTTTATTGTGAAGCATGTCATTTATTAAGAAATATTTGGCTTTGAGAGATTTTTCTGATTAACATGCTTTGTTTTCTAAGTGTTTTAATCATATTGTACGAAAATCTTTTCATCTTGTACGATTTATGTAGCTTGTGCATAACATTTTCTGAGTTGAGGAGACAAAACTGTGTTTTCATAATTTTTTGTACTGTACGATGATGTCATCGTACGAGATGATTGGTGTAGTTTCGTCTGTACGCATGGGGACGAGTTTACGGTTTTTGGCAGTTATTATTACAAGATCGTATGTACGAACTTGTCGTTCGTCTGTACGATCCTTGTTGTCAATTTTGGATAAGGACGAAGCCAACCGTCAACGAAACGATCTTTAATTTTCTGATTGTCCTGGACGAACACCTGATCGTCTGTATGATCGGTTAGTCAAAAAGCCTGTACGAAAAGACGCCTCGGGAAGGGCAGTTTATGAAAAGCCGTTTCATTTTTGGCTGTTTCCTTTCGTACGTACGAAATAAATTTCGTCATGTACGAAATTATGATCGTACGTACGATTCATATTTCGTACTGTACGATAGATCATTTTTCTTTAAATTGAAGGGTCTTTGGAGAAGTAATTCATCACTTTCTCATCCATTTCCAAACTCTCATGAGATCTTGTTCGAGTTATGGCTAGTAGCAGCAAGCGACCACGTTCCAAAGCCTCTTCCTCTAGGACTGCTGTAGATGAGAATTTTCTAAGGAAAATAAGGACACGTTTTATAGGTTTTCACTTGCCAAGATCACCCCTTCTCGTCTTCTTATACAAGATGACATTCACTTTGCTATAATGCCCTTATTAGCCTCTACCCAACTTTCTTTCATCCTCACTCTCATCTATGCCTACAACAAAGAAATCTTTTATCTCTTCTTAGCCAATATGAGAGGCAATCAGGATCACTCAAGGATCACTTCATATGTTTTAAAGCAAAGAGTAGAAATTACCAAGGAAGATTTAGGCACCTTCCTCCACTTAAGAACTCAAGGAACTAGAGCCCATACACTATCTTCTAAGGCAGACTTTGACTGGTCTGAAGTCAATAAGGTTCTTAGAGGGGTAGCCCAAGTGAGTCATTTGCCACGAGTTTATACACTAAACCAAAATGCACATATTATCTAGCATGTTTTGCGAACTTCGATTATTCCAAAAGCTGGTGATCATATCAACATGACTCCTCTTCTGTCTGTAGCCACTTATCTGATCATGACAAATCAACCTTTAGATGAAGCCCAACTGATTTTGGATTATATTTATAACATGTCTAACATTGGACATCCAAATAACAAAAGAAAGAAAAAAGTGGCTTTAGGACATCTAGTGGCCTATATCCTTGAAAAGAAATACAATCTTGTACATCCTGATGGTCCAACTGAACTCCCTATTTATTTTACCGATGCCTCTTTTCGATCACTTTTTGGGAGGGAGAGTTCTGGAGATGACTGAGGAAGGAGCACCTGCACCTGGACCTGACCAGAACTACTATCAAGAGATGGTCCAGTGTTTTGACAGACTGGAAACTCATGTTGATCAATGCTTTGATCAAATTGAGACTCACTTGACCCAGCAGGATGCACGCCATCAGGAAGATATGGGTTGAATTCGTGGCCAGTTTGACTATATGAACACTAATATAGTCACGATCAATAGCTACTTCACTGCATTCAACCCTCAGCCACCTCCTGACTAGGGTCCTCCAGATTACTAGTGGTGATCTTCTGCTTTTGGTTTTTGCTTTGGTTGCGTCGATGTTGTACTCTTGTGCTGCTGATGTGATGTTTTTTCTTTTAGATTTTGATGTATTTATTTTTTCTTTGGAAGTTTGATATGTGGGTGAATGTACTTGGTTGTTACTTAGATGCTGGTTCTTGAAGCTGTACTTTGTGAGTGAAAGTATGGATGTAAGTTGGTTGCATATCTATGAAATGAAAAACTCATGTTTTGTTGCATATTGCATTGTGAATGAAGTAGTAACTTGTCTTGATCAAATGTAATTGATTGCTAATATGAAATGTTGAATAAATTTTCTATACAAAGTTAATTTTCTTGCGAAACTTAGTCTCTCAAAACTTTTAAATTACATTGTCACTAGGTGTAGAGTAGAAGATCAATTTTATGTTTTTAATAGTCAAGTATTGCGTAGCTAAAATTGTTGCAAAATTGATGTAATACCTTTATTTTTACTTCTATTTCAAGGTGTTCATCTTAGTTCATTATTGCAATTTATGTTAAGAGTTAGTGATTTTGGAAAGACATAGTTTGAAAAGAGGCACAAAATTAGCCCAAAATGAATAATAGCACAAAGTGTGCCATTTATATGAAAAGATGCGCAATGTTCGCCAAATTGAAAAAGGGTACAAAATTAGTCCAAATTGACAAAATGCACAAAGTGTGTCACAAATAATTGAAATGATGCGCAATGTTGCCAATTGATCTTTCCTTTATCAGTTTCTTAGTCCTACAAATCTATATAATCAACATTGATCTTCGCTATTAAATTAGAACACTAGTAATTATTGTGTGTGGTTGAGTTAATCTACCACAATAGGACAACTTTAAGCATATTGCATACATAAACCTATCCACCTAAAGCAATGTTGTTAACTAAGCGAATTGTTGTGGATAATTCACTTGACTGCAATTGAATGCAATATATAGTTCTCTCAAGTGTTTCCCAACATCTAGAGTTTTACCCAAGATGGGCATAAGAAGTTGTGCATTAGTTGGCCAAGTGTGTAAGATGTTCAAATGCTTATAAGCCTAGAATACATGGAGAGAATGAAACCACACTAAGTGTATTGGCTGGATGTCATCAAAATTGAATAATAGAGATGGCTCACTCCTTGATTGTGTTGACCTCTACTCAGAAAAGATGAAAGGAAATAATTTTTTTTTTATTTTGAATCATTATCTGACCTCAAATCCTGTTCGTATCTGCTCTGGTCGCTACAGTCACGTCGCTGCAATGCCCATGTCCTGCGAATGGCGACGAAACAGTCCACTCGCGCATGCTTCGCCTCGATTTCGCTCCGGATCGCGTCAATAAAATGAGAGCGAAGTCTCATTCCAAAGGGGATCGCAAACTCCATTCGCTAAAATCACGCAGCTCTCACGACATTCCTCTCCAACCGGATCAGAAGTTAGACATTCCCATCGGAAGCAACAACGGCGACCAGGGCTTGCTCGTTCCGAAGGAAGCCATCTCCTTGCCCTAGCCGACGCCCTTCCTAGCTTCTTCGGCTCCTTCTCCGTCGCCGGCCGACCCCGCTCCCTCCAGCGACGTCCCTTCCTGTTGGGTCGGAACTCACGACACTTTGATCGGAAGCTGCGCTTGGGAGCTCGTCGGTCGTGAAGGTAACTTTCTCCCTACCGCGCGTTCCTTCGGCCCGTCCCTGTTGATCGACTTCGCTCCTCCCGACGACATTCCCGTCTGTTGGATCGGAAGCAATAGCGGGAGCTCGCTGTTGTGAAGGTAATTTCTCCCAATCGTGCACTTCTTCGGCCGATCCCGTCTGAGTGGAGGGAGAGAAATTAATAATATTAATTAAAATTAATATTAATTGATTTTAATTAATGTTAATTAATTTTAGTTATAATTATTTTAATTAATTATTATTATTGTAATTAATTATAGTTAATTTTAATTAAATTGTTATAATTAATTTCAATTAATTATAATTAATTTTAATTAAAGTTAGTTTTAATTAATCATTATTATTTTTAATTAATTATGATTAATTAATATTAATTAATTTATTAAAGATTAATTAATATTAATCAATTATAATTAATTAAAACTAATTTCTTTTATTAATTATGATAATTATAATTTATTATTCTAATTAATTATAATTTAATTAATAAAAGAGGGAAAGCAAATGCTCCTCCCTCGCCCCGATCCACGAGTCAATACATCTCTACCCGACGCTCGCCAAGGTATGATCCCTAAACCCTAAAAACTCCGAGAACTTGCTTTCGTCGTCCGCGGCGGACCGGGAAAACACCTATGCACGCGCTTTATTGCGCATGGTGGGTTGGGACCCCGGTGCGGCGCCTACGACGAGAGGGGTAATCTCCGAGAACTTGATTTCGTCATTTGCGGCGGACCGGGAAAACACCTATGCACGCACTTTATTGCGCGTGGTGGGTTGGGACCCCGGTGCGGCGCCTACGACGAGGCGGGGTTATCTATAAGTACCCTCGGGCTAGGGGAAAGCAAACTGTCTTTTGAAACAGGTACCGTCGAAGGCCATATGCACGCGCTTTATTGCGCGTGGTGGGAATGAAGACCACGGCCGAGGTGTCTAAGGACACCTATCATGCACGCACTTTATTGCGCGTGGTGGGAAGGCCCAGCCTCTTGTCGTTTTTTCCCCTAAACGGGGGAGACGCCGGGAGGCTGCCGAAATTTCGGGTGATCATATAACTGTACTTGGACTTGTTTGAACTCAAGGGAGGAGGACAACGAGACTTATGAACTCAAACACAAATTGAACATTAACCAAAGTTGCAAGCGTTGAATCCTAACTTAAATGAACTTGAATCTGAGGAAGTCATAATGAACTGTATAGAACACTTGTAAACTGGAACCTGAACTGGATAAGATTCAAACAAATTTGAGTTTGAACATAGTGAACTGGACATACAGATCGGATCACATGAACTTGATTTGAACTTGCAAAGGACAGCAGGGGACTTTGACCTGAACTCAAATTAAATTCATCTTGAACTTGACAAAGAACACAGTGGGCATGAATTGACAAGTTTGAATCCAAACAAATTTGGTGTGGATCACAAAAAGAGCTTGATTTGAACTTGAACATCCGAGCTTAATGTGATGACAAGGAATTGGATTCAAATAATCAATGAGGAATTTCATTTGAACATGAAATATTGGGAAATTTATCACCTTGATTAAGATACTCACATGTTTGAAATCAACAACGCAAGATCTTCAATCATGCAATCGCCTACACACGATCAAGAACTTCAGACATGGCATGTTTGCAATCAACAACATAAGATATTTGACTAATATGAGTTCAAGTGTAAGCTTTCAATGTACTATGAGCAAGGCTCGAGAATGATGCCCACATAAATCTTGCAAGCATCATTCATCCGCAAATGATAATGGAAGCCCCGACAATTGAGCTCTACTTGAGATAATTACAAATACACAGACATTAAAGACCCTCAAGAATACAAATATCCACTTGCAAACTACAAGCTATTCTCACAAGTAATGAAGAGCGCATGATCTCTAGCCTCAACCACTTACAAATACCAGTGAAGGTTCATGAAATGGATTGGCTTGAACAAATCTACAAGGAGCCTGCAGTGAACATAACTAAAACAAATGATCAATAAGGAAATTCATTTGAAATACAATCTTCCTAATGAAATATTGGACATGTGTATGCAAAATTGTGGACCAAGAGATTAGCATGCTTTCATTCATATTCAATGAGAATACGATGCATGAATGTATATCTCCAATAAGAAACACAATCTAATTGTAAATGACAATTAAAGTGCAAGCGCCAATAGGTGATAATCCACCTACAACTGTATGCAAGGGAGTCCACAACATAAGTGACCATATGCAACTTAGAATGCATATGATAGTTCATCAGAAAGGCTCCTAATGAATATGCTGATTCACTAGAGGAATGATGCAAGCAACATAGAACCTATAACGTTCATGTCAAGTTATCTCATGAGTCTACTTGAAGGAATTTAAAAGTATTGAGGAAATGAGTCATTAGTGAATGTGATCACACATCACAGCTAATGTCAAGTTACAAGTAAATGTACTTGGTCCTCACAATCAAGTATTGTTCAACTGCAAGCAAGTACATAGAATTCCATGTGAATCATACCGATCAATATAATATGACATTACTATAATCAATAATGAAGAATCTCAACGAGATATCAAGGGAATGTCATGTCAAAGTGAAATGCAAACACTAGCAAGTGAATTCACTACATAAGGTACAAGTTATCTTCAAGGGCAATGAAAGACTCAAGATATGTGACATGAGCCATACACAAGCAGTGAACAATCAACAACACACCTAACAAATCATCTGAATGCAGACAATAAGAGGGATGTAATGAATATGATTACTTGCTAGCAATCATACACGACCGATGTAGTATGCTCACAAGTGAAGCAAGAGAATTGTGAGAGAAGTAACCTCCTCGCCACCAAGGTTGATTAATATACAAGAAAACATACTAGTCTCCCACAAGTATAAGATTGGTGTGCAATAAATATAATAGCGTTCTGTAGTCAACACCAATACTTGTAGACAGTGCTAGAAGATCTGTGTTCAAAGCAACTTGTTCGCAGAAGACTGAAGATGCATACAGTGGCTCTACCTACTAATAATGGTGGGTAAAACGAGCTAGACATAATGCAATGGTCATTAGCTCTTGGATGCATAGTACTGAAAGACATGCAAGCAAATGTGGCGATTCACCAATCAACGTGTACAAGGAAGATGATGATAAATGCCACTATGCAGTCAATGTCAACATACAATCAAGAGTATCAAATCTTCTAAGCAGTGACTAATGAAAATTATGTGGAATACAATAACCCTTGCAAGTAACAATGACTGATATGTCATAGAATGAATCTTCTATGAATATGGATACATATGCAAGGTGTCACCTGCAAGCAAAGACGAAGATCTGCAATACATACAATCTCTCTCTGAGTACAGATGTATGTAAAACATGTCACTCGTGGGTAGATGCAGAAAGACTTCAGTAAATGCAGTATCCTGAAGTCAATTCCAATCTATGAATGAAAACATCTACCTGCCTACCAGCAACAGTTGTGGAAATCGTACGACGCTACGCCACCGGAGCTGTAACATCCATGCAAGCAGACAGAAGGCGTATAAATCCCCAAATGAAATCCCAACGCCACGCCACCGGATCTGCAACCTTCGTACAAGCAGACAGAAGGCGTGTACAAATATTCCAAGAATACCCCTGCACGTGTGCACTTTAATTTGTATACACATAGGTACACTAAAAGGGGAAAATATAATCATAACCCGCATGGGCCCCGACGAGCGTGTTATTGGTACACACGAGACGTCTAGGGATGCTGCGCGGATCAATAAATTCGAACCCGATCCTCCTAAAGCAAGTAAATAGGAGTTGACAAGGTTCAACAAATATTTATAAAATGCCCCCCCAAACACCTGCATGGGCCCCGGCGAGCGTGTTATTGGTACACACGTGACGTCTAGGGATGCTGCGCGGGTCAATAAGTGAATTCCAGTTTGAGTCTGATCCTCCTATACGGGTAGATAGGAGTCGACACGACTCGAACTATTAAATAAATATACGGTCGCGAGATCGACCGAGATATTTGTTTTATACGTTCATATTAGGCCTTCAAGGCCTATAATCAAATGAATTCACTTACAAAGGGCACAAAGCCTACGAAACCCGATCCTCTGTCAATTACTAGATAGAGTCGATAAGGTTCAAAATAAAGAAATATGAATGCCCCCATACCCCGATGATGGCCGTGTTGAATGTAAATCTCAACCGGAGGGGTCTACACCAATCATCTCAAATGCCTCCCAAACCCTATCAAAAATCCCAAATTCCCTACAAAATCCAAAATCTCCAAAAATGTCAAAAATCCCAAAAGTCTATAATATTTGAAATTGAAACTAAACCATCAAACACTCAAAGCATGAAACCCATCCACCCTCCGCAATAGTTTGCCGAGGTGGACAAATTAAAATTTACTTCAGCTCACAAAGAGCCAATGCCTAGTCGAAAATATCACTAGGATCCATTCTCAAACAATCTCCTGCCAGCAAGGACGTGGTACGAGTCCTCTAACCGGCAGTTTCGCCGCTAAATGGCACTACAGGATAAACGGTTATGACTCGGGGCCCTCTGAACCAGGTGCTCGTCGCCAAATGGCACCATTATATTATGGTTATGGCCAGAGCCCGTATGCTCCCCAATGGCATCAAATCCTTGAGATATGAATCAATAGGATATGATCGATAGGGCACAAAGCCCTCTGTTAGCTAAGGTGGATTCAAATTTGTCCCCTTAGGCAAACATTCAATCCAGGTCTACAAGGTACCCTTGGACGAAGCAACCCATGGCTGCCGACAAGGATCCTTCTGTCAGGTTGGGTCGACTACCTCCTCTGACTAAGTAGACCAGGGACCACGATGGCCCGAGACGACGGAACCATGGGATCTTGATCGGGTCTATCATCCATTCCCCTACCATCCGCTTTAAGTGCAATGTGGTAAAAATTTCTATTTTAAATATCAAATCCCTCAATTTTTTCAATACCCTAAACCCATTGCTGCTACTATATGCCAGATGCACGTATCTTTACGTATCTAATTGACGACTAGCCTTAATCGAAAGTTCTCTCTCGTTAGTGGGTGGGGTAATTAACTATAGGGGCTTGCGCCTATAGGAAACCAGAACTCAGATCATAAAGTCCTCGCAAAATGAGGGCGAAATCTCTGGGTAGTGTCTTACCTACTATCTCATCTGCCTTCCAAAATTTACCTCGGAACTTAGCTCGTTAAAACTCCCCCCTAAAAGAAAGCAAAAAGCGGGCGGAGGCCGAGGCCGAATTTTCGGAGCCCACAGATTTCTGGCGACTCCGCTGGGGATTGGTTTCTCTTTCCATCTTTGGCTAGTCGTCTCAGTACTAAAGTAGCAAATATTTTTAACATGTATTCAAAATTCTGAATCTTTCAAAATGATCATTTAATGAATCAAAATTTTAATATTCTTAAAATGATCGCTCAAACAAATCTATCAAGATAACATATTTAGCAGTATTTTAAATTTGTATTATTTGAATTTGCTCGCTAATGTTATCTGTTTTTGTTTTTTATTCTGTGCAAGTCTCTGCATTTTTGAAAGTGTGGGGTGATGTATCAAATTTTGATCACTAACCCTTACCTTTCATTTATGCAGATGGATCTACAGAACACACCAATGACTGTCCAGCTGGGACAAGGAGCCAGGATCCAACTGGCAAATGCCATTATTGAAACTGGAAATACTGGAGCTACTATCCAGTTTGGCAGTATCGACTTTCCAGCTATTACCGCAAGAACTGCTGGTATCCCTCCATGCGGCATTGAATCTGAAGGGCATGCTAGGAGGCCCCACTCCACTGAAACTGCTAGCCGTCGTGTGCATCTGTCAGCGCCACGACCTGCTGTCAAAGACCCTCAAAGGAGGATCTCTGTGTTTGAACGACTTTCTCAATTTGAGGTCCCAGCCACCAGAAGGATAGTGACTGATGGGAGAATCTCAGTGGTACCTACCAGGACCACTACGCTGCCAATAGGGTCATCTGTACCTGGGAGGAACAATACTGAAGCTTCCTCATCTGGAGGAAGGCCCACCAGGAGGCAGAGAAGGAAGATGAATGCTGAACTCCGAGCTCAGCAGCTACTAGTGCCAGTGCACCCCTTGAACATGCCTGCTCCAGAGCATATATCCAACGTTCCTACCCGGAACAAGTTTACTGACATGAGATGGGTTAATAGGAATAACTCTACTGGTGAGCTGAAGAAGTCTTTTTGGGATCGACGATGTGAAATCCCAGCTCCTCAGAAGAGGAAAGAACCTGAAACCCTGTCAGCTCGGGTGCACAGGGTACTAAAGACTGTAAAGGAGAAGGGTCTAAAGAAAAAGAAGTTCCAAAGGCCATTGGTTATTGAGACCAGAAGGACCCCTCCGAGGGAAAGGTTGTCTTATGATTTGATAGCCGAAAGAAGAAGAAAACAAATCCCGCACGGTGAACATCGGGGCGTGACACCTGAACCTCGAGTTCAGGGATCCGCCGCCGAAAGGTCCCGGCGGAAAGGAAAGGAAATCTGGAGGCCAAAGCCTCGCAGAGATGAAGACAATAGAAGAAAAAGAACTGACTCGGGCGTGACATCCGGTACAGCTTCCCGGAGATCCGCCCCCATCAGTAAACAATATCAGAAGTGGGTCCAAAAGAAGACCCATGATGACGCTCCTCCCAACGGTAGACAGCTTGGAGAATCTTCCAAGGGATCCCGTCGCTCACCAACTCCTTCCAAGGAAGAGACGACCAACTTCGACCGTAGCCCACGGGTTGAAGAGATCTTCCTACCTAACCAAGAACCGGAGATCCAGTGGCGCCGCCGCTCAGAGATCCGAGTACTAGAAGAAGGAGAAGAAGATATGGGAGAAGAAAATATTGAAGAATACATGAAAGAAAATTTGGAAGGAAATCTAGAAGAAAATATGGAAGAATACATAAAAGAAGACTTGGAAGAGGTAAATAACACCTTGGACATGGAAGTGGTCTACATGGTGAGACACATCAATGTCGAAGAGGAGGCCTACTACGACGATGATGAAGATGACGATCGTTGACAACCACCGCCTAGACAAGTATATCGGCGCCGCCATGAAGCCGGGTCCACCACTGGCAGAGGTGTCCATTCCCAAGAAGAGCGAGAAGAGGCTGAGGATAATCCCTGTGCTGACGAGAACGTCACGCTCGTAGAAATGCAGAGACAAATGAAACGTCAAATGAGGGCCAAGGATAGGGAAATCTCTCAGTTGCATGAGAAAATGACAGAGATGATGACCCAAATGACGGCAATGATGCAGATCATGCAGAGAAATGTTGCAGTTGGTTCTATGCCCAATCCTCCCCCTGATCCTCCAAACTTCCAAGTGCCGCAAGTCTCAGGAATACGGGACACTCCTGAAGGTGGCCACGAGGCTCAGAATACCACTCGTCAGCCCACCCCGCAGAACATCGCAAGTACCTCCGAGCCTGTGACTGCTGCGCAGCTTGAAAGGATCATTACAGAGAAGATCAAGGCTATTATAGCTTTTGATCAGGCAGAAAAATTGGTGGGTAAAGGTCGCCCGTACCCAGCAGAGTATGATCAGGTGCCATATCTGAAGGGATATTCCGTGCCAAAGTTTTAACACTTTTGATGGAAATAAAAATCCTAGACAGCACCTAGCACAATTCAAAGCCACCTGCGGGAACACTGGAGGAAACGATGCTCTACTCTTCCGACAATTCATTAGCAGTTTGACGGCAGCTGCTTTTGAATGGTACGCTGAACTACCAAACGACTCTGTAAAGACTTTTGCAGAATTAGAAAATATGTTCGTGAAGAGGTTCGCCAGTGCGACCGAGAAAATAACGATCGCTGACCTTGCTCTGAATAAGAGGAAGAAGGAAGAATCAGTGACCAAGTATATCACTCGCTGGCGTAACTTGAGCATGAAATGTGAGCAGCAGCTTGAAGAAGAACATGCCGTACAGTTGTTAATGGGAAACATTGATGACAAAATGGAACCATTCCTGTGCATGGCTACAATCACCACATTTCAGGATCTACTGGATAGAGTGGCCAAGTTCGAGAAATTGAACTTGTCAAAATCAGAAAACTATTCTGATAAGCCTAAGAAGACTAAAGCCTCAGGTGCTAGAAGAGGTGAGGCTGACTCCATATTTTTCTCCAGAGCTGATAAGGAGAAACAGATGACGTATAATATAGACAAAGGCAAGCAGCCAATGCAATATCAGAAAAAGCCTAAGCAAGTCTACAACCCTAACCCCCAGCCGAAGCTGATACTTGGGGGGAATGATAAACCACGAACTTATCAGGGCGGTGGAGAACGCCCGAGGCAAACAACGGGGACTGGTGATCGAACGTTCCCCTCCCTCAAAGATAAAATGAACAAAGAATATTCATTTAAAAGGGAGAGTGTCACCAAATTATTTCGACAGGCGTTGAAAGCGGGTTTAGAACTGCCAGAGTGCAAGAGACCCGAGGAGTCAAAACATAGTGGCGACTCAAACTACTGCCTGTATCATCGGGTGATGAGTCACCCAATTGAAGATTGCTATGTCTTCAAGGATTGGCTTGAAAGAAAATATCGAAGGGGAGAGCTCACATTGTCCGACAATATGCTGACTCATCCCAAAAAAGAATCAACTCGGGTAGTTACGACTTCCTCCGTACCCCCGGTTGAAGAAAGAAAAAATGAAAAGAAGCCAGCTCAAGAAGAGCAGTGGGAGACTGCGGTCTCCAAGAAAACTGTGAAAATGCTGAAACAACTCGAAGGAGTTCCGGGTGTAAAATGGAAATCTCCTACGGAGCCAGTGTTAAATCTGAAGGCATTGCCTATGGTACAAGCATCTACTTCTAAACAGCTTCCTAACCAAGCCGGTCCTTCAAAGTCTGGAAAAGTGAAGCCCTCCAAGAGGAAGACCAAATTGAAGAAGCATAAAGAGAAAAAGACTACAACTCAAAGGGTCATTGACAGTTTGGATGAATATTATCAGACAGCGAGACGCCCTATTAAGCTTGCTGATTTCATGTCAGAGCTTAAAATAGAGGAAGCTGAAGAAAGCAGCGAAGACCCTATTCCGGTAGAAGTATGTCGGGTCATCTCAGTGGCGCTAAATGCATCGACGAAAGAAGAATGTACTAAAGATATACCCTCTGAATACTGTATGATGGTATCGCCAATGGACTACAGTTCAGAGGAAGATTTGTATTTTCCAAAAGAAAATGAATCGGACCCTGACATAGCGTCGCAGATGGGACATGTAAATCTGGGAGGTGACTCTGAATCAACAGGCGAATCTCTAGATGCGACAATGGCCGACTCAGAAGAAAATGCACCGTCAAGCGAGTTTGAACAGGAGGAGATCGCTCAGGTACAATTGAGAAGCGGCAAGATACTGCCACCTCCACCAAAGAAAGGAATATCCAATAAAGATAAGGGAAAAGAAATAGTTATCAACGAAGACATTATCTCCGAGGATCCCAAGAAGAAACATACTCCAGTCAAGGGAATAGATTACAATATCTTATCACATCTGAGGAAGATCCCTGCCCAGCTCAGCATATACGACGCTCTGGTGATGTCTAAGGATCTTCGGGAGACTTTGATTCAGGCTCTCAAAGACCCCGAAAGATACGAGGCGTACTTCGCTGAGCGCAACCTGACTGAGGTCCTGCAAGCTCGTAACGAGCCGTTCATCACTTTCACCGAGGACAACATGATGCTCGGGACTGCAGACCACAATCGACCTCTGTATGTTACTGCAGAGAGTGATGATTTGGTAATCAGTCGAATTTTGATCGACCCTGGGTCCTCCATTAACCTTATGAGCTTAAAAGCACTAAGGTCGTTGTGCTTGAACGTGGAGCATCTCGGGCCAGATAAGCTTATGGTACATGATTTTAACGAGAAAGGGCAGAAAACCATTGGATCGTTTATGCTCCCTCTTGTCTTTAGAGTATTTCACACAGAAGCTAAATTTCATGTGATTGACGCGGACACTTCATTCAAGGCGCTCCTGGGTCGCCCCTGGCTGCATGAATATGGCGTTGTCCCGTCAACATTACACCAGTGCATGAAATATCTCAGGGATGGAGAAGAGTTCAGGATCTCTGGTGACATCCAGCCCTTTACAGTCCATGAAGCAACAGTCTATAAAGATGCGCAGTATTTCATGCCAAAGAAGCAAAGACTGTCAAACTCTCTGAAGGCTCAAGCATCAAATCCAGAGAGTGCAAAGCGACCTGAACAAAAAAGTGAGAAAAAGCAGGTGGAGAGAAAGAAGGCAACGCCGACTCTTCCCAAAGAAGCTACCACTTCCACTTCTAAAGAAAGGAAACGTGTACCTCACCTTGGGAGCGATACAGATGAAGATGAGGTCACCTCTACGAAATCCCAGAGGGTATGTCATTCGATGGACGAATGGAGTAGGGAGGTCGCATATTCAAATGATGATTATGACTACGACTCTATCTACATGAACACGGTGCAACAGGTATTCTCTAGAAGGATAGATAGCCTGTCAATCTCAGACAGTGTGCTCGTAGTCACTCGCGTTCCCCTACAGTATTTCAAAGAAATAATTTCACGAGATGTGCATAAAGTTGAAGAACTTGTGACCCGTTATCTACCTCCGATCAAAAAGGGGATTGAGTCAGGGAATATATTCTATTCCGTAGGAAAGGATGAAGAAGTGAATCGTGATTGGGATCATGTCTTCATCGATTCTGAAGAATTACTACCTACGAGGTTACCTAGGTTTAATACTAAAGGTATTCAAAGAATGTTGCGAGAACAGATTAATATTCCCACCTCCAAGCGACAGCTCCGTACATGCCTATGCCTCTGGTACGGAAGGAGACCGCGTCCCTTACGAAGGAAGGATATGAATGCATATAAAGGTATTGGATTCGTCAGGCGAAAATGCATCCAGAAGGAGACTTGCCGGGCCATCACTTGTAGGGAAATTGAATCCGATAACAGTTGCGCTGAGGAAGTTTATGAAGCTAATGATCACGACGATCAGCCTGTAGAGGCCAAGCCTGCACCAGAAGAACTGGAAGATGGTGGACAGACAGCCACTATGGACGAACTAAAAGAAGTCAACTTGGGAACCGAGGATGACCCTCGCCCAACCTTCATTAGTTCCCTTCTGCCAGAAGATTAAGTGGAAGAGATAAAAGAACTTCTCTGTGAATTCAGGGACTGCTTTGCCTGGACGTATACTGAGATGCCCGGCTTATCCCCTGATGTAGCAGTTCACAGGCTGGCAATCAAACCAGATGTGACACCAGTCAAACAAGCTCCAAGGAGAATGAGATTGGAGATTGAAGAATAGATGATTGCAGAAACAAAGAAACTCATAGAGGCGGGCTTCATCCGAGAAGAAAAATACGCCGACTGGATCGCCAATATTGTCCCCGTGAAGAAGAAGAATGGACAGATTCGTATCTGTATTGACTTTCGGGACCTCAACAAGGCGTGTCCAAAAGACGATTTTTCGCTGCCTGTATCCGTACTCCTAGTAGACAACACGTCAAACTATGACATGTTCTCGTTTATGGATGGATCGTCAGGATACAACCAGATCAAGATGGCTCCTGAGGATGAAAGACATACATCATTCAGAACGCCCATCGGCATTTTCTGCTACACGGTCATGCCCTTTGGCTTGAAGAACGCTGGTGCCACTTACCAACGGGCGATGACCCATATCTTTGATGAATTAATACATCAGAAGGTCGAGTGCTATGTAGACGACTTGGTCGTTAAGAGCATGGACCGGAAAGATCATTTAAACGACCTAAGGATCGTATTTGAAAGAATCAGGAAGTTCGATCTAAAGATGAATCCTCTCAAATGTGCTTTCGGGGTCTCCTCGGGCAAATTTCTCGGGTATGTCGTTCGTCACCGAGGCATAGAAGTTGATCCAAATAAAATCAAGGCGATTATAGAAATGCCACCGCCAAGAAGTCTCCGTCAACTCCGCTCCTTGCAAGGGCAACTGGCTTTCATTCGGCGATTCATATCAAATCTGTCGGGTAGGTGCCAACCATTTTCAAAGCTGATGAAGAAAGACATTCGATTCAAGTGGGATGAAGAATGCCAGGAAGCGTTTGATAACATCAAAAGATACTTGTTAAATCCACCCATTCTCGCAGCGTCAATTCCGGGGAAGCCTCTTATACTGTACACGGCAGCACTAGAAGAGTCTCTTGGAGCATTACTGGCTCAGCACAATGAGGAAGGAAAAGAAAATGCACTCTACTATATCAGTCGGAGATTAATCGGAGCAGAAGTACGATATTCTCCAATCGAGAAACATTGTCTGGCGCTGATTTTCGCAGTTCCGAAACTTCGCCACTATATGCTTTCCCACAAAATCACCTTGATATCAAAGATCGATCCGCTGAAGTTCTTAATGACAAGACCAGCGTTGACAGGTCGTTTAGCAAGGTGGGCAGTGCTATTACTACAATTTGATATAGTATACATGCCACAGAAAGCGATAAAGGGACAAACTTTGGCAGATTTCCTCGCTGCACATCCGATCCCTGCAGATTCTCCGCTCAATGATGATTTGCCAGATGAATAAATCATGCAGGTTGACAAAGAAGAAAAGCTACCATTTTGGGAGATGTACTTTGATGGGGCATCATCTATCAAGTCTCCCAGACCTCCAAATCTTGCAAAGGCCCAAGCTGGCATCGGTCTCGTCTTTATAGAACCCGAGGGAGGTATCATGAGATTCTCGTTCAGTTTAACTGAACCTCGGACCAATAATGAAGCTAAATACGAAGCTCTAATAGCAGGACTGGAGATTGCAATTGATGTCCAAATCACAGATCTCCAAATTTTTGGCGATTCTCAACTTGTGATAAATCAAGTTCTGGGTATTTACAAGATTTGCAAACTTGAATTGGCCCATTATCACCGACGAGCTATCGAGCTTCTAAAACAAATACCGAATGTCAAGATAACTCAAGTTCCTCGAGGACAGAATGCAAAAGCGGATTGTCTAGCTAAACTGGCCAAGGAGCTTGCAAATGAAGACAAAAGGCCACCTATATTCATTGCGGTTGAAAATCGTCGGGTCTTAGAGCCAGCAACCCTACAATTCCCGCAGGCAGAGGGAATACCAGATTCGAGCCAGCAGGATGTAACCCCAGTTAATCCTCAACCTCCCCAACTAGTCGATCTTGAATATCAACATGAAGAAAATCAAGCTCCTAAGAGAAGACGTAAGATCAATCTAGCTTCAGAATCCTGGTGGTATTGCTTAGATGTTGAAGTCGAAGATGATTGGAGGCGACCATTCGTTGACTACTTCAAAGAAAGCAAACTCCCAACAGATAAATCTCTGGCCGCACAAATTAGAAAAAGAGCATTACGATACGCATTTGTCAATGACACGTTGTACCGACGAGCTTTTGATCAAATGTGGCTACGATGCCTAGGGACCAAGTAAGCTAATAAAGTGGTAGCAGAAGTTCATGAAGGACTCTGCGGAGCACACCAGTCAGGTCCCAAGATGGCTACTAAAATTAAAAGAATGGGTTATTACTGGCCTACGATGGTGAGAGATTGTATCAACCACGCTAAGAGGTGCCACGAGTGTCAGATTCACGGTGATGTTATTCATCAACCGCCAAATCCATTGCATCCAACGATAGCGTCCTGGCCATTTGAATGTTGGGGCACAGATATAATTGGGCCAATAGATCTGCCGTCTTCGGCAGGACACCGCTTTATACTGGCAGCAACAGACTATTTTTCTAAGTGGGCAGAAGCGGCACCATTCAGGGAAGTTACGTCCGAGCACGTGATCAATTTCTTCACCCACAATGTCGTCTACAGATTCGGTGTACCACGCCGCTTGATATCAGACAATGGCACAGCATTCAAGAGTACAAAAATCTACAAGTTTGTAGATCATCACAAGATTGACTGGCGGTACTCGTCTATATACAACCCAAGAGCCAATGGTTTGGCTGAGGCCTTCAACAAGACACTGGTGAAGTTGTTGAAGAAGATCCTCACCAAGAACAAAAGAGAATGGCATACAAAAATGACAGAAGCGTTGTGGGCGTATCGTACGACCTACAAGACACCAACCAAAGCCACTCCCTACTCACTAGTGTTCGGAGCTGAAGCCGTTTTGCCACTAGAAGTTGAACTACCATCTCTTCGGGTCGCTATCCAGAATGATCTAACTCAAGAGCAGAATGCTCGCCTAAGAATGGAGGAGCTCGATGCACTCGATGAAGTTAGACTGCAAGCCCAACAAAATCTAGAAATCTACCGAGGAAGGATGGCAAAATCATTTGATCGGATGGTGCGCCCTCGGTCCTTTCAAGAAGGGGAATTGGTCCTGGTGCTGAGAAGGCCAATCATCCCTCACCGAAAAATTGGTGGTAAATTCATATCCAACTGGGAAGGCCCATTCGTCATCGAGAAGGTGTACCAAGGAAGAGCCTACCAGCTTATCGATCTGCACGGTCAGAGGCCTATGCCGCCGATCAACGGTCGACATCTGAAGAAGTATCATGTATAAAATTGCTCAAAGAAATGTTATATTTAATGTACTGTGTATTCCATGCATATTATATACACTTTATATTTTTACATTTTGAAATTCTCTTGTGTTGCAAGAATGCATTTCAAAATCACCCTGCAGGACAGGGGGCATTTTAAATATTTATTTGGGTTGACATCGTGCTATGCCCCGAGATCCCCAAATAAATATTTAAAATCACAAAACTTCAAATTTATTCTATTCTGAAATGTCCCTGCGAGACAGGGGGCATTTTAAATATTTATTCGGGTCGACATCGCGCCGCATGCCGAGATCCCCGAATAAATATTTAAAATAACCAACGCAAATATTCTTTTATACTGAAGAATACAACGAATTCTTTTCAAAGTATATGCAGGTGAGCTTCAAAAGATCGAGACACCACCTCCTCCAACAAACCACGATTTCAAAGGTCAGAAAGAGACTTGCAACTACACACTCTAACAAATTGAGCCAGAACAACCTGAAGTCTTTCAGCAGCCTGAAGCTTAAAGTTTGAGTGGGTGTAAGAGGTCGGATCCAACATGCCCAAATATGGCCGGATCGCTGGCAGCTCCGTCTACTCAACACGCCATAAGAAAAGCCGTAGTAGCGGAACCCCCACTTCGTCAACCCGTCAGTAGGGACTGTAGGAAGTACAAAGGCAAATTTGACTCGACAAATTCAAGTGATCGTAGTCTACTAAATTCTCCTAATTGACCGGAGAATCAAAGTTTCAGTGGGAAGAAAGAATCTCGATCAAGTACCAAATTCGCGTAGGCTCTAAATCTTCAACCACAAAGGAAGACTCAAAATCTATCAACTTCAGCAAAATCGGCATTGGGAAGCATATTTCCCCTAGCTCAAGTTTGAAGCCTGAATGGGTGTAAGAGGTCGGATCCAACACGCCCAAATATGGCCGGATTGCTGGCAGCTCCATCTACTCAACACGCCATAAGAAAGGCCGTAGTAGAGGAACCCCCATCTCAGCAACCAGAGGACGAAAAGCTGTCAAATCCCAGCTCGCCCGATCTGATGAACTCAAGTGACTCAGATTAAAGTCTCCTCAAGTGGTTATGGATTAAGGTACTACCTACATTTGGTACTATCAATCAAATCTGAAACCTGCAAATCCTTCAACAAATCCGTAAAGCATCAAGCTAGGATCAAAGGAACGTTTTCTTCAACAAGTTCACCAAAGCACAAAGCAAAGGACCGAAGAAATTATCCCAAAGTTCATGAAAAGCCTGAGGCTGAACTAAGAGGATTCTGTCATCAACAAGTCCGTTATGCACAAAGCTCTGGACCGATGACTTCCCGCCATGGACCTATTACAAACCTAAGGGTTTTGGTCACCGGCAACCACTCCTTCATCAAACCCGCCAAAGCTAGAAGCAAAGGGCCGAAGGTACAAACCACCTGACAAGTCAGTAAAGACAAATCAGATAATTCTCCATCAATGTCCGCAGCACAAAGCACAGGACAGAAGGAACCAAAATCTCAAGAAAACTAAAACTACAAAAAGAAGCATCCTAAATGACATCTACAAATGTCCCTAAAGACTGGGGGCATTTTAAATATTCATTTGGGTCGACATCGTGCCGCATGCCGAGATCCCCAAATAAATATTTAAAATTTCTTGCCTAAATACAATTAAAGGAGAGAAGAATGGAAGAGCCTCCATGAACTGGATGTGTCATCAGCAAGAAGTATAATTTGGGCAAGATATAATCAGTACAAGAGACTGCGAAGTCCCACCAACTGATGAATTTAGAAATGTTGAGCAATTATTAAATTGCTAGAAACTAATGTGACAAGTGGTGGCAGGAGAAGAATAGAAAGGGAGATGCTGTTTATCTATAAAGTAAAAATCCAGGGATGTGAATTTGAAGTGTTATGTCACTATCCTATGGATCTCTACTCTAAAGATCTACAAAAGCAACGAGATATATTCTTGAAGATCCACAGAGTGATAATCTTAGCGTGACATCCAAGCAGATTTTTGGAAATCCACTAAACGACAATTTTAGTGTGACATCCAGAGCGAATACCTAGAGATCCATAGAGTTAATCAACATACAACAAACGTGATTCGCTCTAGACGCGAACCACATTTGTTGGGGGGCATTTGTTGACCTCTACTTAGAAAAGATGAAAGGAAATAATTTTTTTTATTTTGAATCATTATCTGACCTAAAATCCTGTTCGTATCTGCTCTGGTCGCTACAGTCACGTCGCTGCAATGCCCATGTCCTGCGAACGGCGCCGAAACAGTCCACTCGCGCATGCTTCGCCTCGATTTCGCTCCGGATCGCGTCAATAAAATGAGAGCGAAGTCTCATTCCAAAGGGGATCGCAAACTCCATTCGCTAAAATCCCGCAGCTCTCACGACATTCCTCTCCAACCGGATCGGAAGTTAGACATTCCGATCGGAAGCAACAACGGCGACCAGGGCTTGCTCGTTCCGAAGGAAGCCATCTCCTTGCCCTAGCCGACGCCCTTCCTAGCTTCTTCGGCTCCTTCTCCGTCGCCGGCCGACCCCGCTCCCTCCAGCGACGTCCCTTCCTGTTGGGTCGGAACTCACGACACTTTGATCGGAAGCTGCGCTTGGGAGCTCGCCGGTCGTGAAGGTAACTTTCTCCCTACCGCGTGTTCCTTCGGCCCGTCCCTGTTGATCGACTTCGCTCCTCCCGACGACATTCCCGTCTGTTGGATCGGAAGCAATAGCGGGAGCTCGCTGTTGTGAAGGTAATTTCTCCCAATCGTGCACTTCTTCGGCCGATCCCGTCTGAGTGGAGGGAGAGAAATTAATAATATTAATTAAAATTAATATTAATTGATTTTAATTAATGTTAATTAATTTTAGTTATAATTATTTTAATTAATTATTATTATTGTAATTAATTATAGTTAATTTTAATTAAATTGTTATAATTAATTTCAATTAATTATAATTAATTTTAATTAAAGTTAGTTTTAATTAATCATTATTATTTTTAATTAATTATGATTAATTAATATTAATTAATTTATTAAAGATTAATTAATATTAATCAATTATAATTAATTAAAACTAATTTCTTTTATTAATTATGATAATTATAATTTATTATTCTAATTAATTATAATTTAATTAATAAAAGAGGGAAAGCAAATGCTCCTCCCTCGTCCCGATCCACGAGTCAATACATCTCTACCCGACGCTCGCCAAGGTATGATCCCTAAACCCTAAAAACTCCGAGAACTTGCTTTCGTCGTCCGCGGCGGACCGGGAAAACACCTATGCACGCGCTTTATTGCGCATGGTGGGTTGGGACCCCGGTGCGGCGCCTACGACGAGAGGGGTAATCTCCGAGAACTTGATTTCGTCATTTGCGGCGGACCGGGAAAACACCTATGCACGCACTTTATTGCGCGTGGTGGGTTGGGACCCCGGTGCGGCGCCTACGACGAGGCGGGGTTATCTATAAGTACCCTCGGGCTAGGGGAAAGCAAACTGTCTTTTGAAACAGGTACCGTCGAAGACCATATGCACGCGCTTTATTGCGCGTGGTGGGAATGAAGACCACGGCCGAGGTGTCTAAGGACACCTATCATGCAAGCACTTTATTGCGCGTGGTGGGAAGGCCCAGCCTCTTGTCGTTTTTTCCCCTAAACGGGGGAGACGCCGGGAGGCTGCCGAAATTTCGGGTGATCATATAACTGTACTTGGACTTGTTTGAACTCAAGGGAGGAGGACAACGAGACTTATGAACTCAAACACAAATTGAACATTAACCAAAGTTGCAAGCGTTGAATCCTAACTTAAATGAACTTGAATCTGAGGAAGTCATAATGAACTGTATAGAACACTTGTAAACTGGAACCTGAACTGGATAAGATTCAAACAAATTTGAGTTTGAACATAGTGAACTGGACATACAGATCGGATCACATGAACTTGATTTGAACTTGCAAAGGACAGCAGGGGACTTTGACCTGAACTCAAATTAAATTCATCTTGAACTTGACAAAGAACACAGTGGGCATGAATTGACAAGTTTGAATCCAAACAAATTTGGTGTGGATCACAAAAAGAGCTTGATTTGAACTTGAACATCCGAGCTTAATGTGATGACAAGGAATTGGATTCAAATAATCAATGAGGAATTTCATTTGAACATGAAATATTGGGAAATTTATCACCTTGATTAAGATACTCACATGTTTGAAATCAACAACGCAAGATCTTCAATCATGCAATCGCCTACACACGATCAAGAACTTCAGACATGGCATGTTTGCAATCAACAACATAAGATATTTGACTAATATGAGTTCAAGTGTAAGCTTTCAATGTACTATGAGCAAGGCTCGAGAATGATGCCCACATAAATCTTGCAAGCATCATTCATCCGCAAATGATAACGGAAGCCCCGACAATTGAGCTCTACTTGAGATAATTACAAATACACAGACATTAAAGACCCTCAAGAATACAAATATCCACTTGCAAACTACAAGCTATTCTCACAAGTAATGAAGAGCGTATGATCTCTAGCCTCAACCACTTACAAATACCAGTGAAGGTTCATGAAATGGATTGGCTTGAACAAATCTACAAGGAGCCTGCAGTGAACATAACTAAAACAAATGATCAATAAGGAAATTCATTTGAAATACAATCTTCCTAATGAAATATTGGACATGTGTATGCAAAATTGTGGACCAAGAGATTAGCATGCTTTCATTCATATTCAATGAGAATACGATGCATGAATGTATATCTCCAATAAGAAACACAATCTAATTGTAAATGACAATTAAAGTGCAAGCGCCAATAGGTGATAATCCACCTACAACTGTATGCAAGGGAGTCCACAACATAAGTGACCATATGCAACTTAGAATGCATATGATAGTTCATCAGAAAGGCTCCTAATGAATATGCTGATTCACTAGAGGAATGATGCAAGCAACATAGAACCTATAACGTTCATGTCAAGTTATCTCATGAGTCTACTTGAAGGAATTTAAAAGTATTGAGGAAATGAGTCATTAGTGAATGTGATCACACATCACAGCTAATGTCAAGTTACAAGTAAATGTACTTGGTCCTCACAATCAAGTATTGTTCAACTGCAAGCAAGTACATAGAATTCCATGTGAATCATACCGATCAATATAATATGACATTACTATAATCAATAATGAAGAATCTCAACGAGATATCAAGGGAATGTCATGTCAAAGTGAAATGCAAACACTAGCAAGTGAATTCACTACATAAGGTACAAGTTATCTTCAAGGGCAATGAAAGACTCAAGATATGTGACATGAGCCATACACAAGCAGTGAACAATCAACAACACACCTAACAAATCATCTGAATGCAGACAATAAGAGGGATGTAATGAATATGATTACTTGCTAGCAATCATACACGACCGATGTAGTATGCTCACAAGTGAAGCAAGAGAATTGTGAGAGAAGTAACCTCCTCGCCACCAAGGTTGATTAATATACAAGAAAACATACTAGTCTCCCACAAGTATAAGATTGGTGTGCAATAAATATAATAGCGTTCTGTAGTCAACACCAATACTTGTAGACAGTGCTAGAAGATCTGTGTTCAAAGCAACTTGTTCGCAGAAGACTGAAGATGCATACAGTGGCTCTACCTACTAATAATGGTGGGTAAAACGAGCTAGACATAATGCAATGGTCATTAGCTCTTGGATGCATAGTACTGAAAGACATGCAAGCAAATGTGGCGATTCACCAATCAACGTGTACAAGGAAGATGATGATAAATGCCACTATGCAGTCAATGTCAACATACAATCAAGAGTATCAAATCTTCTAAGCAGTGACTAATGAAAATTATGTGGAATACAATAACCCTTGCAAGTAACAATGACTGATATGTCATAGAATGAATCTTCTATGAATATGGATACATATGCAAGGTGTCACCTGCAAGCAAAGACGAAGATCTGCAATACATACAATCTCTCTCTGAGTACAGATGTATGTAAAACATGTCACTCGTGGGTAGATGCAGAAAGACTTCAGTAAATGCAGTATCCTGAAGTCAATTCCAATCTATGAATGAAAACATCTACCTGCCTACCAGCAACAGTTGTGGAAATCGTACGACGCTACGCCACCGGAGCTGTAACATCCATGCAAGCAGACAGAAGGCGTATAAATCCCCAAATGAAATCCCAACGCCACGCCACCGGATCTGCAACCTTCGTACAAGCAGACAGAAGGCGTGTACAAATATTCCAAGAATACCCCTGCACGTGTGCACTTTAATTTGTATACACATAGGTACACTAAAAGGGGAAAATATAATCATAACCCGCATGGGCCCCGACGAGCGTGTTATTGGTACACACGAGACGTCTAGGGATGCTGCGCGGATCAATAAATTCGAACCCGATCCTCCTAAAGCAAGTAAATAGGAGTTGACAAGGTTCAACAAATATTTATAAAATGCCCCCCCAAACACCTGCATGGGCCCCGGCGAGCGTGTTATTGGTACACACGTGACGTCTAGGGATGCTGCGCGGGTCAATAAGTGAATTCCAGTTTGAGTCTGATCCTCCTATACGGGTAGATATGAGTCGACACGACTCGAACTATTAAATAAATATACGGTCGCGAGATCGACCGAGATATTTGTTTTATACGTTCATATTAGGCCTTCAAGGCCTATAATCAAATGAATTCACTTACAAAGGGCACAAAGCCTACGAAACCCGATCCTCTGTCAATTACTAGATAGAGTCGATAAGGTTCAAAATAAAGAAATATGAATGCCCCCATACCCCGATGATGGCCGTGTTGAATGTAAATCTCAACCGGAGGGGTCTACACCAATCATCTCAAATGCCTCCCAAACCCTATCAAAAATCCCAAATTCCCTACAAAATCCAAAATCTCCAAAAATGTCAAAAATCCCAAAAGTCTATAATATTTGAAATTGAAACTAAACCATCAAACACTCAAAGCATGAAACCCATCCACCCTCCGCAATAGTTTGCCGAGGTGGACAAATTAAAATTTACTTCAGCTCACAAAGAGCCAATGCCTAGTCGAAAATATCACTAGGATCCATTCTCAAACAATCTCCTGCCAGCAAGGACGTGGTACGAGTCCTCTAACCGGCAGTTTCGCCGCCAAATGGCACTACAGGATAAACGGTTATGACTCGGGGCCCTCTGAACCAGGTGCTCGTCGCCAAATGGCACCATTATATTATGGTTATGGCCAGAGCCCGTATGCTCCCCAATGGCATCAAATCCTTGAGATATGAATCAATAGGATATGATCGATAGGGCACAAAGCCCTCTGTTAGCTAAGGTGGATTCAAATTTGTCCCCTTAGGCAAACATTCAATCCAGGTCTACAAGGTACCCTTGGACGAAGCAACCCATGGCTGCCGACAAGGATCCTTCTGTCAGGTTGGGTCGACTACCTCCTCTGACTAAGTAGACCAGGGACCACGATGGCCCGAGACGACGGAACCATGGGATCTTGATCGGGTCTATCATCCATTCCCCTACCATCCGCTTTAAGTGCAATGTGGTAAAAATTTCTATTTTAAATATCAAATCCCTCAATTTTTTCAATACCCTAAACCCATTGCTGCTACTATATGCCAGATGCACGTATCTTTACGTATCTAATTGACGACTAGCCTTAATCGAAAGTTCTCTCTCGTTAGTGGGTGGGGTAATTAACTATAGGGGCTTGCGCCTATAGGAAACCAGAACTCAGATCATAAAGTCCTCGCAAAATGAGGGCGAAATCTCTGGGTAGTGTCTTACCTACTATCTCATCTGCCTTCCAAAATTTACCTCGGAACTTAGCTCGTTAAAACTCCCCCCTAAAAGAAAGCAAAAAGCGGGCGGAGGCCGAGGCCGAATTTTCGGAGCCCACAGATTTCTGGCGACTCCGCTGGGGATTGGTTTCTCTTTCCATCTTTGGCTAGTCGTCTCAGTACTAAAGTAGCAAATATTTTTAACATGTATTCAAAATTCTGAATCTTTCAAAATGATCATTTAATGAATCAAAATTTTAATATTCTTAAAATGATCGCTCAAACAAATCTATCAAGATAACATATTTAGCAGTATTTTAAATTTGTATTATTTGAATTTGCTCGCTAATGTTATCTGTTTTTGTTTTTTATTCTGTGCAAGTCTCTGCATTTTTGAAAGTGTGGGGTGATGTATCAAATTTTGATCACTAACCCTTACCTTTCATTTATGCAGATGGATCTACAGAACACACCAATGACTGTCCAGCTGGGACAAGGAGCCAGGATCCAACTGGCAAATGCCATTATTGAAACTGGAAATACTGGAGCTACTATCCAGTTTGGCAGTATCGACTTTCCAGCTATTACCGCAAGAACTGCTGGTATCCCTCCATGCGGCATTGAATCTGAAGGGCATGCTAGGAGGCCCCACTCCACTGAAACTGCTAGCCGTCGTGTGCATCTGTCAGCGCCACGACCTGCTGTCAAAGACCCTCAAAGGAGGATCTCTGTGTTTGAACGACTTTCTCAATTTGAGGTCCCAGCCACCAGAAGGATAGTGACTGATGGGAGAATCTCAGTGGTACCTACCAGGACCACTACGCTGCCAATAGGGTCATCTGTACCTGGGAGGAACAATACTGAAGCTTCCTCATCTGGAGGAAGGCCCACCAGGAGGCAGAGAAGGAAGATGAATGCTGAACTCCGAGCTCAGCAGCTACTAGTGCCAGTGCACCCCTTGAACATGCCTGCTCCAGAGCATATATCCAACGTTCCTACCCGGAACAAGTTTACTGACATGAGATGGGTTAATAGGAATAACTCTACTGGTGAGCTGAAGAAGTCTTTTTGGGATCGACGATGTGAAATCCCAGCTCCTCAGAAGAGGAAAGAACCTGAAACCCTGTCAGCTCGGGTGCACAGGGTACTAAAGACTGTAAAGGAGAAGGGTCTAAAGAAAAAGAAGTTCCAAAGGCCATTGGTTATTGAGACCAGAAGGACCCCTCCGAGGGAAAGGTTGTCTTATGATTTGATAGCCGAAAGAAGAAGAAAACAAATCCCGCACGGTGAACATCGGGGCGTGACACCTGAACCTCGAGTTCAGGGATCCGCCGCCGAAAGGTCCCGGCGGAAAGGAAAGGAAATCTGGAGGCCAAAGCCTCGCAGAGATGAAGACAATAGAAGAAAAAGAACTGACTCGGGCGTGACATCCGGTACAGCTTCCCGGAGATCCGCCCCCATCAGTAAACAATATCAGAAGTGGGTCCAAAAGAAGACCCATGATGACGCTCCTCCCAACGGTAGACAGCTTGGAGAATCTTCCAAGGGATCCCGTCGCTCACCAACTCCTTCCAAGGAAGAGACGACCAACTTCGACCGTAGCCCACGGGTTGAAGAGATCTTCCTACCTAACCAAGAACCGGAGATCCAGTGGCGCCGCCGCTCAGAGATCCGAGTACTAGAAGAAGGAGAAGAAGATATGGGAGAAGAAAATATTGAAGAATACATGAAAGAAAATTTGGAAGGAAATCTAGAAGAAAATATGGAAGAATACATAAAAGAAGACTTGGAAGAGGTAAATAACACCTTGGACATGGAAGTGGTCTACATGGTGAGACACATCAATGTCGAAGAGGAGGCCTACTACGACGATGATGAAGATGACGATCGTTGACAACCACCGCCTAGACAAGTATATCGGCGCCGCCATGAAGCCGGGTCCACCACTGGCAGAGGTGTCCATTCCCAAGAAGAGCGAGAAGAGGCTGAGGATAATCCCTGTGCTGACGAGAACGTCACGCTCGTAGAAATGCAGAGACAAATGAAACGTCAAATGAGGGCCAAGGATAGGGAAATCTCTCAGTTGCATGAGAAAATGACAGAGATGATGACCCAAATGACGGCAATGATGCAGATCATGCAGAGAAATGTTGCAGTTGGTTCTATGCCCAATCCTCCCCCTGATCCTCCAAACTTCCAAGTGCCGCAAGTCTCAGGAATACGGGACACTCCTGAAGGTGGCCACGAGGCTCAGAATACCACTCGTCAGCCCACCCCGCAGAACATCGCAAGTACCTCCGAGCCTGTGACTGCTGCGCAGCTTGAAAGGATCATTACAGAGAAGATCAAGGCTATTATAGCTTTTGATCAGGCAGAAAAATTGGTGGGTAAAGGTCGCCCGTACCCAGCAGAGTATGATCAGGTGCCATATCTGAAGGGATATTCCGTGCCAAAGTTTTAACACTTTTGATGGAAATAAAAATCCTAGACAGCACCTAGCACAATTCAAAGCCACCTGCGGGAACACTGGAGGAAACGATGCTCTACTCTTCCGACAATTCATTAGCAGTTTGACGGCAGCTGCTTTTGAATGGTACGCTGAACTACCAAACGACTCTGTAAAGACTTTTGCAGAATTAGAAAATATGTTCGTGAAGAGGTTCGCCAGTGCGACCGAGAAAATAACGATCGCTGACCTTGCTCTGAATAAGAGGAAGAAGGAAGAATCAGTGACCAAGTATATCACTCGCTGGCGTAACTTGAGCATGAAATGTGAGCAGCAGCTTGAAGAAGAACATGCCGTACAGTTGTTAATGGGAAACATTGATGACAAAATGGAACCATTCCTGTGCATGGCTACAATCACCACATTTCAGGATCTACTGGATAGAGTGGCCAAGTTCGAGAAATTGAACTTGTCAAAATCAGAAAACTATTCTGATAAGCCTAAGAAGACTAAAGCCTCAGGTGCTAGAAGAGGTGAGGCTGACTCCATATTTTTCTCCAGAGCTGATAAGGAGAAACAGATGACGTATAATATAGACAAAGGCAAGCAGCCAATGCAATATCAGAAAAAGCCTAAGCAAGTCTACAACCCTAACCCCCAGCCGAAGCTGATACTTGGGGGGAATGATAAACCACGAACTTATCAGGGCGGTGGAGAACGCCCGAGGCAAACAACGGGGACTGGTGATCGAACGTTCCCCTCCCTCAAAGATAAAATGAACAAAGAATATTCATTTAAAAGGGAGAGTGTCACCAAATTATTTCGACAGGCGTTGAAAGCGGGTTTAGAACTGCCAGAGTGCAAGAGACCCGAGGAGTCAAAACATAGTGGCGACTCAAACTACTGCCTGTATCATCGGGTGATGAGTCACCCAATTGAAGATTGCTATGTCTTCAAGGATTGGCTTGAAAGAAAATATCGAAGGGGAGAGCTCACATTGTCCGACAATATGCTGACTCATCCCAAAAAAGAATCAACTCGGGTAGTTACGACTTCCTCCGTACCCCCGGTTGAAGAAAGAAAAAATGAAAAGAAGCCAGCTCAAGAAGAGCAGTGGGAGACTGCGGTCTCCAAGAAAACTGTGAAAATGCTGAAACAACTCGAAGGAGTTCCGGGTGTAAAATGGAAATCTCCTACGGAGCCAGTGTTAAATCTGAAGGCATTGCCTATGGTACAAGCATCTACTTCTAAACAGCTTCCTAACCAAGCCGGTCCTTCAAAGTCTGGAAAAGTGAAGCCCTCCAAGAGGAAGACCAAACTGAAGAAGCATAAAGAGAAAAAGACTACAACTCAAAGGGTCATTGACAGTTTGGATGAATATTATCAGACAGCGAGACGCCCTATTAAGCTTGCTGATTTCATGTCAGAGCTTAAAATAGAGGAAGCTGAAGAAAGCAGCGAAGACCCTATTCCGGTAGAAGTATGTCGGGTCATCTCAGTGGCGCTAAATGCATCGACGAAAGAAGAATGTACTAAAGATATACCCTCTGAATACTGTATGATGGTATCGCCAATGGACTACAGTTCAGAGGAAGATTTGTATTTTCCAAAAGAAAATGAATCGGACCCTGACATAGCGTCGCAGATGGGACATGTAAATCTGGGAGGTGACTCTGAATCAACAGGCGAATCTCTAGATGCGACAATGGCCGACTCAGAAGAAAATGCACTGTCAAGCGAGTTTGAACAGGAGGAGATCGCTCAGGTACAATTGAGAAGCGGCAAGATACTGCCACCTCCACCAAAGAAAGGAATATCCAATAAAGATAAGGGAAAAGAAATAGTTATCAACGAAGACATTATCTCCGAGGATCCCAAGAAGAAACATACTCCAGTCAAGGGAATATATTACAATATCTTATCACATCTGAGGAAGATCCCTGCCCAGCTCAGCATATACGACGCTCTGGTGATGTCTAAGGATCTTCGGGAGACTTTGATTCAGGCTCTCAAAGACCCCGAAAGATACGAGGCGTACTTCGCTGAGCGCAACCTGACTGAGGTCCTGCAAGCTCGTAACGAGCCGTTCATCACTTTCACCGAGGACAACATGATGCTCGGGACTGCAGACCACAATCGACCTCTGTATGTTACTGCAGAGAGTGATGATTTGGTAATCAGTCGAATTTTGATCGACCCTGGGTCCTCCATTAACCTTATGAGCTTAAAAGCACTAAGGTCGTTGTGCTTGAACGTGGAGCATCTCGGGCCAGATAAGCTTATGGTACATGATTTTAACGAGAAAGGGCAGAAAACCATTGGATCGTTTATGCTCCCTCTTGTCTTTAGAGAATTTCACACAGAAGCTAAATTTCATGTGATTGACGCGGACACTTCATTCAAGGCGCTCCTGGGTCGCCCCTGGCTGCATGAATATGGCGTTGTCCCGTCAACATTACACCAGTGCATGAAATATCTCAGGGATGGAGAAGAGTTCAGGATCTCTGGTGACATCCAGCCCTTTACAGTCCATGAAGCAACAGTCTATAAAGATGCGCAGTATTTCATGCCAAAGAAGCAAAGACTGTCAAACTCTCTGAAGGCTCAAGCATCAAATCCAGAGAGTGCAAAGCGACCTGAACAAAAAAGTGAGAAAAAGCAGGTGGAGAGAAAGAAGGCAACGCCGACTCTTCCCAAAGAAGCTACCACTTCCACTTCTAAAGAAAGGAAACGTGTACCTCACCTTGGGAGCGATACAGATGAAGATGAGGTCACCTCTACGAAATCCCAGAGGGTATGTCATTCGATGGACGAATGGAGTAGGGAGGTCGCATATTCAAATGATGATTATGACTACGACTCTATCTACATGAACACGGTGCAACAGGTATTCTCTAGAAGGATAGATAGCCTGTCAATCTCAGACAGTGTGCTCGTAGTCACTCGTGTTCCCCTACATTATTTCAAAGAAATAATTTCACGAGATGTGCATAAAGTTGAAGAACTTGTGACCCGTTATCTACCTCCGATCAAAAAGGGGATTGAGTCAGGGAATATATTCTATTCCGTAGGAAAGGATGAAGAAGTGAATCGTGATTGGGATCATGTCTTCATCGATTCTGAAGAATTACTACCTACGAGGTTACCTAGGTTTAATACTAAAGGTATTCAAAGAATGTTGCGAGAACAGATTAATATTCCCACCTCCAAGCGACAGCTCCGTACATGCCTATGCCTCTGGTACGGAAGGAGACCGCGTCCCTTACGAAGGAAGGATATGAATGCATATAAAGGTATTGGATTCGTCAGGCGAAAATGCATCCAGAAGGAGACTTGCCGGGCCATCACTTGTAGGGAAATTGAATCCGATAACAGTTGCGCTGAGGAAGTTTATGAAGCTAATGATCACGACGATCAGCCTGTAGAGGCCAAGCCTGCACCAGAAGAACTGGAAGATGGTGGACAGACAGCCACTATGGACGAACTAAAAGAAGTCAACTTGGGAACCGAGGATGACCCTCGCCCAACCTTCATTAGTTCCCTTCTGCCAGAAGATTAAGTGGAAGAGATAAAAGAACTTCTCTGTGAATTCAGGGACTGCTTTGCCTGGACGTATACTGAGATGCCCGGCTTATCCCCTGATGTAGCAGTTCACAGGCTGGCAATCAAACCAGATGTGACACCAGTCAAACAAGCTCCAAGGAGAATGAGATTGGAGATTGAAGAATAGATGATTGCAGAAACAAAGAAACTCATAGAGGCGGGCTTCATCCGAGAAGAAAAATACGCCGACTGGATCGCCAATATTGTCCCCGTGAAGAAGAAGAATGGACAGATTCGTATCTGTATTGACTTTCGGGACCTCAACAAGGCGTGTCCAAAAGACGATTTTTCGCTGCCTGTATCCGTACTCCTAGTAGACAACACGTCAAACTATGACATGTTCTCGTTTATGGATGGATCGTCAGGATACAACCAGATCAAGATGGCTCCTGAGGATGAAAGACATACATCATTCAGAACGCCCATCGGCATTTTCTGCTACACGGTCATGCCCTTTGGCTTGAAGAACGCTGGTGCCACTTACCAACGGGCGATGACCCATATCTTTGATGAATTAATACATCAGAAGGTCGAGTGCTATGTAGACGACTTGGTCGTTAAGAGCATGGACCGGAAAGATCATTTAAACGACCTAAGGATCGTATTTGAAAGAATCAGGAAGTTCGATCTAAAGATGAATCCTCTCAAATGTGCTTTCGGGGTCTCCTCGGGCAAATTTCTCGGGTATGTCGTTCGTCACCGAGGCATAGAAGTTGATCCAAATAAAATCAAGGCGATTATAGAAATGCCACCGCCAAGAAGTCTCCGTCAACTCCGCTCCTTGCAAGGGCAACTGGCTTTCATTCGGCGATTCATATCAAATCTGTCGGGTAGGTGCCAACCATTTTCAAAGCTGATGAAGAAAGACATTCGATTCAAGTGGGATGAAGAATGCCAGGAAGCGTTTGATAACATCAAAAGATACTTGTTAAATCCACCCATTCTCGCAGCGTCAATTCCGGGGAAGCCTCTTATACTGTACACGGCAGCACTAGAAGAGTCTCTTGGAGCATTACTGGCTCAGCACAATGAGGAAGGAAAAGAAAATGCACTCTACTATATCAGTCGGAGATTAATCGGAGCAGAAGTACGATATTCTCCAATCGAGAAACATTGTCTGGCGCTGATTTTCGCAGTTCCGAAACTTCGCCACTATATGCTTTCCCACAAAATCACCTTGATATCAAAGATCGATCCGCTGAAGTTCTTAATGACAAGACCAGCGTTGACAGGTCGTTTAGCAAGGTGGGCAGTGCTATTACTACAATTTGATATAGTATACATGCCACAGAAAGCGATAAAGGGACAAACTTTGGCAGATTTCCTCGCTGCACATCCGATCCCTGCAGATTCTCCGCTCAATGATGATTTGCCAGATGAATAAATCATGCAGGTTGACAAAGAAGAAAAGCTACCATTTTGGGAGATGTACTTTGATGGGGCATCATCTATCAAGTCTCCCAGACCTCCAAATCTTGCAAAGGCCCAAGCTGGCATCGGTCTCGTCTTTATAGAACCCGAGGGAGGTATCATGAGATTCTCGTTCAGTTTAACTGAACCTCGGACCAATAATGAAGCTAAATACGAAGCTCTAATAGCAGGACTGGAGATTGCAATTGATGTCCAAATCACAGATCTCCAAATTTTTGGCGATTCTCAACTTGTGATAAATCAAGTTCTGGGTATTTACA
The DNA here is from genome assembly GCA_019925795.1 of Dendrobium chrysotoxum. Classification (NCBI taxonomy): domain Eukaryota; kingdom Viridiplantae; phylum Streptophyta; class Magnoliopsida; order Asparagales; family Orchidaceae; genus Dendrobium; species Dendrobium chrysotoxum. The sequence continues at coordinate 89,942,927 of CM034314.1, read as the reverse complement.
AGATTTGCAAACTTGAATTGGCCCATTATCACCGACGAGCTATCGAGCTTCTAAAACAAATACCGAATGTCAAGATAACTCAAGTTCCTCGAGGACAGAATGCAAAAGCGGATTGTCTAGCTAAACTGGCCAAGGAGCTTGCAAATGAAGACAAAAGGCCACCTATATTCATTGCGGTTGAAAATCGTCGGGTCTTAGAGCCAGCAACCCTACAATTCCCGCAGGCAGAGGGAATACCAGATTCGAGCCAGCAGGATGTAACCCCAGTTAATCCTCAACCTCCCCAACTAGTCGATCTTGAATATCAACATGAAGAAAATCAAGCTCCTAAGAGAAGACGTAAGATCAATCTAGCTTCAGAATCCTGGTGGTATTGCTTAGATGTTGAAGTCGAAGATGATTGGAGGCGACCATTCGTTGACTACTTCAAAGAAAGCAAACTCCCAACAGATAAATCTCTGGCCGCACAAATTAGAAAAAGAGCATTACGATACGCATTTGTCAATGACACGTTGTACCGACGAGCTTTTGATCAAATGTGGCTACGATGCCTAGGGACCAAGTAAGCTAATAAAGTGGTAGCAGAAGTTCATGAAGGACTCTGCGGAGCACACCAGTCAGGTCCCAAGATGGCTACTAAAATTAAAAGAATGGGTTATTACTGGCCTACGATGGTGAGAGATTGTATCAACCACGCTAAGAGGTGCCACGAGTGTCAGATTCACGGTGATGTTATTCATCAACCGCCAAATCCATTGCATCCAACGATAGCGTCCTGGCCATTTGAATGTTGGGGCACAGATATAATTGGGCCAATAGATCTGCCGTCTTCGGCAGGACACCGCTTTATACTGGCAGCAACAGACTATTTTTCTAAGTGGGCAGAAGCGGCACCATTCAGGGAAGTTACGTCCGAGCACGTGATCAATTTCTTCACCCACAATGTCGTCTACAGATTCGGTGTACCACGCCGCTTGATATCAGACAATGGCACAGCATTCAAGAGTACAAAAATCTACAAGTTTGTAGATCATCACAAGATTGACTGGCGGTACTCGTCTATATACAACCCAAGAGCCAATGGTTTGGCTGAGGCCTTCAACAAGACACTGGTGAAGTTGTTGAAGAAGATCCTCACCAAGAACAAAAGAGAATGGCATACAAAAATGACAGAAGCGTTGTGGGCGTATCGTACGACCTACAAGACACCAACCAAAGCCACTCCCTACTCACTAGTGTTCGGAGCTGAAGCCGTTTTGCCACTAGAAGTTGAACTACCATCTCTTCGGGTCGCTATCCAGAATGATCTAACTCAAGAGCAGAATGCTCGCCTAAGAATGGAGGAGCTCGATGCACTCGATGAAGTTAGACTGCAAGCCCAACAAAATCTAGAAATCTACCGAGGAAGGATGGCAAAATCATTTGATCGGATGGTGCGCCCTCGGTCCTTTCAAGAAGGGGAATTGGTCCTGGTGCTGAGAAGGCCAATCATCCCTCACCGAAAAATTGGTGGTAAATTCATATCCAACTGGGAAGGCCCATTCGTCATCGAGAAGGTGTACCAAGGAAGAGCCTACCAGCTTATCGATCTGCACGGTCAGAGGCCTATGCCGCCGATCAACGGTCGACATCTGAAGAAGTATCATGTATAAAATTGCTCAAAGAAATGTTATATTTAATGTACTGTGTATTCCATGCATATTATATACACTTTATATTTTTACATTTTGAAATTCTCTTGTGTTGCAAGAATGCATTTCAAAATCACCCTGCAGGACAGGGGGCATTTTAAATATTTATTTGGGTTGACATCGTGCTATGCCCCGAGATCCCCAAATAAATATTTAAAATCACAAAACTTCAAATTTATTCTATTCTGAAATGTCCCTGCGAGACAGGGGGCATTTTAAATATTTATTCGGGTCGACATCGCGCCGCATGCCGAGATCCCCGAATAAATATTTAAAATAACCAACGCAAATATTCTTTTATACTGAAGAATACAACGAATTCTTTTCAAAGTATATGCAGGTGAGCTTCAAAAGATCGAGACACCACCTCCTCCAACAAACCACGATTTCAAAGGTCAGAAAGAGACTTGCAACTACACACTCTAACAAATTGAGCCAGAACAACCTGAAGTCTTTCAGCAGCCTGAAGCTTAAAGTTCGAGTGGGTGTAAAAGGTCGGATCCAACATGCCCAAATATGGCCGGATCGCTGGCAGCTCCGTCTACTCAACACGCCATAAGAAAAGCCGTAGTAGCGGAACCCCCACTTCGTCAACCCGTCAGTAGGGACTGTAGGAAGTACAAAGGCAAATTTGACTCGACAAATTCAAGTGATCGTAGTCTACTAAATTCTCCTAATTGACCGGAGAATCAAAGTTTCAGTGGGAAGAAAGAATCTCGATCAAGTACCAAATTCGCGTAGGCTCTAAATCTTCAACCACAAAGGAAGACTCAAAATCTATCAACTTCAGCAAAATCGGCATTGGGAAGCATATTTCCCCTAGCTCAAGTTTGAAGCCTGAATGGGTGTAAGAGGTCGGATCCAACACGCCCAAATATGGCCGGATTGCTGGCAGCTCCATCTACTCAACACGCCATAAGAAAGGCCGTAGTAGAGGAACCCCCATCTCAGCAACCAGAGGACGAAAAGCTGTCAAATCCCAGCTCGCCCGATCTGATGAACTCAAGTGACTCAGATTAAAGTCTCCTCAAGTGGTTATGGATTAAGGTACTACCTACATTTGGTACTATCAATCAAATCTGAAACCTGCAAATCCTTCAACAAATCCGTAAAGCATCAAGCTAGGATCAAAGGAACGTTTTCTTCAACAAGTTCACCAAAGCACAAAGCAAAGGACCGAAGAAATTATCCCAAAGTTCATGAAAAGCCTGAGGCTGAACTAAGAGGATTCTGTCATCAACAAGTCCGTTATGCACAAAGCTCTGGACCGATGACTTCCCGCCATGGACCTATTACAAACCTAAGGGTTTTGGTCACCGGCAACCACTCCTTCATCAAACCCGCCAAAGCTAGAAGCAAAGGGCCGAAGGTACAAACCACCTGACAAGTCAGTAAAGACAAATCAGATAATTCTCCATCAATGTCCGCAGCACAAAGCACAGGACAGAAGGAACCAAAATCTCAAGAAAACTAAAACTACAAAAAGAAGCATCCTAAATGACATCTACAAATGTCCCTAAAGACTGGGGGCATTTTAAATATTCATTTGGGTCGACATCGTGCCGCATGCCGAGATCCCCAAATAAATATTTAAAATTTCTTGCCTAAATACAATTAAAGGAGAGAAGAATGGAAGAGCCTCCATGAACTGGATGTGTCATCAGCAAGAAGTATAATTTGGGCAAGATATAATCAGTACAAGAGACTGCGAAGTCCCACCAACTGATGAATTTAGAAATGTTGAGCAATTATTAAATTGCTAGAAACTAATGTGACAAGTGGTGGCAGGAGAAGAATAGAAAGGGAGATGCTGTTTATCTATAAAGTAAAAATCCAGGGATGTGAATTTGAAGTGTTATGTCACTATCCTATGGATCTCTACTCTAAAGATCTACAAAAGCAACGAGATATATTCTTGAAGATCCACAGAGTGATAATCTTAGCGTGACATCCAAGCAGATTTTTGGAAATCCACTAAACGACAATTTTAGTGTGACATCCAGAGCGAATACCTAGAGATCCATAGAGTTAATCAACATACAACAAACGTGATTCGCTCTAGACGCGAACCACATTTGTTGGGGGGCATTTGTTGACCTCTACTTAGAAAAGATGAAAGGAAATAATTTTTTTTATTTTGAATCATTATCTGACCTAAAATCCTGTTCGTATCTGCTCTGGTCGCTACAGTCACGTCGCTGCAATGCCCATGTCCTGCGAACGGCGCCGAAACAGTCCACTCGCGCATGCTTCGCCTCGATTTCGCTCCGGATCGCGTCAATAAAATGAGAGCGAAGTCTCATTCCAAAGGGGATCACAAACTCCATTCGCTAAAATCCCGCAGCTCTCACGACATTCCTCTCCAACCGGATCGGAAGTTAGACATTCCGATCGGAAGCAACAACGGCGACCAGGGCTTGCTCGTTCCGAAGGAAGCCATCTCCTTGCCCTAGCCGACGCCCTTCCTAGCTTCTTCGGCTCCTTCTCCGTCGCCGGCCGACCCCGCTCCCTCCAGCGACGTCCCTTCCTGTTGGGTCGGAACTCACGACACTTTGATCGGAAGCTGCGCTTGGGAGCTCGCCGGTCGTGAAGGTAACTTTCTCCCTACCGCGTGTTCCTTCGGCCCGTCCCTGTTGATCGACTTCGCTCCTCCCGACGACATTCCCGTCTGTTGGATCGGAAGCAATAGCGGGAGCTCGCTGTTGTGAAGGTAATTTCTCCCAATCGTGCACTTCTTCGGCCGATCCCGTCTGAGTGGAGGGAGAGAAATTAATAATATTAATTAAAATTAATATTAATTGATTTTAATTAATGTTAATTAATTTTAGTTATAATTATTTTAATTAATTATTATTATTGTAATTAATTATAGTTAATTTTAATTAAATTGTTATAATTAATTTCAATTAATTATAATTAATTTTAATTAAAGTTAGTTTTAATTAATCATTATTATTTTTAATTAATTATGATTAATTAATATTAATTAATTTATTAAAGATTAATTAATATTAATCAATTATAATTAATTAAAACTAATTTCTTTTATTAATTATGATAATTATAATTTATTATTCTAATTAATTATAATTTAATTAATAAAAGAGGGAAAGCAAATGCTCCTCCCTCGTCCCGATCCACGAGTCAATACATCTCTACCCGACGCTCGCCAAGGTATGATCCCTAAACCCTAAAAACTCCGAGAACTTGCTTTCGTCGTCCGCGGCGGACCGGGAAAACACCTATGCACGCGCTTTATTGCGCATGGTGGGTTGGGACCCCGGTGCGGCGCCTACGACGAGAGGGGTAATCTCCGAGAACTTGATTTCGTCATTTGCGGCGGACCGGGAAAACACCTATGCACGCACTTTATTGCGCGTGGTGGGTTGGGACCCCGGTGCGGCGCCTACGACGAGGCGGGGTTATCTATAAGTACCCTCGGGCTAGGGGAAAGCAAACTGTCTTTTGAAACAGGTACCGTCGAAGACCATATGCACGCGCTTTATTGCGCGTGGTGGGAATGAAGACCACGGCCGAGGTGTCTAAGGACACCTATCATGCACGCACTTTATTGCGCGTGGTGGGAAGGCCCAGCCTCTTGTCGTTTTTTCCCCTAAACGGGGGAGACGCCGGGAGGCTGCCGAAATTTCGGGTGATCATATAACTGTACTTGGACTTGTTTGAACTCAAGGGAGGAGGACAACGAGACTTATGAACTCAAACACAAATTGAACATTAACCAAAGTTGCAAGCGTTGAATCCTAACTTAAATGAACTTGAATCTGAGGAAGTCATAATGAACTGTATAGAACACTTGTAAACTGGAACCTGAACTGGATAAGATTCAAACAAATTTGAGTTTGAACATAGTGAACTGGACATACAGATCGGATCACATGAACTTGATTTGAACTTGCAAAGGACAGCAGGGGACTTTGACCTGAACTCAAATTAAATTCATCTTGAACTTGACAAAGAACACAGTGGGCATGAATTGACAAGTTTGAATCCAAACAAATTTGGTGTGGATCACAAAAAGAGCTTGATTTGAACTTGAACATCCGAGCTTAATGTGATGACAAGGAATTGGATTCAAATAATCAATGAGGAATTTCATTTGAACATGAAATATTGGGAAATTTATCACCTTGATTAAGATACTCACATGTTTGAAATCAACAACGCAAGATCTTCAATCATGCAATCGCCTACACACGATCAAGAACTTCAGACATGGCATGTTTGCAATCAACAACATAAGATATTTGACTAATATGAGTTCAAGTGTAAGCTTTCAATGTACTATGAGCAAGGCTCGAGAATGATGCCCACATAAATCTTGCAAGCATCATTCATCCGCAAATGATAACGGAAGCCCCGACAATTGAGCTCTACTTGAGATAATTACAAATACACAGACATTAAAGACCCTCAAGAATACAAATATCCACTTGCAAACTACAAGCTATTCTCACAAGTAATGAAGAGCGTATGATCTCTAGCCTCAACCACTTACAAATACCAGTGAAGGTTCATGAAATGGATTGGCTTGAACAAATCTACAAGGAGCCTGCAGTGAACATAACTAAAACAAATGATCAATAAGGAAATTCATTTGAAATACAATCTTCCTAATGAAATATTGGACATGTGTATGCAAAATTGTGGACCAAGAGATTAGCATGCTTTCATTCATATTCAATGAGAATACGATGCATGAATGTATATCTCCAATAAGAAACACAATCTAATTGTAAATGACAATTAAAGTGCAAGCGCCAATAGGTGATAATCCACCTACAACTGTATGCAAGGGAGTCCACAACATAAGTGACCATATGCAACTTAGAATGCATATGATAGTTCATCAGAAAGGCTCCTAATGAATATGCTGATTCACTAGAGGAATGATGCAAGCAACATAGAACCTATAACGTTCATGTCAAGTTATCTCATGAGTCTACTTGAAGGAATTTAAAAGTATTGAGGAAATGAGTCATTAGTGAATGTGATCACACATCACAGCTAATGTCAAGTTACAAGTAAATGTACTTGGTCCTCACAATCAAGTATTGTTCAACTGCAAGCAAGTACATAGAATTCCATGTGAATCATACCGATCAATATAATATGACATTACTATAATCAATAATGAAGAATCTCAACGAGATATCAAGGGAATGTCATGTCAAAGTGAAATGCAAACACTAGCAAGTGAATTCACTACATAAGGTACAAGTTATCTTCAAGGGCAATGAAAGACTCAAGATATGTGACATGAGCCATACACAAGCAGTGAACAATCAACAACACACCTAACAAATCATCTGAATGCAGACAATAAGAGGGATGTAATGAATATGATTACTTGCTAGCAATCATACACGACCGATGTAGTATGCTCACAAGTGAAGCAAGAGAATTGTGAGAGAAGTAACCTCCTCGCCACCAAGGTTGATTAATATACAAGAAAACATACTAGTCTCCCACAAGTATAAGATTGGTGTGCAATAAATATAATAGCGTTCTGTAGTCAACACCAATACTTGTAGACAGTGCTAGAAGATCTGTGTTCAAAGCAACTTGTTCGCAGAAGACTGAAGATGCATACAGTGGCTCTACCTACTAATAATGGTGGGTAAAACGAGCTAGACATAATGCAATGGTCATTAGCTCTTGGATGCATAGTACTGAAAGACATGCAAGCAAATGTGGCGATTCACCAATCAACGTGTACAAGGAAGATGATGATAAATGCCACTATGCAGTCAATGTCAACATACAATCAAGAGTATCAAATCTTCTAAGCAGTGACTAATGAAAATTATGTGGAATACAATAACCCTTGCAAGTAACAATGACTGATATATCATAGAATGAATCTTCTATGAATATGGATACGTATGCAAGGTGTCACCTGCAAGCAAAGACGAAGATCTGCAATACATACAATCTCTCTCTGAGTACAGATGTATGTAAAACATGTCACTCGTGGGTAGATGCAGAAAGACTTCAGTAAATGCAGTATCCTGAAGTCAATTCCAATCTATGAATGAAAACATCTACATGCCTACCAGCAACAGTTGTGGAAATCGTACGACGCTACGCCACCGGATCTGCAACACTCATATAAGCAGACAGAAGGCGTCCACAAGTCACAACGCTACGCCACCAGAGCTGTAACATCCATGCAAGCAGACAGAAGGCGTACAAATCCCCAAATGAAATCCTAACGCCACGCCACCGGATCTGCAACCTTCGTACAAGCAGACAGAAGGCGTGTACAAATATTCCAAGAATACCCCTGCATGTGTGCACTTTAATTTGTATACACATAGGTACACTAAAAGGGGAAAATATAATCATAACCCGCATGGGCCCCGACGAGCGTGTTATTGGTACACACGAGACGTCTAGGGATGCTGCGCGGATCAATAAATTCGAACCCGATCCTCCTAAAGCAAGTAAATAGGAGTTGACAAGGTTCAACAAATATTTATAAAATGCCCCCCAAACACCCGCATGGGCCCCGGCGAGCGTGTTATTGGTACACACGTGACGTCTAGGGATGCTGCGCGGGTCAATAAGTGAATTCCAGTTCGAGTCCGATCCTCCTATACGGGTAGATAGGAGTCGACATGACTCGAACCATTAAATAAATATACGGTCGCGAGATCGACCGAGATATTTGTTTTATACGTTCATATTAGGCCTTCAAGGCCTATAATCAAGTGAATTCACTTACAAAGAGCACAAAACCTACGAAACCCGATCCTCTGTCAATTACTAGATAGAGTCGATAAGGTTCAAAATAAAGAAATATGAATGCCCCCATACCCCGATGATGGCCGTGTTGAATGTAAATCTCAACCGGAGAGGTCTACACCAATCATCTCAAATGCCTCCCAAACCCTATCAAAAATCCCAAATTCCCTACAAAATCCAAAATCTCCAAAAATGTCAAAAATCCCAAAAGTCTATAATATTTGAAATTGAAACTAAACCATCAAACACTCAAAGCATGAAACCCATCCACCCTCCGCAACAGTTTGCCGAGGTGGACAAATTAAAATTTACTTCAGCTCACAAAGAGCCAATGCCTAGTCGAAAATATCACTAGGATCCATTCTCAAACAATCTCCTGCCAGCAAGGACGTGGTACGAGTCCTCTAACCGGCAGTTTCGCCGCCAAATGGCACTGTAGGATAAACGGTTATGACTCGGGGCCCTCTGAACCAGGTGGTCGTCGCCAAATGGCACCATTATATTATGGTTATGGCCAGAGCCCGTATGCTCCCCAATGGCATCAAATCCTTGAGATATGAATCAATAGGATATGATCGATAGGGCACAAAGCCCTCTATTAGCTAAGGTGGATTCAAATTTGTCCCCTTAGGCAAACATTCAATCCAGGTCTACAAGGTGCCCTTGGACGAAGCAACCCATGGCTGCCGACAAGGATCCTTCTGTCAGGTTGGGTCGACTACCTCCTCTGACTAAGTAGACCAGGGACCATGATGGCCCGAGACGACGGAACCATGGGATCTTGATCGGGTCTATCATCCATTCCCCTACCATCCGCTTTAAGTGCAATGTGGTAAAAATTTCTATTTTAAATATCAAATCCCTCAATTTTTTCAATACCCTAAACCCATTGCTGCTACTATATGCCAGATGCACGTATCTTTACGTATCTGATTGACGACTAGCCTTAATCGAAAGTTCTCTCTCGTTAGTGGGAGGGGTAATTAACTATAGGGGCTTGCGCCTATAGGAAACCAGAACTCAGATCATAAAGTCCTCGCAAAATGAGGGCGAAATCTCTGGGTAGTGTCTTACCTACTATCTCATCTGCCTTCCAAAATTTACCTCGGAACTTAGCTCGTTAAAACTCCCCCCTAAAAGAAAGCAAAAAGCGGGCGGAGGCCGGGGCCGAATTTTCGGAGCCCACAGATTGAAGCCTCCTTGCTCCTCCTAGCTTGCTTATGACCTTGGATGGTTGAACCTTCTCTACTAGCTTCTCCTTGAAAAGCCCTCCTTTAATGCTCCACAAGTTCTAGGATGTAAGGAGAATGTGTGGTAGTAATTTTGGAAGAAGAGAAAATTAGATAGATAGATACATGGAGAGACATGGAGAGAGAGAGAGAGAGAGAGAGAGAGAGAGAGAGAGAGAGAGAGAGAGAGGGACCTGTCGGGTTTGGAACTTGTGGCCCATAGGAGGTGAGGGAGTAATACAAAGATAGGTGCGACTATGGTTCATAAGATCACTTGAATGAAATTTTCATTGATTCAAGAGAATCCATTTATAAAAATAAATGAATAATTCTAGAAACAAATTCAAATAAATGAAATTGAAATTGAAATTCAAAATTATCTAAAACTAGAACCTAATGCATGAAATGATGAAAAATACTTATATAATAGAAATTACAAGTTAATTCCTTTTAATCTTCCTTAGTCAAAGAGAAAGAAGATAGTGGTACCATTTTTTTAGCTTAATTCCCCATTCTATTTAAATAGGTCCACTTTGAATTACTTCCATATAGATGGTCGGCCACTCCCTGGATAGAATTGAGATTGAATTTGAATATTCCCCTTTGGAATATTATCTTGAGGTCAGTAAACCTTCATGGAACTTCTAGAAACTATAGTCTTTTGAAAACTTTTAGAAGATGCTCTAGAAACTTCTTCCTAATTTTAGGCTGCCATGAATTTTTGATAGGATCCTCCTAGATCATTGTTGAAAAATAATCAAGTATTATCCCTTCATAATTCTATTTTAGCTTCTCCCATAAACTTTATTTCGCATTCCATAACTATCATGAATCATCTTTTAACTCAACCTACTAAAACATAAACGTCCATTTAAATCACCCCAATAATTATCCACCCTATGTTTTTTATAAGTGCCAGGAGCATTCAAGGTGGCATAGATGCCCAACACTCAAGGTATTGGTTCAATGCATTCAAATTTTGAAAATATTGATAAATAGTTTATGTTAAAACAAATCCAATTAATTTGATTAAGCTTTTAGAAGATGCTCTAGAAACTTCTTCCTAATTTCAGGCTGCCATGAATTTTTGATAGGATCCTCCTAGATCATTGTTGAAAAACAATCAAGTGTTATCCCTTCATAATTCTATTTTAGCTTCTCCCATAAACTTTATTTCGCATTCCATAACTATCATGAATCATCTTTCAACTCAAACTACTGAAACATAAACGTCCATTTAAATCACCCCAATAATTATCCACCCTACGTTTTTTATAAGTGCCAGGAGCATTCAAGGTGTCATTGATGCCCAACACTCGAGGTATTGGTTCAATGCATTCAAAATTTGAAAATATTGATAAATAGTTTATGTTAAAAAAAATCCAATTAATTTGATTAAGCTTTTAGCATATAAAGCCTAGGAAAAATATTACTAATATCTATTCTACTTTCATCAGTGCACATTCTTTTCTCTATCACTAAATTACTTAACTCCCTTCTCAGCAAACCTACTACATTTGAAAATCTTGTTCACATGGGCTGATTTTTGTTTCAACATATTTCTATGCTCTTTTCAGAACATCACAAGTTTGTTCAGAACATCACAAGGTAGTTTAGCATTATTTTTTACTCCCTTCTATGCTCCCTTCTATGCTCTTTTCAGAACATCACAAGGTAGTTTTTATAACATTTCCTATTTTTATGAGACGAAAGTTTGTTCAAAAATAATTTGAAAATCTTATAACCATTTGAACAAAAAAACACGATGAATAACATCATCAGTACTTGTATTGGAAAAATTAGCTAGCATGGAATGTTGACCTTCAAATATGCTCCACAAGCCAGCTTGATCAAATGAGATGTTGACAATATAATATAGAAATAATTTCACGACAAACTGGCTCAAAACATTCAATTTACACAAAAAAGCATTCGGTAGTAACCCATTTCGCAAGACGAATTGTCCTAATGCGTCCACAATGCTAAAGGAGGTGCCTCTAGTATAGCTTAGCATATAATGCTAGTATTGACCTATACAAGATAGGTACGGAATTCAAGTACATGCACATATTAAAAAAATATAATAATAACAACACATACACACATGCCTATATACTATATGTTGCAAAAAATCATCAATAAAAAACTGCTTATATATATATATATATATATATATATATATATATATACTATGGCTCTACACAAGCACTATAACTCTAACCTGATGGGGACATCAGCACATGGAAAGTCTATCAAAGACGTGGCCGTCGATCTACGGCCACGATCGAGTCATTATATTTCTGAGATTATTTTATGTATTTTCTATTTTTCATGTCATGTGTTATTTTGCTTTATTAGTTCCCCTTGTACCCTTTTATTAAGAGATGTCGTATGTAAGCCCTAGGGGCATTGTCGTCCTTTATTTTGAGAGTCTTTGTATGAGGCTATTTATAGCCCTAGTGTGATCCTTTTCAAGTTAATGAATGAATGAATATTATGAAAATTCCTGCACTTGTGTGTTTTGAGAAAACTTGAGAGTTCTTTGAGAGAGCTTGGAAAAGTCACGTGGTGAAGGGCAGCGGATCACCCACCAACCTTGGAAGAGTCCAGGTTCGTGACTTTCTTGTTATTCTCTATCCTTTCTTTCATCCTCCCTTTTCCCTTGTCGTCGGCGTAGGGCTTTCCAAACCCAAAACCGTCGGCTTCCACTTCAAGTCCAAGCCCCACCACCGGCAAACACCCCTTCCCCTTTCCACCTAGCCGCCGGCCATGCTAGCTCCACCACCGGCTACTCACTTACTCTCCCTCTAGAGCCGTCGGCCTCCCTCCCTTCTATCTTCTTTTTTTTTTTCTCCCAAGTTTTCTCTGGGAAGCCACCGTTACTGCCTGAAACTGCTCGGAATCGCTGTCCCAGGTTGGCTGCTTGCTGTCCAAAGGTTCGAGCTTGCGCTATTGCTGTCCGGGCCATCCAAGAAGCCACCAACGGCTGTCCAAGCTTGCGAGAAGGTTGAATCTTAGTAAAGGGTGAACTCTTGCCTTTTCTCTTACCTTTCTCGTGGATCCTTGCTTGTGGTTTTATTTGATTCATGCAAAATCTTGCCAAGCTCCGCTAAAAGCTTAGAATTTGGTAGGAAGTGTGTTAGAGTTCTTTCATAGCACTACTCTTATTGTTAGACTAGGGATTTTTTGTTGAAACCCATCTCGTGTGCAACGTCAAGAATAATTGGTTGTTTTGTGGCTTTTACTTTTCGCAAGTGACTTGGCCTAAGCTAGTGTTTACCGCTCTTTGTGTTTTAATTCATTGTTTGAATCAACATCAAGTCTAATTAAATTGCTCTTAATTTTCCGACATGCAAACTCCTTATTTAAATCATAATTTCATATATGTCCTGCATGATAACCCCTCACTTCATACACCACCAACACCACATGCAATGCCTCACTTCTACAACCTATAAAATATCCAAAATTTTAAAATGTAAGTGTATAATTTTGGCATAAAATTTCTCCAAGATTCTCCCCATTTGATTTTATCAGACACACGTAAAGCATCAAATCTATTTTATTTAAAGTCTATTTTTTTTAAGTATTTGAATTTAGACATTTAATTAAGTTGATTTGTTCTTAACTAATGATTAATTAATTGAACTAAATATTAAGCAATTCATGAGTGCTGTACAGTTCAGTTCCATTAAATAATTAAAAAGCTGTAGCAAAAAATTCCAATTAAGTGTTGCAGAGATGAGGATGCTCAGGTGGATGAGTGGCTTTACCCTTAGAGATCGGATACGAAATGAGCATATTCGTGAAAAGGTTGGAGTAGCTCCAGTGGAAGATAAGATTAGAGAGAGTCGCCTTAGATGGTTTGGTCACATAAAACGGCGGCCTCCCGATGACCCGGTTAGGAAAGTATAGGTCTTAGATTTGACTTATGCTAAGAAAGGTAGAGGTAGACCTAAAAAGACTTGGTTAGAAAATATTAGAAATGATCTTTCTTTATTAGATTTAAACGAGAATTTGACTTTTAACAGGACACAATGGAGAAAAATGATTCATGTAGCCGACCCCACGTAGTGGGATAAAGGCTTGATGTTGTTGTTGTTGTAGAAAATTCCACTTAAATCCTCATGCAATAAATCAATTGCATCAAACGGCTGAGATAGCTTTGGAAGATTGTAGTGGAACAGGCATTAGGCTTATAATATTATATAATTACTGAACTAGCCCAATAAATTCCTCATACTTTCTCGTCACTTTGTTCTCTATTATTTGGTGTTCGAATGCTAGCAGTGAGCAGGAGCAGAGAGATCCACGAGAGCTTGCTGGGGCTGTTCTTGTAGGCTGCGGTGGAGACTTTTGATCCTACTACTAGTTCAAGATGTTGTTGAAGGCAATTAAGAAGGGAGAGAAAAAGTTAAAGGCGGTGGAATAAAGAGAGTTAAGATAAGATTACGGTTGAATGAGGAGAAGTTTAGTAGAAATAGTGTACAAAAAGAAAAGAGGCCAGGATACTTCAGGTGAACCAAATTACCCGACTGTTCTGGAAAACAAGGTGAGATACCTAAACAATGCTATAAAAAATAGTAAAAATTTTATATAATTGCAAATTCATATTTGTTATGTTTACCCTATCATTTATTTCAATTTATTCCAGTCTATTCATGTTTGAACATATATGATTCATGGTGTGATGACTACAATAGCATATGTCATGATGGTTAAAAAGGAATGATATTGGGAATATTAAATAGGTTATATATGGGGGATAGGCCCACACCAGTAAAGGCAAAAGATCTGACAAGGTAAGCCTACACTCTCGAAATTCTAAAAAGTTGGGGATTAGGACCCAGCCTTGAATGAGAGAGCAACATCAATTCTAAAAATTGGGAATTTAAATCCAATCCTAAATTGGAAAACTGGATGGGTGCAAAAGCCTATAGCCATTATATAACCTGTATATAGATGTTAAACAGAAACAAAATAGAAAGTGATGTTATGTATTTCTTATGTTTAGTAAAAAATTTTACATGTGTTTTACATTAATTGTTAATATGGTTGAAATTATTTCTTCTATATTGCTTGAATATTTCATTAAGCCTTGGCTCATTTAGCAGTGGTTGTACTGTAGGTAAGGGAAAGGAGGCTGTAGGGCACTAGGCGGGAAAAGAGGTGATCATTTTTTTTTTGTGTAAATATATTTTGGGTGTTCAAAGAGATCTAAAAAGAGATATGAATGATAGCTATACAGACTTTTGGATATGTAAGAAAATTTTATAAGTTTTAGTAGATCTCTATATTTATTTTAATTATATTTGATTTTAATTGAGGTACATTATATGCATCCTATTATTAAGTGTTGAGTTTGATATGTTGACGTGTTAAGAGAGTTTAAATAGATTTCTTTTTACTCACTTGATTCTGAAAGTAATAGCTTGGAATGAGTATTAGTAAAAAGGAGCCAGTTTAGATTTTCCTTCTCTGTTATACTCCAGATTGACAGTTAGGGAGTGGGCCAAACTGGGGCGTAAAAGCTTACTACACAAATGCTAATATACACACCAGCCGACCCTCTCGTTTACAGTTAGGGGGACTAATGCCGCCTCCTTTCCTGCTATTACCACCCAATCAAATGGCCCCACTAAGGGCCAATTAGTGAAAGAGAGAGGGGGGGGGGGGGGGGGGGGGGTGGGTGGTGGTCTAGGCATGGGAGGGAAATTTGAATTAAGAATTAAATTAGGGAATCAATGTATTAAATAGTAGGAGTTGTTTAGGGTTAGGGTTATGCTTTGTTTTGGTGGCTGATTTCCGGAGTTCTTGTCTTGGTGTCTTAGGCCCTAGATTCGTCTAGGGATTGGAAGAGAACGATCCTCCTCTCGAATTGAGGATCAATTGTATCTTGCTTATTTGCTTTCGTTATTTGATTTCCACCATAAAAACTACTGTTTTGCTGTTTTTCCGTTAGATTTGTGAAGATTCATCGTTGTTTTCATCAATCTTGTTAGGGTTTACTTGAAATATTCAAGTATTTCCTATCAAATTGGTATCAGAGCAAATTTGGGACCATTATGGGCTATTTCTTTCTGAAATTTCAGCAGTGATGTTTTTCCAGAGGAAGGGTGCTGCTGATTTTTGAATAAAAATTCAAAAATATTTTGTTGGCGGCCAAGAAGGTAGATGCGTTACAGGAACGCTTTGAAGGGGAGATGAGCCAAATAAAAGTCACGGTGGAAGATCAAATCTCATCCGTAGAAGGAAATGTTTCATCCGTAGAAGATAAAGTTTCTGATCTTCATGCGATGATGAAGAAACTATTGGAAAATCAAATTCAAACGATGTCATCGGAGGCAAAAGAACCGGTGCGAAAAACGACAAACTTTGAGTTTCGTAGGAGGGATGATGAGGTGGAAATCATGAAGAAAAGAGGTGAAAGGTATGGAGGGAGACATAGGTATGAGGGGCTTGAATTAAGGGGTGCTGGTTGGGGAAGAAAAGAAGGGGAATATGAGAAAAAAGGTGCTGAATTTAAAGAAAAGAGGGGAGAAAGCGAAAAGGGGTTTGTGTATGAACGTAGGAGGTAAGATCAGGAGACTTGGGTAGGGACAAGCACTTGAAAAAGGGAAAACTATGGAGGAATAAAGGGAAACGGGAGAGATCAGAAGATCAAAAAACTGAAGATGCCCATTTTTGAAGGGTAGGACACACATGGGTGGATCTATAAGGTGGAGAGGTACTTCTCCGTCAATGGGTTGACGGAGGAGGAGAAGTTGATAGCAACAGGCTTATGTTTGGAGGGGAAGACGTTGTCATAGAACCAATGGAGGGACCAGAGGACACCCCTACGGAGCTGGAGAGAATTCAAGGGTTGTTTATTAGAACGTTTCCAAGCTGATAGAGGAGAAGACTTCTATGAGCAATTCTTTGCACTGGTGCAGGACGGATTAGTGGCAGACTATCGTGAGCGGTTTGAGCATCTGGCCAGTCGGGTGGAGCGATTATCAGAGACAACATTGGAGAGGAACTTCATGAAGGGGCTCAAATTAGAGATCAGAGCTGCAGTGAAGGTCATGAGGCCTCGTGACTTGGGAGAGGCCATGGAGTTGGCACAACTGATGGAAAATCAGAGGAATCAAGAGAGGAGAGCCAGAAGCAGCAATTTAGGAGGTTCTTACAGGATGACGACCACTCTTTTAGCACCCAAGGGTCCTGCATCAAGAGGATTTCGTGAGACCACTAGGGAGAAGCCGGTAGGAGGAAGTGAGGGAAATTGCAAGAGACTGACGGAGAGGGAGATGCGGGAGAAGAGGGCGAAGGGTTATGTTTCAGGGGTGATGAGAAGTATACTCCAGGGTATATGTGTAAGGATCGAACTCTTCAGGTTCTCACCGTTTGTGATGACGAGGAAACGGAGGGAGGTGAGGATGAGGTAGAGGGAGAGATGGAGGAGAAGCTGCATCTGGATCTGGCAGAGGTTTCCCTAAACTCTGTGGTAGGATTCACTATGAATCATACCATGAAGGTGAAGGGAGAGAGAGAGAGGACAAGGAGGTGGTAGTATTGATCGACAGTGGGGCTACCCACAATTTCATTTCCACTCAGGTCGTCGACCAACTGGGAGTGAAATTGGTGGATAAATGATACTATGGGGTGATGATGGGTACAAGGAAGGTGGAGAAAGGACAGGGGATTTGTAGAGGAGTGGTGTTGACCATCCAGGGGATTCAGGTGAGGGAGGATTTTCTTCCACTAGAGTTAAGAAGTACTGATGTCATCTTGGGGATGAAGTAATTGCAGCCCTCGGGGAACACCAAGGTTAATTGGGGAGCACTCACGATGGAGTTGATGGTGGATGGGAGAAAGGTGATAATAAAGGGAGATACAGGGTTATCCAAAACCATGGTATCTCTCAAAACCATGCTGAGGAGTATATAAGAGGTGGGGGAGGGCTTTCTGGTGGAGCTGTCAGACTGGAGGGAGTTAGATTGGAGGAGAGAGGAGGCATACCCCTCTCAGTACAACCGTTGATCCAGCATGTCCATGAGATTTTTCAACCACCTAAGCGATTGCAATTTCAACTGGGAGTGAATTGGTGGATAAATGCTGGAGGTAGGAAATATCAGGCCCAGTGTCAGTCCTTTTGCTAGCCCAGTATTACTAGTTAAGAAAAAAATATGGCAGCTGGAAGTTTTGTGTGGACTACAGGGTAGTAAATAAAGAGACTGTGCCAGATAAGTTTCCGATACCAATGATAGATGAGCTATTGGATGAGTTGAGTGGGGCAGTGATCTTCACCAAAATAGATCTGAAGTCATGATATCATCAGATCAGAATGAAAAAGGAAGATGGGCCCAAGACTGCTTTCATAACTCATGAGGAACATTATGAGTTCCTAGTGATGCTTTTTGGCCTCACTAACGCTCCAGCCACATTTCAGTCACTTATGAACAAGGTCTTCAGATCCTATCTTAGGCAATTTGTCTTGGTTTTTTTTGACGATATCCTAGTTTACAGCAGGACGGAGGAGGAGCATTGAGAGCACTTAAGGAGGGTGTTAGAAGTGTTGCAGGAGCACCAGCTGAGAGCCAACCTAAAGAAATGATGTTTTGTCCAGGCCAATGTGGAGTATTTGGGCCATATTGTGTCTAAAAGAGAGGGTGGCAGCAGATCAATAAAAAATTGAAGCTATGTTGAGATGGCTAGTGCTTAAGAATCTGAAGGAGCTGAGAGGATTCCTAGGTCTAATAAGATACTACAGGAGCTTCATGAAGGGGTACGACACCATAGCATGGCCAATGACAGAGCAGTTGAAGAAGGATGATTTCCTATTAGTGGAGGGTGCCACAACAGCCTTTGGGAGCTTAAAGAAGGCTATGACTACTGTACCAATCTTAGCACTATCGGACTTCACTCAAGTCTTCATGGTGGAGACAGATGCTTCAAGATATGAATTGGAGGCAGTGCTCATGCAGAATCATCGACCTATTGCCTATTTCAGCCAGTTGTTGATAGCTAGAGCCAGGCTGAAATCAGTTTACGAGCGAGAGTTGATGACCATTGTATTAGCCATCCAGAAGTGGCAGCCCTACTTATTAGGTAGGCATTTCATTGTCCGAACGGACCAGCGGAGCCTAAAGTACTTGTTGCAGCAGCGGATGATGACAAAGGAGCATCAGCGGTGGTTGTCCAAATTGCTGGGGTATGATTTTGAAATCCAATATAGGCCAGGAGTGGAGAACAAGGTGGCAGATGCCTTGTCCATATGTATGGGGGAGTTACAGGCGATAGCAGTGTTGATCCCGTTGATGTTAGATTGGGAGACCATCAAGGAGGAGAGTGCCCAGGATGAGGAGTTGGGAAATATTAGGGTTGATTTACTGCAGGATGAGAGTAGCCACCCAGGGTATTCTTAGGAGGGGGATAGACTTCTATATCAGGGAAGGTTTGTGATGCCTAGAACATCAGTCCACATTCCACATTTGCTCCAGGAGTTTCATGGGAGCGCTGTTGGGGGTCACTCGGGGGTGCAAAAGACATATATGAGACTAGCTTCAGAGCTGTACTGGAAGGGGATGCATAAGGATGTGGAAGAGATGGTAGCCATATGTGAGATCTGTCAGAGGAATAAGTACATGGCCATATCTCCAGGAAGATTACTACAGCAGTTAGCTTTACCAGGTCGGGTATGGGAGGAGGTATCCATGAATTTCATAGATGGGCTACCCCGATCAGAAGGGTTCACAGTGATCCTAGTGGTGGTGGACCAATTGAGCAAGTATACTCATTTCATTTTCCTACGACATCCATATACTGCAGTGAAAGTGGCATTAACTTTCATTAGAAAGGTGGTCAGACTGCATGAAGTAACAGAGGCTATAGTATCCAACAGGGATAAGGTGTCCCTCAACTATTTTTAGAGGGAGTTGTTTATACTACATGGGACAATATTGAAGAGGAGCACCGCCTACCACCCACAAACGGATGGCCAAATAGAAGTGGTCAATAGGAGCTTAGAAACTTACCTAAGATGCTTTGTGTCAGAGAGACCCAAGTTATGGGCCAAGTGGCTAGCATGGGTTGAGTATTGATATAACACCTATTATCATTCTGCTTCTCAGATGACTCCATTCAAAGTATTATATGGAAGGGACTCTCCTCATCTAGTGCATTTTGGGCATAAGAGCACACCAGTTTCATTAATAGAGAAGTATCTGGAGGAGCGAGATCGGGTGCTGGAAGAACTGAAGAGACATCTACTGAGGGCCCAATAAATTATGAAGAAATAGGCTGATAGACATCGGAAGGATATCCAATTTGAGATAGGGGAAAGAGTGTTCTTAAAGCTCCGACCTTACAGGCAGAAAACCATCGCCAACAGGAGAAATGAGAAGCTTGCACTAAGTCATTTTGGGCTATTTGAAGTATTGGAAAAGATTGAAAAAGTAGCATATAAGCTGAAATTGCCATCCAGAGCAACCATACATCCTGTTTTCCATGTCTCATAACTAAGGAGGGCGATTGGGGAGCATGCAGCCAGTTCTGAGCTACCAGTGGCATTAACAAAGGACCTGGAGGTGATGCTGGAACCCTTTGAGTTACAAGGGGTGCGCCAAGGAGAGGGTGGGGTAAAGGAAGTGTTGATCAAGTGGAAGGATCTTCCAGATTATGAGGCGACATGGGAGCCTTACGAGAGGGTGAAGTATCAGTTTCCCTCCTTTCACCTTGAAGACAAGGTGGTTCTTTGGGAGAGCGGTAGTGTTAGGTCGGTTCAGCCTGGCCTAGCCGGCCTTGTTCAAATTTCCTACCGATTACCGCCCAATCAAATGGGGCCCACTAAGAGCCAATTAGAGAAAGAGAGGGGGGGGGGGGCTAGGCATGGGAGGGAAATTTGAATTAAGAATTAAATTAGGGAACCAATGTATTAAATAGTAGGAGTTGTTTAGGGCTAGGATTATGCTTTGTTTTTGTGCCTGATTTTTGAAGTTCTTGTATTGGTGTCTTGGGCCCTAGATTTGTCTAGGGATTGGGAAAGAATGACCCTTCTCTCGAATTAAGGATCAATTGTATCTTGCTTATTTGCTTTTGTTATTTGATTTCCACCATAAAAAACTACTGTTTTACTGTTTTTCTGTTTTTCCATTAGATTTGTGAAGATTCCTCACTGCTTTCATCAATCTTGTTAGGGTTTTGATGTGAAACAAATAAGTAAACAAGAATTATTTTTTTGGAAATTAACAATAATTTGAACTTTCACTTTGCTAATTACGAACTTATGTTTCACCAAATTAGGTTCTTAGAAATTTCCGTTAGAAGACCAAGTAAAGCAAGCGATTACAATTGAGATTAACGAGATATTTGCAAGTCCAAACAAAATAAGAAAGTAAAGCTAATGGCCATGAAACAAAAATCCACGGCGTAACAACGAGAAATGTTCACCTTGAGTTCCCTCACTCTCGCTCCTGAAGTGGGGTTTAGTGGAGAAAAGGTAGAAGCAACCCTAGTGATGCCACCACAAGACAAGTGACGCGTAAGGTCTTGTTCGCCGGAGAAGTAGTCGGAGTTGAAGAAGTCGGTGGACGTCCAATGATTTGCCACGACCCGGATGGTTGTTGCTCGTCGATGATCTCAGCCAAACATAAGAGGATGCGGTTGACGTATTCCTCGACGGTGTTGTCCGTTCCAAAGCCGGGGTTGAAGAAAGGGGACCGAAGGATGTCCACTAAGCCTTGGTGGTCGTAGATAAAATCATGATCAACTTCAGGATCTGCCATCCATGGACAAAAGATCTCTTATCGTGAGCCTTGGGGGAAGTCAGCGGCTTGTGAATGGAGACGGGGAGAGAGGGGCTGGCAGTGGTGTTCTTCAGCAGTGAGGAAGAGGGAGGGGTCGATTAGGGTTTAGACTTGGGTTAGGGGAATTCCAAAAAATCTGAAATTAATTTCAGGTTTAAGTGATTTTGGAGGGAATTGAATTTGAAATTAATTTCAAATCCAACTAGAATTTAGGACTTGAAGAGGGAAATCAAAGGAGGTGGGCCATAGGGGGGTCGGCGGCATTAAGAGAGGGAGAAAGGATTTAGGAGGAGAATTAAGGGCTTCCTAATTGAGTTTTCTAAATTAGGGAAAGGATAACTCAATCAAGTCTAGATTTAAAACTTCCCTAATATAGCTTTTGTTAATTTAGGAAACTATTTGAAATTCAAAATTTGAATATCAAATTGAGGAAATTTATTTCCCTAAATTATTTAAGCTATTTTAGGTAAGTGATAATGATGATTGAA
Source organism: Dendrobium chrysotoxum (assembly GCA_019925795.1). Lineage (NCBI taxonomy): Eukaryota > Viridiplantae > Streptophyta > Magnoliopsida > Asparagales > Orchidaceae > Dendrobium > Dendrobium chrysotoxum. Next base: position 89,920,968 of record CM034314.1, on the reverse strand, counting down.
TTCATCATTAAAGGGGAAAAGGGGGGGTGTGGCTGGCGGTGGGCTTGGGGAAAGAGGGGGCGGCAGTTTGGATGGGAGGGGGAGGTTAGGGGTTAAGAGGTTGGATGGTGGTGGAAAGGTGGCCGGTGGCTGGGCAAGGAGAGATTGCGGCCGGTGGTTTGAGGAGGCGTATGGGGTGGTCGGTGGGGGAGAAAGAATAAGGGGAAAATAAAAAGATAAGCCACGAGCCACGGACTCTTCCAATGACTGGTGGGTAATGCGTTCGCCCTCACCTCGGGCTCTCTCTCTTGCCTCTAGTGCACACACAAGGAGAAAACAAACATCAAATTTTATTGAATCATTCATTAAACTCTTACAAAGCACAAGACCGCTATATATAGGTCTCCATTACAAAGAAAAGAAAAAAGACTCAAATGCCCTTAGGGCTACAATACGAACTCACTATCCATAGGGGTAAACTAGGAAAATTGAAATGCCAAATAAATAAAACATAAAATATATCAAAAGTAAAGACTCTGAATCATAGCCGTCAATCTACGAGTCCATCGATGGTACACATGTCGGAATCTCTGAATGATGTCCTCATTAGGTTTACTTGAAATATTCAAGTATTTCCTATCATATTCCCTCACCAACCCTCCCACCCATTACAATAGTGTTGAACTAAAAAGTTTTGGGGACACACAAGCCTCTATATTATATTAAAAAAAGATTTTTAAAACCTCTCAACTCATTTCATACCTCTACTACAACCCTCTCAAGATGCGCTCCAAACCCCCCCCCCCCCCCCCACCCCCCCACCCCCCCATTTTTTCTCTTGATCTCCATACTGTTCCTATTCACTTCAATTTAAATCTCCCCTTTGACTTGCGGGCCAAGTTGTACCCATGTTATTAGCATTATTATTTTTTTATTTATTAAAAATCTCCTTCGGGACTGCCCCCTCCCCCCTTTCCCATGTATTCCTCTCGCAAGCCTCCTAGTCAAGCACCTCATCCCCTCTCCACACTTTTTTTTTTGTGCTATTCTCATCATGTTTCTCCCGTTCATTTGCAAAAAATATGTGATGACAAGCCAAAAATGAGAACCTCTAAACATCATGTGCACAATTCATTCATGTCATTCAGATGCACCAGGGAACACATTTTTGGATAGATTTTGCTTCACATCCTCAAAAAAAGCACACTTACACCTAAACATCCTTGTTGGTGTGTTAGTATCGAATTTTCAGGTCGCAGCGTCCTATGCACCATAGACAAAAAGCATTTATTGGTTTAATGGGATGATCTATTTTCATTATCCTTTCATGAACGTGACGCAAAAGTGCTATAATCATTGTTTGAAAACTTCGACAAAAGAAAATGATAAAAAATGATAAAGGTGGGGAAAAAATTACAGGATACGAGCACAAATGCTAGTTCACAAAAAAAGAATGAACAATATCAAGTAAAGTATGCAAGTAAAAGAATTAATTAAAAAAACTTCACACATGTTTCAAAAAAATTCGCCACCAATAAGGATGCAAGTACAAGCAACTTTCAAACAAAAAAATTACAAATAAAAGCCTCATAAATTATGCAAGCCAATACAATCTATATATATATATATATATATATATATATATATATATATATATATATATACCTTTTGCATGAATTTTAAGAAAGTTAATTACTAATAAGGTGTGAATACAAGCAAACTTGTAAGAAAAAAATGAACAAAATGATGCATTGTGAAGTGGTGCATCATAAAACATGCAAATGGACCGTAAGGATTTGTGTTAATTAAAAAAACTTTCGAACCATATTATAAATCCTCAAAAGACGAAAAAAATCTTTGGGTAGTGTCTTATCCAATATCCAATCAATCTTATAACAACTTAACCTAAAAACGCTCAAATGTAACAAGAGCTGGGCGAGAATTTTCAAAACCCATTGAAAAAATGTACTTTTCTTTATATTAATCTCTCTCAGTTTTCTATCATTACACCTCTCATAATAGCCAATCGACTTATGTCTTTTTGACTTGGTGAACATAATAGGCAAGAAGATATTAATCACCTACACCAAATAAAACTAAGCCATCTCAGAACACAATACAAGCAGAAAAATAATAAAATTGCAAAGATGTGGTTGCAGCATGCTACAGTAAAATGAGAAGGAAATGGGGAAGGACTGCAGGGACAAAGGAGACCAAAAAATGATATCCAGTTGCTGCATTAAGGTGTAGGGAAGAATGGTAGATATCCTAAGTTAATCCAGACTCCAAAGATAATTGCAAGTACAACTCAAGCAAATAGAAAACACTAAACCAGCAAGTTTTATGGATAAGCAAAAATATGATGACATGCTTTCATCAAGCCTTGTCTAGAATCCCTAAACATGGACCAAAAGACTAAAAAACATCAAGGATTTGTTCCTCCACTAGGAAAGCAAATGGAAAAAGAATTTTCCTTACATCTACTTATTAGTCTATAATATAATTTGTGCTTCATTATTTCAACAAATCGGTTTCTCAAAACTTTAATACTTAAGAGTAGAAGCACTTTTTTCAACTGGAACACTGATACATTGTTTTGGATAATAACTTCACTAATATTCAAAACAAATATTACAATAGATTACAGAAGTGTACCCCAAAGAAATAGCCAAATATATTGTAAAAAAACATTTTGAGTAAATTCGGGCCCGACCAAAGTATGAATTGAGGCAATAGTTTTTTAAAGGGTACCCACTTTTTATGCATTTAGTTTTAGAACTCAGCTAGCCTACATCTAAACTTACTGAACGTGTTATTCAGTGTTAATCATCCTCCAATATACTCAGAAAAAGACTTCCAAGCATTAACAGTTATGGAACTACCTACAGCATATCGAAACATGCTATTAAGGATAACCTGGATAGCTGCTCAGCAGAGAAAAGGAGGGAGAGAGGGAGAGAGAGAGAGAGATATAAAGGGAGAGAAGAGGGAGAGAATGCATATATTTAACCAGAAAAACACGAAACTAATGAACAAACCTGGGGCAGCAACAATAAAAGACCATATAGCACAATGATCAACCATGGATACTTGTCAGGGTACAAAAGCTGTAAACAAAAAAATACATTAATAAATACACAAAATAATGGTATTTCTATGCATTTAAAGAGCATAAACCCTAAGAGACCGTCGAAGCAGAAACCTATTACAAAACAGGCAAATTTTCTAGCTCAAACAGTGAATTCTCAATCACAACCTTAAGCATCTAAACTCTCATGACTCCAACATAGTACTTAGATGGGTATAAATGAGCGTCAAAAGATATTTTATTGCTATAAGAATCCTCATAAGATGCACACGAACTCATGTTAGAGCCTTCATGTAGTTTTGTTAACAATGTTTTTAAGGAATAAAGGAGAAACATTTAGTATAACTATATAAGCAAGAAGATACATGATTTGGTAATTAGAAGAGAATCAAAATTATTAAGTCATACAACAAATGCAAAGGAGAAGATAATGCCACAAAGGCTTAGAAAAATATCTATTGTGGGGAATTAATTTAGATTTATGACATCTACCATAAAAGTCATGCTAACAAAATTAATAAGAAAATATAGAGAGAAACAACTAGATCTTCTAAAAAGGCATATAATCAAGATATAATGAGAAGTGGTTAAAAAATATAATGAAAAATAATAAGCTATTTGAAATTATTAAAGATATGCACTGTGGAGGAGCAAAGAGCATTGGAATAAGTTTTGCATCAACCAATGAGCATCAAATCATAGTTGGATTACACCATATATCAACATAAAATCCGTATTTTCTCAAGTTAATATTTGGAGGTTAAAGTGGAGAAATAACTTGGAAAACATAACAGAAGAGCATCAAAGAAACTTTAAAAAAGGTAAATTACAGAAGCATAATTTAGATCAACAATAGTTATGGATCAACCTTTTAGGCAACAAGGAAATCCTTGATAGCTAGTATTCGAGTACCAAAAAATGTTATTAAAATAGATATGTGGTAAAATAAGAATAGAGTGAGAAATAACTATATGACAAAGGCAACAAGTATAGCACCTATCATAATTAAAAAGAATTTGAATAGTTTTTCCAGGTACAAAAGAAAAAATATGTACCAATAAAGAAAACAAATAGAGTTATGTTAAACATCATTCAATAATACATATATATATATATATATATATATATATATATATATATATATATATATATAAACACACACAAACATACGCACACGAGAAAAGGACCAAATGATCTTTTGACTCTTCATGAAAGATCAAAATAGTCCCCAACTATGTTAAATGACCATTTTAGTCCCTCAAGTCTTTAAAAAAGAATCAAAATAGTGCCATGGTGGGACTATTTTCGTTCCTCCTTAAGGAGTTGATGACTATTTTAGTCTTTCACAAAAAGTCAAGGGACCATTTTGTCCTTTTCTCATACACACACATAAAATAACATTAAACTTCTTTAGGAAATGATGAAATCCTTGATAGCCAATATTGGAATAACAAAAAAATTGTTGAGAACGGATGTACGGTAAATTAAGAATAGAGTGAGAAATAACAATATTGCAAAGGCAATAGATGTAACACCTATTGGAGGTATAGTAGTGAAAAAAAATTAAATATTTGTTCATGAAAAAGAGAGGACAAAAGATGCACCAATAAAGCAGATAAATAAACTCAACCAAGAAGAATTAGGAAGGGAAAAGGTTAAACCAAACATCATATGGCTGAAAAAAATCTAGCATTAACATCTTGGGGTAGCACTAAGGAAATGGAGGAGGATTCAGTAATTCAACGCACAATAATTAGAATAAGGTAAAAGAAGAGATGATAAAAATGGCTCTTGATGTGTTTTAAACATCTAGACAAGAAAACAAAAAATAATAGGCCTTCAAAATAAACGTCATTTATTGGAAGTGGGTCCATATGCCAGCTTCTTCCATACCATGCTTACAAAAGATAGTGTATTTTTTGGTAAACATTTCTTCTTTAACATCAAGATACAAAGACAAATACGGGCATAGAACTAAACCAAAACAATTCAAAGATCTATGGCTCATCACGTTGTCTAAGTTGAAGAAACCAAATTTGAATGTAGAAGAAAGTTGCCGGGTTCAATATAAACCATCCATAGGTCAAGTACCTGCAATCTCAAGTATGCAAATACTGGAGTTTCAAGTAAGCGAATCAGCTTGTCCAATTGCATCAAGAACTTTACGTTGATGTCGTCCTCCCCCAGTGACTTAATTACATCACTAGCATGATGATAGGCCTTTAATAGTTCAAAAGAAATAATTAATCATACAAAATGTGCATAAAAATGAAATCAAGCAGCCTTCCTTCTAGATCCCTACCTGAGCAAGCAAACACAAGCTTAATATTGCCATTGGTGAATGGCACCATGAAGAATATAGAGAGATAAATAAATCTTTGCCAGAAGGATTAATTAATGATTGCTTGAGGAGTTCTCTAAGATTAGCCAGTTCAGATGAAGTGAGTAGAATCAAATTAAGTGCCTGCACTTTGAGTAATTACAAGTCAGCAAAATTTTCTATCTTGCTCCCTTCCAGTTCTCATTTGAATAATGTCAAGGCAAGATTGATTGAGAGAAACCTGAACCATGATTGATGCAAATTCCAGATCATCTTCACCCTCTAGGATTGTTGAAAATTCCCGGTAAACTCTTTCAGCACCCAAAAGAACGCAAAGCCGACGAACTATCAAAGCACCACGCCTGCAGATATATCACATTAGAAGTGTAAATTTCATTCTTAATTGCACTTTTTCCCTCTGTAAAAGAAAGCTCGTTTTTTTCATAGAAAGTTGGATAACATACTTCTCAAGAAGCATGTGGTCAGAGTGAAAGCTATGAATCAGAAAAACAACAAGATGACGGAAGTGTTGCACATCTTTTGCTATGCGTGCATGAACTTCTAGCACAAGAAGAACAACCTGCAAATTAGCCAAATCTGTGATACGCTGCTGAAAAACGATCATCTCCAATATGTACACGATAATATTTAAGAGTAGAATACAGAATTCAATACGGAATAGCATATGCATAAAGAAAAATTTGACTTTCGTATCAAACCTAACTGAAATTAAGATAGTCGAGGAATCAGCTATGCATAATATTCATCTTTTGCACCATAATTGTATTGCAGACCCTCAAGTGTAACTCAGCGTGGACCTTAAAGAAGAACCTCTGTTTGATTCACTAGTTCAAATACAACCCTAACTGGATAACACATTATACATCATTTTTGCTTCTGAATACATTATCATGCTGCGTGAATTCAAAAAAATTTTTAGGCTGTTTGGTCACAAGAATTTGAAAATTCAATGTATTAAAAACACTGTGGGCTCCGAAAATTCGGCCATGGCCTCCGCCCGCTTTTTGTTTTCTTCGGGGGGGAGTTTTAACGAACTAAGTTCCGGGGTAAATTTTGGAAGGCAGATGGGTTTGTAGATAAGACATTACACAGAGATTTCGCCCTCATTTTGTGAGGACTTTATGATCTGAGTTCTGGTTTCCTATAGGCGCAAGCCCCTATAGTTAATTACCCCTCCCGGTGATGAGAGAGAACTTTCGATTAAAGCTAGTCGTCAATCAAATACGTAGGAGTATACGCGGATCTAGCATATAGTAGCAACAATGGGTATGAGTGTTGGAAGTTTGAAAATTTGATATTTAAAATCAGAAATTTCACCATCTTGCACTTAAAGCGGATAGTGGGGGAATGGATGATGGACCCGATCAAGATCCCATGGTTCCATCATCCCGGGCCATCGTGATCCCTGGTCTACTTAGTTAGAGGAGGTAGTCGACCCAACCTGACAGAAGGATCATTGTCGGCAGCCATGGGTTGCTTCGTCCAAGGGTACCTTGTAGACCTGGGTGAGTGTTTGTCTAATGGGACAAATTTGAATCCACCTTAGCTAACAGAGGGCTTTGTGCCCTATCGATCATATCCTATTGATTCATATCTCAAGGATTTGATGCCATTGGGGAGCATACGGGCTCTGGCCATAACCATAATATAATGGTGCCATTTGGCGGTGACCACCTGGTTCAGAGGGCCCCGAGTCATAACCGTTTATCCTACAGTGCCATTTGGAGGCGAAACTGCCGGTTAGAGGACTCGTACTACATCCTCGCTGGCAGGAGATTGTTTGAGAATGGATCCTAGTGATATTTTCGACCAGGCATTGCTCTTTGTGAGCTGCAGTTATTTTCAGATTTGTCCACCTCGACAAACTGTTGCGGATGATGGATGGATTTTGCTTTGAGTGATTGATGGATTATTTCATTTTTAAATATTTTTAGGATTTTTTGGATTTTAGAAATTTTTGTAGAGTTTTGGAGTTTTGGGTATTTGGGTAGTATTTGAAATGCTCTATGTGGACCCCTCCGGTTGATATTTGCATTCGACACGGCTATCATCGGGGTGTTTGGGGTCATTCATATTTATGGATTGAACCTTGTCCACTCTGTCGAGCTGCCGACAGCGGATCGGGTTTCGTAGACTTTGCGCCTTTGTAAGTGAATTCTCTTGATTATAGGCCTTGAAGGCCTAATATGATCGTATAAAATAAATATCCCAGTTGATCTCACGACCGCATATTTATTTAATAGTTCAAGCCGTGTCGACCCCTATCTACCCGTATAGGAGGATCGGGCTCGAACTGGAATTCACCTATTGACCTGCGCAGCATCCCTTGACGTCACGTGTGTACCAATAACACGGTCGCCGGGGCCCATGCGGGTTTATGATACATCCCCTTATGTGTACCTAAGTGTATACAAGTTACAGTGCATGTGTGGGAATACATTTGAAATATTTGTGAACACCTTCTGTCCGCTTGCATGAATGTTGCGGATCCGATGGCGTGATATTAGATGTATAAAAGTCTTCTGCGATAGCTTGTGGGAGCTCACATTTGATGATGGTTTTCTGTATTTATTTGGAGACGATGATTTGTATTTATAGAAGGTCTCCTACGGCAGCTCGTAAGAGCTTGTATTTGTTGCAGTCCTTGAGATGATTGGAATGACAGATGTACTCTTCTATGTGTAATTGTGAGTTTAGGCCACCAAACTTTGCATCAGCCTTTAACAACATATTTGTCAAGTATTGATCATTAATTCCGGTAGGCACAATACAGTGTATTGACGCTTACTCGAATGCATTTCGATGTGTCATATCGTTGTTTTCACTGTATGTCAAATCTTTCTGATTTCAACTGACATGTTGATTGTGATACGAGCACCTTGCAGTGTCATTGGACCCTTGCACCAACTCCTGCACGATCAGGGGATTCTTTACATTGGCATTGTATTTCTTGTTGCCTTTTACATGTTACGAGTGAACTTTTGTTCCTACGAAAGCCTCTATAATTGCATGTGGGTATTCTTATGGTTGTTTGTAGACATTCATGCCCGTAATGGATTCATAACTCTTGCTTACATTTGAATTGTAAGGTATTATTACATCCACTTCGATGAATTGTAATCTTTTGTAGGTGATAGAGATGTTTATCCCTCCTTATGTTGTAGTGGACTGTACGAATACCCTGGCACTTGTTGCATGCTTCTGTACATGCTTATAGGGAGGGCATTGCCAATTGTAGGCAGGTTCATTATGTTCACCTGCTTGTGTGTCAGTCTCAATTGCAGGGAGTTGTATACATAAGAAGTCTCTTCTCATAGCTGATATGAAGACCGTTGCAAACTTCACTCTCGTTGTTTATGGGTCTTCGCATGTTAAATTGTCATGTTCACTGCAGGCTCCTTATAGATTTGTTCAAGCCAATCCATTTCATGAACCTTCACTGGTATTTGTAAGTGGTTGATGCTAGAGATCATATGCTCTTCATTACTTTTGAAAATAGCTTGTAGTTTGCAAGTGGATATTTGTATTCTTGAGGGTCTTTAATGTTTGTGTATTTGTAATTATCTCAAGTAGAGCTCAATTGTCGAGGCTTCCGTTATCATTTGCGAATGAATGATACTTGCAAGATTTATGTGGGCATCATCCTCGAGCCTTGCTCATAGTACATTGAAAGCTTACACTTGAACTCATATGATGACACTATCAACATTAGTTAAAGATCTTATGTTGTTGATTGCAAACATGCCATGTCCGAAGTTCTTGATCGTGTGTAGGCGATTGTATTTACTTGCACACTTGTTGTCCTTTGTAAGCGATGAACATTTGAGCTAAATGATTCTTTGATGTTGATTGAAGATCTTGCGTTGTTGATTTCAAACATGTTATCATGCTTTCATCCACTCATTTCCCTTTCAAAAAATGGCTTGTAGTTCAAGATGAATTTGTCTATGATAATTTCAACACATACTTTGTATCCATTGTTTGATATTGTGTTCAACACAAGTTTCTCCTTCATATGAATGAATGACGTCTTATAAATCCGTTGATCTATAAGTATTGCATATATTCATTTGTATCTTAATCAAGGTGATAAAATTCTCAATATTTCATGTTCAAATGAAATTCCTCATTGATTATTTGAGTCCAATTCCTTGTTATCACATCAAGTTCTTTTATGATCCACACCAAATTTGTTTGGATTCAAACTGTTCAATTCATGCCCACTATGTTCTTTGTCAAGTTCAAGTTTGAATCAAATCTGAATTTCTTCATCATTTAAGTTTGCACTTAATCCATTTAATGTTCAATTCAGGTCCAAGTGTGATCTTATATTCACCCGAAATTTCGGCAGCATTCCGACATCTCCCCCGTTTAGGAGAAACTACGGAAAACTGGGCCTTTCCCACCACGCTAAGAAAAGCGTGTATGGTAGGTGCCCTCTTTCGAGGACACCGCGGCCGTGTAAAGTCTTTGTCCCCCACCACGCTAAGAAAGCGTGTATGGGTCTTCGATAGGTTCCTGCATTGAAAGAGCACAGTTTGCTTTCCCCGCAGGTACAGAGCCGCGTACAGGTACTTAAGAGTTGTCTCGGCCACGCTAAAAAAAGCGTGCACCAAGCTTACCCACCTCGTCGTAGGCGTCGCGCCGGGTTCCCTTCCCACCACGCTAAGAAAAGCGTGTATAGGCGGTCTGCCGGCTCGACACAAACGTCGAGGATAGGATTTTAGGTGATTACCCGATTCGTTGCAAGCCTCGCGACGCACTTCCTCCCACCACGCTAAGAAAAGCGTGTATATGTGGTCGTTTTGTCGCGCTGCAAGCCTCGAGACGGGCTCTCGGAGTTTTAGGGTTTAGAGGGGTTATACCTTGGCGTAGGTGGACCGGGGTTGGTGCGTAGATCGAGGCGAGGGAAAAGAGAAGAGCATTTCTCTTTCCTTATTATATAATTAATTATAATTACTTATAATTAATTATATTTAATAATAATAAATTATAATTTAAACAAATAATTAAGTATAATTAATAAATAATTATAATTAATTATGACAAATAATAATTAATTTAAATTAAAATAATTAATTGTAATTAATTTTTAAATAATTATAGTTAATTACTAAACAATAATAATTAACTATAATAATAAAAATTGATTACATTTTATTTTAATTAAAATTAATCATTATTAGTAATAATTAAATATAATTAAATATTTAATTATAATTAAGTTTAATTAAATATAATTAATTATTATCAATAATAGTTAATTATAACTAAAAATAATTAATTTTAATTTGGAAGAAATTATGTGTGATTTGTACATATTTATGTTGGATTTGAGTATGATTAAATAAGATTTAGGGCTAGATTAAGGCAGGATTAGGGCTAAATCCTATTAAGGAATGATTAACTCTCACAGAGAGTTAAATGCTCTATCTCCCTCTTTGCAGTTCAGCGGCTTCACGGGATTTGGCCAAAGAAGCGCACGAAAGGAAGGGAGATGGTTACCTTCGCATACAGCAAGCGAGCTCCTCGTCGTGACTTCCGAACCCACAAGAGGGAACGTTGGACAAGGGGCGAAGTCAGACAACAGTGGGGACGTCGGCATAGGGAGGTAGGTCGGGAGCTGGGTTCGGGTCTGGATAGGGCTAGGGATCCGACGGGTAGGAGGTTTGGCGCTCGGAACAGAGGTGGCCTGGGGTTGGCGAGGTCAGGAGTCGTGTGAGCTGCGGGCTGCGGCTTAGGGCTGGGAAGATCGGACAGAGGGCGGCGGCTTCAGCTACTGGAAGAAGGTAGGGAAGCTCTTCTTCCTCTCTCTCTCTCACTCTCTCTCTCTCTCTCTCTCTCTCTCTCTTAGACCGAAGGAATCGGGTAGGAGGCGGAGATGTTGGAAGAGGTGTAGGCAACGGGATGGGGGGAACGATCGCAGGAGGAAGCTAGGAGGGAGGAGAAGTCGTGGGAGTAGCGACGGGAGAGGAGTGCGGAGAAGTGTGAGCCTCGCTCTCATTTTAAAGGCGTGAGAGGAAGCCTTGCCGAGACGAATCGTGCGTGGGATGGACTGTTGCATTCGGCGCCGCTGCAGAGGTATGGGGAATACTGTAGAAGCGGCGTGGACAGCGATTTGGGTGAGATTTGGCTACAGGTAATCATTTTTAGCCTTTTTTTTTATTTTCTCTGTCTTGTTTCTTCTTAGCTGTAGCGGGAAGGTCAACAAACACAATATAAAGTAAAATCATGTATTTAAAATACATTGCGGTGTTTGGTTACTTGTGAAAGAAATTCAGGAGTTTCAGTAAAATCAAAATTTTCCGGCCACGTTAGCATTGGCAGTATCCAGCGAAGCTTCACACACCTTACGTATTTAGACTTTGTTTAAATCGGGCGAATTCCAAATACATTGAAAATGAGCTAGGTTGGGAATTTCAAATATCTTAAAAACTTACTTGCATTTAATTTTCTTCTGGTCAAACACCTAAAATTTTAAAATGCCTTTGTTTGATTTTCTCTACACTGCTAACACTTGAAACCAAACAGCCCCTTAGGCAAAAGCTACAATCAGACAGTGAGAAATCTCCACCAATTAGAGGTCAAACTTCATGTTATAACTGCAATCTCCGCCTTGCAGTTCTAATTCATAACCAGCCATAACACTACTACAGAATTCAGTAGAAATTAGCAGGAGCGATGTCAATAAACAGTTGAATTGCTTGGTTTCTCACTGATAACTCCCATGTTGTCCCCACTGCACGAAAGCTGAGATGAGTTCCAATTCCATCTGACGCCAAACTGCAATACAAAGACTATAAACCTGACCATTAAGCCAAAGTTACTCTTCCTAAAACTGAACAGAAGAACAGGGGATATATAAGGCATTTACTAATCCATTTTATGTTAGAAAGTCCTATGTTTCATTTATACCTTCGACTATTTAGGACTTTGAAAAACGTAGTCCTATTAGTAAAAGGCAGATCCTCTGCCAAACCAACTTATGATAAACATCAGCAAAGCCTCACCATTAAGCATCAATGACAGAAGAATACACTAAACTACTTATAGCTTGATGCTTCTATTTTGTCTCTGTTTTTTTTTTTCTTTATTGTAAAGAATGTTTATCGCCTAGAGAGGGTGCACTGATCATATTACCCCAATTTTTAGCTAGAGGTCACAAATTCAAATAACAGAAAAAGAACTTCTACAATCCAAAATAAGTCGTATATTAACCCCTCCATAAGCCCCAAATCAATGGAAGCATCATGCTATTTGCATGCTCTTGTAACGAAGGAAAAAAAACCACAAAATCAGACATCAAATCCAAACTCAAAACAGGTTAAAAAATCAAGGTTATAAAAGGTAAAATGCCACTAATTATTCATAAAATCTTCAAATCATAACAATGAAAGCACCATAGGCAATTTATCCATTATAGTTTTAGGGTTCAAAAATGAAACTGAACTGTCTGAATGCTATATTACAATTAAATTGAATACAAGATTGTGTCCGAAAATGAGATTGAAATCTTTTATCAAAACTAACCATAAAATTTTGTATGAAAAACAATTAAGCTAATCAGCATCAAACACCTTATAATGTCTGAAAATGAGAATAGGAAGGATAATTATTCAAAAATGGTCTGAACGGACTTGGAGAAAATTTTAATAGTGGATATCAAAAAAAAAAAAAGAACGCCTAGGAAAGACATCAGACAGAACAAGAGTTAGGGGAATAGCCTTTTTTTTTCCCACCTCTAAATGGAGGACTTACTAAAAAATGTTTGATACAAAAATCTCTAAATACAAGGACCATTGGATGCATCTAAAAGGAAAGTACAAGAGACTTGGAAGTTTTAGAATGACATACAAGAAACTTCAGGAACAAAGGTAGATAACAAAAATTAATTGCTAAAGACTTTATTCTTTCCATTACGTGTACTACAAATTTTTTAATGATACCTGGTGTTATGTTATTTTAATTACATAAAAATTAAAATTCCATTTTATAGTTTGTTGTTTTCATATTTATATCGACCTATCCACAACCCCAAGTATTTTTCTTTCAATTGAGGAGAATTCCCCCCAAATATGAAGGTGTCTTTTTATGCAAAATTATTATCATGACACCATCTCAACAAGTAAAAAAATGAGTGGCGAGAAATCCCATTTCCTTTCTAGCAAATATTTTTTAGTGCCTCTCCCCCACTTGACACCAAAGTTCACTTTCTAACAAAGAACACATTCATTTCAAAAGGAAACAAGTGTGTCGTGAAGCAAAGGAATTCACATAAAGAGCACAAAATGTCACACAATCAATCTTCTACTTAATATCAACAAAATCTAAAGACTGAGGAGTGCTAAACCAACAGCTAACCTCAGGGCAAACTGTCGCATAGCTACTATGGTTTCCTATAAAGATATGAGCATGCACCACGCATAACAAGACAAATAAGTTCCAAATCAGTAAATCTTAAATAAGTGTTGCCATAAACTACAAACAATATACAAACAGTAGAAAAAATGCATTACAATGAACTAAATAGGCTACAAATATATCTGTGGAAAAGCAAAAGAGAACATTGAAGACCAGAGCAGGTGAAAAACAAAAAATCTAGCTAAGAGAAAGAAAAAAGAAAGAAACAAATAACAATGATTAAAAGCAATAAACTTTATTTTCATTTCTATTTTTTAGATAAATACATTCAAAAAATACGTAGAGGCAAAATAATTATGACAGAAAAAATAATGACTTGGGAAGCTGCACCTCATCGGAAGGATCTGATAGCGCCTTCAAAAGGGAGTTAAATATGTCGTTCAAGTATGTAATGACCTGAAATAGAAACTTAAATTTAAAAACATAGACAAATAAGGACACAAGGAATAGCATAGAGCCAAAAAAAATAATCAAGCGTCACCATTTAAACCTCCTGGCAATGAAAACCAAACCTTCATTGATTAAAATTTCATTTGAAAAGAAGACAAACATGATGATCAAGCATATCCAGGGAAAAAAAAAGATAGAACAAAAATTCAAATGTGTGATCAGCCACCTTCTGCTTCCTTTGGTCACCCTTCTAAGTGGAGGTTGTGGGTACATCACTTGTCTATGCATTAAGAGCTCTATTGCATTTATCTTTCTCTATGTGGCTAGCAGCCACAGAAAGAATCAAATTTTTGAACTTCACCACTGTCTAGCCGCTCCGAAAATGTTAGGATCAAGTTTATATATAAGTATGGGACCACATGATCATCGATGTTCCCATTTTCAATTAAGCAAGGTGCTCTTCCCCTAGTTGCTGCTCACAATTCATGATCATATTTTTCCAGCAGGTGATATATTTTGTGGCCAACTATTCCCATGCTTTTAGACTCTTCCCCTAGTTGCTGCTCACAATTCATGATCATATTTTTCCAGCAGGTGATATATTTTGTGGCCAACTATTCCCACGCTTTTAGACATGATATCAGCGATGGCAGCCTTCACCTATTCCTATGCACTTAGACATGACATCAGTGATGGTAGCCTTTTCAATCGCAATGTTAAAATACTCAACAAATATTCTCCCAACCCAATAAATGTCTTGATCAAGTTATTGGAAAGTTTAATGTACCATTTAAAATCAAACCTAGTGAGACTATTGGGAAATTGGAGAAAAAGTCGGGCATCCACACATCCAATATTATCGTCGGTGATTTTATATTGTGTTAGCTTCCATTTCAAGTTGCTATTCTTGTTGAAGGTGTTGAATTTTGGAATTAAATACACCTTGGAGTAATGCACCCGATCAACTTTTTGGCCTATTCTAAAGCTATAATCACCTTTATCTTTTAATTGATGAGTTTCAAATTGGGCTTTGGTGCATCAGAAGAGGTGGCTTGATCATCCTGAAAGTAAGGTTGTATTAGCCCCATACTTGCATTTGTTTTTACCCCAAAGGTGATTTTAATTTCAACAGTCAAGGGAATTGGGTCGGCCTCTACACTATTAACCATCCCCAAGTAGGCCTACCAAGGGACGAGATTAGCCAAGTTTGCATGTGCAACACCTTACCACATTTGCATCATTACAATCATTTGAGCCATCATGGTAGTCACGGTAGTAACCATTTCATTGAGCATAACACCAAGTTGGGAAATCTCCATTTCTCTAGACTGCATATCTCTCTATTTATGTTTGTGCACACAGGCTAGGTAAAAAATGTATACATTTTTGTCCTCTCCTTTAGCCTCTTCATCAATTGGTGCGAGGAATCAGTTTGCTTTTATTGCATCTGTTTCCCCCATCGAAGTTGGTATCCTAGGACTGATATTGGTGTAACCTTGCACATTCGTGCACAAATCTTTTACACAGTTGGTCGTTTGTCAATGTGATCAACCATGAAGATCGCTTCAATTTCCAAAGCTTCAACTTAATTACTTACTACGTTGGATGGTTGCCACTTGTGTAATATTATGGGGATCCATAGCAATCGAGTTTTGGGAATTCTTTTTCATAAGGATCTAATCAACAATTCCTCTTCTTTTACATCAAAGCTTGATGGCTTAGCTCGACCCAAAAAAGAATTATTCAGGTCTACAATCAAGTTGTTGTGTTTCACCCAATCCAATGCTTCGAAGTTCTTTAATTTTAGGAATTGACACCAAGTTCAAGCTTTAAGGAGCAATTAAACGTTAAGGAGGAACATCAACAGCTGATGTGTGTACCACTTAGTTGGGACATTAGTAGGCACAACTTGGTCGCAAGTAGTTGCCCCTTTCATAGTAAGCAAAACATAGCCAAATTGATTTAGGGAGCCGAATTGGATCATCACACTAACAACATAGGCATTGACAATAGCTTCAGGAAGACGGATGTTGACCCCTCCACTAATCATTAGGTTAACGCAGCATTCAAAAAATTCATGGCAGGTTTTTTTAATAGATGACAGCTAAGATCGTGTTAAATAGACACCAAACACCCAAACAATGCTGGAAAGTAGATTTAGATGGAGTCTACATCATTTAAGAATACCCTCGATAGAATGTAGTTATGTTCATTTTATAAGACAAATTAAAACTGACATAGCAGTTTTCAGAGGTAGAGCTACACTGAGGAATCTTTGTAGCAGCCACCGCATCACAGCATCACAGACTCAACGCTAAGCAAGATGGAGTATGCACTATTTGAGAGCACCCTTGATGTTCAGTGGAGCCTAGGAGACTGATCAAATATGTGAAGAAAAACATTCTTCAATGGATTTGTCAAAACCTTGTGGGCTCTAAAAGATCCCTTGACAATTGAGGCTAAGAATTTGTCTTCCTTTGATGACTTTGTATTCATATTTCAAGACTTTCAATAGGAGCAATCCATTATGATTAATTACTCTTGCTAGCGTGAAAGAATTTTTAATTAAAGCTAGCATTCAAGCTTTACAAAGGTTCACTGCAAAGGCATCCCAAATGATTTAACTTACTGCAATGAATTATATTATTGCCCTAATATTTAAAAGAAATGGTGAGGGTTATACCCAACCTCATCAAAGTTTCATGGCTTCATTGTTTTAGGTAATTGATGTAACTTGGTTTCCTTAATAAAAGGAACATGATTTATAATCATTATCTCAAGAATCTATGTCACAGCTAAGGATCTGTCATCCAAATGAACTGTAAAGATCATAGGTGAAAAACTTCCCATAAGGTTTTTTTTATGCCTTATCAAATGTCATATAGCATACTAACTCATAAACCTGGTCATAAGAGAACATAGAAGTTTTCCTCCTTTGTCCGCTCAATGAGGTTCATAAGAACATTTTAGATATGACCACCAAGCCTGAAGTGAAAAGCCATATCGGTATAGAGATTTTGAGAGATTGTTACTTTAACATGACATGGCTCCTTTATGAACGTTAGGCAAACTTTTGAAGTCTTCGTCCTTGAAAAAACTGAGGTGCATGTTGAATGGACAGCTGTTTTGAGCACAGAAAAAAACTTACATCTGTTTTAAGCTTTTTCTTTTCCTTTTTGTGATTTTATAGTTTCGGAGTCTCTGCTTACAAAGGCTTGACATTAGATGCAAGCACTCCGTTGAAGGTTTGTTTTCTTTATCTTATTTATGGGGTTTATAGAAAAACTATCGAATATCCCCCTAATTGATATTATTCTTTGATTGTGATAATCATCAAGAAGGTAGAACATTTGATAAAATCATTTGATTTACAAGTGTTATTTTTGAATTTGAAGGTCATTTGATGTTTTTATTATGGTAGTTACAAGCTATAGGATTGACAATATTAATGAACACTGCAATTTTATTCTACAATACGCATGTCAAACATGGTTGCAAGAGTCTCAAATATTTACTTGATTTGTCTTTTGGAAGCAAGTGGAAACACCAACAACCATGGTAAGCACTCTAGTTATTAGTCGCGCCCATCAGGGGGTGAGGACGGGTTGTATTTTGCTTGATTTCAATGAAAGCAATTAGCAGCAAAAGTACTATTGGTAATCACACCAATTACAATCTTTAATAATAAAGGACATCATTAAGGTGAGAGGGCTATTTAACCATTTCTACAAGATATTCTAATGCTTTTTGATTTTATCATGCATAAGTGCGACAAGAGGCTAAAAATTGGGACTCTAAGCATAATTTGCATTTGGTAGATCAAAAACTTAAATTTAAAGGTTTATGATTTATCAACTTTGGTAATTTCATTGTGGTTAGTTCGATGGCATATAAATAGAGGCAGCAAACATCTATAGTAATTCATCCACACCAAAAATCTTTCTTGCAAGTATTCTTTCTTCACTTATGTCGGTGATCTTCAATGATTATCAGAGAACTGTGCATTACCTAAGAATTTGACTTAAATTGCTTGATCAATAACAATCAATCAGACCAATCCAAATCCTTGACTGAAATGTCAACTCAACCATATTCCACGTGGCATTTCTATTTCATATTTTTGTATAGATAATAGTGCATGAATTATATCAACTCGATCTTTGATAGACAACATAATAGATTCAAGTTGATCCTGCATTTTTCACTACAGTCACACTAAATTCTATATTTTTTTAGAATTTTGGATATTTATAAATGTGGAAAGGGATTTACATGCCTCAAAGAAGTCTAGGGTGAGTAAGATGCTCTTAAAATATTTCTTGAAGCTTCTTTGAGTACCTTGAAATCTTTCTACTTTTTTCACCCTTTTTTATTTTGATATTTTACCTCTTTTTTATAGTTTCTAAGATACTTTCTTTTTTAATCATGCACATTTTATATACTTAAAAAAACCAAGTACCACATTTCAGACTTTCAATATGATTTTATGTGGTGCATGAAAAAATTATTGAAAAGGCCATGATATGTGTCACAAATTGAATGAATTGTACGTAAAATTTTAAAAAAAAATCCATATTTCTTATCCTACTGAGGGTCACATGTCATAACTCTTTAATTGCATTCTCATTTAGCTACACCAATGTGGCTATAAAAGATTACTTGTTGATTATCCTGAAAAGGGACCTGTATGCCCACACAAATGGGCCCACATGGGCAAACAAGCACCCAAAACATAAGGAAACATGGGCTTTATAAGGCCTTAAAGCATCATTTTTTAGTGTAGAGAAATTTAATTATTTGTGCCCCTAGTGAGCAGGCAAAAGGAATCCGACTCAATCTCGCATGTGACTTGACCCAACTCAAATCTGATCTTTTGATGACTATGACAAGTCCACACAAGTAAATTGTTCATACACCTAAACATCAAGCTTGATAGACTTTAATGACTCAACCAGAACAAAATGGGCCAATAGCCAAGGAATGTGATGAAGAAAATTTTCTTGTCCATTGGATTAAAAAAAATTTAACTTCACTCTACAAAATGGTTTAAAAAAGAGAAGAGTAATTTTACTTGATTTAAAGAAAATTGGAGAACTAGATTTTCAAACCAAGGGATGTTGCTCAATTCAAGAATTCAAGCCATGGTGAAAACCACCGAAATATCATTTGTTATAATCATGCTAAAAAAACAAAAAGATTATTTAAGATATCACTAAGGGAGAAAAAGCAAAAGTTAGGCCACTCTTAAATTATCTAGATATATGCAAATTTTATCATGGAAAAAAGTAAGGGTTTGGTTTATTTAGGTTTCAAACCCTGAAAATATACGCTTCATGGTTGGTGAGTATTTAATTGAGCATAAGAGTTCAATTTTTGAGAGGAAACTTGATTCTAGGAAAGAAATAACAAAATAACCATACTATTTTCCAGGAAAGTCGATCCTATAACTAATCCTAGTTTTGAGTAAAGGCCCGAAGGAGAAGAATAATATTTACAAAGTAACATGGAAAGAAACCTTCTTTCTTTTATCTTGTAAATTCTACAGTGGTTAGGTGTGTCAATGAATGACCAGACTTGAAATTAAAACAAAAGGAATATACAAACCTTCTTTCTTTTATCTTGTAAATTCTACAGTGGTTAGGTGTGTCAATGAATGACCAGACTTGAACCTTGCTTGAAAATTCAAGTTCGGGTTGACTTGATTATTATTTAGGTCGGCTTCGAGTGAAATCGTGATCTAATTAATTTTCAAGTCAAGTTCATGTACGCCCGAAAGCCCGAATTTGACTTGAAATTGATCAATTATAATGTAGGCTCAAGTTAAACAGACAATTTTAGGTTAAACAGGCTAGCTGTGGGTTCAACAAATCATGTTAATTTAAAACAATACATGATCTATATAATAAAAGGATTAGGTTCGAGTCAAACATTTTAACACATATGATAAGCGGTTCAAATTTAGGTCAAGTATATTCAGGTCAGATCATCTTCGTGTCAGAACCAAACCCAACCGGTCAACCCGAATTAACACTCCTATCAATGGGAAAAATGTCAAAATAATATAATTTGACTACATTGTTGGAAAGTTTATTTAGTAACTAGTTCGATTGTGATTTTGAATTGCTAAAGCATCATCAATTAAAGAATGGAACAAATCTGGCAAGTTGATGTAACTTAAAGTTTAGAGTCTAAGGGCAATAGGCAAACATTTTAAAATAAAAGGATAAGTAAATCTAAATGAACAAATACATCGATCATTAATAAACAAATTTTCATTTAAATTCAAAACAAATATTTATAACCCAACCAATGATAGCCCAAAAGCTAACTTGAACAATAAACTTCAAAACGCCTTGACTTGGCGGATCCGCCACTTAAACAAACTTGATCAAGATAATATCTTGACTTATATGCCCAGTGTGATTAGTGTGTTGACCTCTACTAAGATAGCCAAGGGAAAATAAAAAAAAAAGAATAAAAAATAACCAAAATGATTACCTGCTCTCTAATCCTGGCGAAATATTGCGTATACGACTTCCCCATACCCTGTAGTCAGCGCCATTTGCAGTCCATTCACGCCTATCTCGATCGCAGCCTCCTATCGCTAATAAAATGAAGGCGAAGAGAAGTCTTGCGGTCTTCTTGGCCTTCCTCTTCCATTCGCAAAGCCATGACCACATCTCCTCTTCTACTTTGAAAACCCGTCTTCCCTAAGTCGCAATTACTGATCTACCTGACGAACACCAATCCCTAGCTGAAGCCCTTCCTCTCGCGTGAAAGTCTCGGCCTTGCCCGACCTCTTCCCGCAACACCGCTTCCCCATTCGATCTTCTGGCCGAATCTGACCCGCAAGCAGCGACCGAACCTCATGAGTCTCTCATACATCTTCCCTGCCTTAAGCTCAGATGAAGTCCACGACCCTCCAGCCGACCCTTCCTCTTGCTTCGTCGACCTCTTCCTTGCAGCCGAACTTAACCTCACAGCAACTCGTAAGCCCGTCGAACCTGCGATCTCTTGCCCTCATCCCACGACCGACCTAGCCGACATCTTCTTCACCTCTCCAAGCCAAGTTTCACTCTTGCCTCTCCTCTAGATCTAGCCGCAGAACTCACGTCCAAACCCAAAGCTCCTAATCGGACCCCAAACTCCTGTCCGCAAGCTTTCTACCTTCCCACCCCATCTTCCCTGCTTCCTCCGACTTCGCCAGTCGCAAGCAAGCCGCAACTCCGAGCCCCATACCCGTCGCCTCATTGCCCGATTTCCACAAAGGTAGAGATTAGGTTGATTTCTTTTGTATTAATGTTAGTTATAGTTATTAATATTATGATTGTTAATATTAACATACACACACATACACACAACATCATCAAGCCTTTGTCCCACTACGTGGGGTCGGCTACATGAATCCTTTTTCTCCATTGTGTCCTGTTAAAAGTCAAATTCTCGTTTAAATCTAATAAAGAAAGATCATTTCTAATATTTTCTAACCAAGTCTTTTTAGGTCTACCTCTACCTTTCTTAACATAAGTCAAATCTAATACCTCTACTATCCTAATCGGGTCATCGGAAGGCCACCGTTTTATGTGACCAAACCATCTAAGGCGACTCTCTCTAATCTTATCTTCCACTGGAGCTACTCCAACCTTTTCACGTATATGCTCATTCCGTATCCTATCTCTAAGGGTAAAGCCACTCATCCACCTGAACATCCTCATCTCTGCAACACTTAACTTAGTATCATGCTTCTCTTTTAATGGCCAACATTCGGCACCATAAAGCATTGTAGGTCTCACCACCATCTTACAAAATTTTCACTTAAGTTTGAGGGGGACTTTTCTATCACACAACAAGCCCGATGCATTCCATGTAATATATATATATATATATATATATATATATATATTTGTGTGTATTTGTGTGTGTAAAAATATTAAAAAAAAGAAATATAAAAAAAGAGAAAAGATTTTGAAAATAGAGAAGAATATTCAAGAGAGAGAGAGAGAGAGAAAGGATGAGATTTAAAAAAGAAGAAGTGATTTTGTGCATTTCATCGTGCCCTCGACACCGCCATCGACCGCTCGTCGCGCAGGTCTAAGTTCTAAACTTCAAAACCCCGTCCTTGACGTTCGCGGCGCACCAGAAAACCGCCCATACACGTTTTCTCTAGCATGGTGGGAAGGGAACCCGGTGCGGCGCCTACAGTGAAGCGGGTAAGCCCTGTACGCGCTTTTCTCTAGCGCGGCGGGGATAAATATACAGCTGCGCATTTTAAATTGGTGCCCCGTAAACTCATACACGCCTTTCTCTGGCATGGTGGGATTAAAAATTTTCAGCCGCAGTGTCATCCGACATCTACCGTACACGCTTTTCTCTAGTGTGGCAGAAGGCCCAAACTCTTGGAATTTTCCTAAACGGGGGAGACGCCAGGAGGCTGTCGAAATTCAGAGCAAATGTATGGGACTTAAACTCGCTAATTGAACGACAGTGGACCTAAAACTAAATGAACTTGGACTCAAATGAACAATAAGAAGACTTAACATTGAACTAATGACGACGATCTGAATTGGAACTTGAACTGCACAAGGGGATTTGTGAACTCAAACTTGAACTTGGTTTGAACAATCAACAGGGAACTTGACGCTTGAATGGACCACAGAGAATTTGATTTAGACAACAGGGAACTTTATTCGAATGCAAAGAACTCAAATTCAAATGAATTACAATGAACCTAAAGTGAAAATAATTGAATGAACAGAAGACTTGCAAGCTTGAATACAACGACAAATTGGACTTCAATTCGAACAAATGACAGAGTATTGGACTTTAAATTGACAAAGGCATGGTCGAAATGAAAATATCCAAATCTAATAAAAATTCTGAGCATTCAAATGAACCCCATGCAAGCAAGTACAACTAGAAAGATTTGTTTGATTAAACAAATTTGTCAAGTAAGCAGGGATGAAGGAACACAATAACATCTCTACCATTAACAACGACTCAACTTCAAGAAAATACATCAACAAAGGAAGATCAATACGTAGTGAGCATAACAAATTGATGATCAAGACTTGTTGAACAAGCCTTAAACAAATATAATTTGCAAGTGATTGACATCATTTGACCTTGGGCAAGTATGCTAACTTGTTCATAAACAACGAGGCTGACAAACATCCTATGAAATACACTCAAGAAGGCTTCGATGAATGCATTCAAGAGAATTGTGAGGGATACACTAACATGATTTGCAAGCGAGAACATAAAGCTTCCAACATATGTTAAAAGACTATCATTGCCGATTAAAGTGCAAGCATTAGTATTACACAAGGGCGGGTGCAGTTAACCCTGTAAGTAAGAATGCACAATACGGAATGGATGCAGCATATCTACAAACAAACTTAAGAATGTTGTTGAGGGGATATCAAGCATACTACTAATGATAGTTAGCTTGTGAAAGGAGTTCATGCTACCTGTGCATATAAAAAGAAGCATCTAATGAATGTGAATTGTTTGTAAGCATAAATCAGAGGACTTGCAAGGGGATTTATAGTGAATGTAACGAGTTGCATACAATTGACTACATATAATACAACAATAAACGCAATAACTCAACAACAATTCAGCTTTAAGTAAACATGTCAATTCTCCACAAGCAAAAAAGGCAATTAATGTTATCTAACGGCAGAGCATGGGAGGCATGCAATAGCACATTAAGCTCCTAAACTAATGCTAAACAAATACATCAACCATCTGCAAGAAAAAGAGGTTGGCAAGTGGTGACTTGTTAGCCAAGGATGTAACTGCAGTTACCCATTATTACACCATCGAATCTGCAACACTCGTACAAGCAGACAGAAGGCGTCTACAGGCTTCTACATAGGGCATTGGGCACACCCGGATGCTAATCATTCGCACAGTTGATCAACGCTAAATGTTCCTGAAAATGACCCCACACATGCACTACAACGTGTATACACATAAATACAAAGAGATGCATGTGCAATTATATACCCGTATGGGCCCCGGTGAGGGTGTTATGGGTACACACATAACATCTAGGGATGCTGCACGGGTCAGTAAATGAAGCCAAGTTCGAACTCGATCCTTATACACAGGTCAGTAGAAGTCGACACGACTCGAGCTATTAAATAAATATACGATCACACCATTGACCGAGATATTTGTTCTAAACATTCATATTAGGCCTTCAAGGTCTGTAAGAAGAAAAATTCACTAACAAAAGCATGCAACCGACCTAAACCTGATCCTCTGTCGACAACTAACAGAGTCGACAGGGTTCAGTCAATAAAACACAGTTTCCTATGGATACCTCAATGATGGTTGTGTTGAATGTAGAGCTCAACCGGACTCCAAACATTCAAAATGCCACCCAAACACACACAAAATTCAAAATTCCAAAACCACAAATTTTCAAATATTTAAAATTGAAATAAACAATTAAATGCTTAAAGTAAAACTCATCCACCCTCCGCAACGGTTTGTCGAGGTGGACAAATTTGAAAATACATTTCAGATCACAAAGAGCTAATGTCTGGTCGAGAATATTACTAGGATCCATTCTCAAACAATGTCCTGCCAGTAAGAACGTGGCACGTGTCTTCTAACCAGTGGTTTTGCCGCTAAATGGCGCCGCAGATAAACGTTATGACTGGGGCCCTCTAAACAGGGTTGTTTGCCGCCAAATGGCACTACTATATTATGGTTATGGCCAGAGCCTGTATGCTCCCCAATGTCATCAAATACTTGAAATATAAATCAATAAGATATAATCGATAGGGGACAAAGCCTTTTGTTAGCTAAGGTGGATTCAAATTTATCCCCTTATGTAAATATTCCCCCCAGGTCTACAAGGTACTCTTGGACGACGCAACCCATAGCTGGTGACAAGGATCCTTCTGTCAGGTTGGGTCGACTACCTCCTCTAACTAAGTAGACCAGGGATCACGATGACCCGGGACGACGAAACCATGTGATCTTGATCAGGTCCATCATTCATTCCCCCACCATCCGCTTTAAGTATAAGATGGTGAAATTTCTATTTTAAATATTCAATCTCATATCCCTTAAACCCATGCTGCTACTATATGCCAAATAACATGTATCTTTACATATCTGATCGACGATTAGCCTTAATCGAAAGTTCTCTCTTGTGATCGAGAGGGGTAATTAACTATAGGGGCTTTCACCTATAGGAAACCAGAACTCAAATCATAAAGTCCTCGCAAAATAAGGGCGAAATCTTTGAGTAGTGTCTTATCTACAATCCCAATCTACCTTCTCAAAATTTACCCCTAAACTTAATCCGTTAAAACTCCCCCGAAAAGCAATGGGGAGGCCGGGGCCGAATTTTTGAAGCCCACATAGTGTGAGGTGGATCAACTTGGATATAACTCGGACAAACAATAATTTTAAACATTATTTCCTTCATTTCATCAAACCAAGGGGATAGGTAAACATTATTCTTTGTTCAAATGGATATGTCAATGCTAAGCACAATAAATAGCATCACAAATGTGCAATCCTTTATTCCTCAAACATAAATACTAGTGTTAAAGTAGTAACATGTGCAGAGTTTCTCTCGATTAAGGAACGTTAGTCTGATTGATAGTTTTGAAAAGCAATAGTCAACTTTGGCCCATCAGCTTTTACACATGACATTAATTCCATAATCACCTCAATCTAATCAAAGAAATCAATTTACTTGAGCTAAGACATGCCATCAATCTCCAGCAAGTTCATCATCCTCTAATCAGACACTAAGTCATTTAATTGGGCTTTTAGACTTGAAATTCTCCGCACAAGCAATGAACCATATTCCTTCTCAATCTGTGAAGGTTGATATCGTTCAACTCCTTGACTGAAATAGGCAACACAACATGTGATGATACACAACCGAAGCAAATGATCAATAGAATCTAATCGTGCAACGTATATAAATATTATAGCAAGACCCAAAGCCGGAGTAAAAGGGAAATTGCTGAACACATTAATAAGATAAAAAGTGTTCACCAGCAAGAATCAATAAAAAACTTGAATCAGACAAAAATAATAATTCAACCAGAAACAACGGTCATGCATCATACAGGAAACTAATCATGAAAAAGGTACAAGAAAATAAATTAAAAGCCAAATTACATATGCAACTGAAGATAAAACTTCAATCAACATACTGAAGAAATTGGTTAGAAACTATTCATGATACAGGTAAAAGACATGAGAAAAAAGTTCATTTACAGGAACAAGATGAATAAAATAGTTGAATAGCTTTTATCAAATTGACTAATAACCTCAGATCGATGCCGGGTCAGCAGTGTTGCAATCCAATGAAGGGCTTCCAATCTTGTGGCTTCCCATTCGCTTGTTAATTGACTGACAGAAGAGCATTGAAATATATCATAATTATAGTGAACAGAGCAAAAAGAAAATCACAGTATCACTCATCAAGTCACAAAAAATAACTAAACTCGAAGATTTCCCCTCAACTTAGCCAAATAAAATAGAAGGTCCTTCCTGATAGATATCTGCTGTTGCTTGCAGAGAGGCACAAGAAATATCAACTCAGGAATTATACTGGCATAAGTAACCATTAAACCTAGCTGTTTCCCAGGTGACAGGAAAAAAAATGCACCTCCTTGCAATCGAAAGGATTGCTGCTATATCAAATCCCTCCGCTGGATCAGCATGAATGGCACGAAGCTCTTCATTAGTTTCGCGAGCAATCTAAGAAAGGATTAAAAAGATTTGTTTTAAATCATCTACAGACAATCATACATGGATGGAAAAAACATAAAAAGGATAGAACTATACTTACCACTCTTATCTTCTCTTCTTTGTCTGATATGCAAGGTAATATGGCTCCAAGAATATCTGCATAGTATGGAACAAGCTGGTCTCCACCAAGTTTAACAAACTCGTTTATCTGCAAGTCAACAGATCAGCTTAAGAAAATCATTTCCAATGTGGTAAGAAAGCAAGGAAACATTAAAGAAACTCTCTTTCATTAATAAAGAACAACCAATCAAAAGATTATATAGAAGAATCATAATGAAGAAAAAAATTATTAGTTTATTCATCCTTACCCAGGTGATAGATGTTAACCTAGTAAACTCATCTGTAGAAGCAGCCCTCTGTACTAATATTTCTGCCATGCGTCCATAATCTACATTCTTCAAAGCACATTTTTAGGTCAGCAAACCCATAAAAAATGAACAAATCTTGCAATTAACCACTTACTTTTGACATTTACAACATTCAGATAGTTTTATTTATGAACTAAGAACAGTTACGGAATTCAGGAAAAAATACTCATAGAAGGCCACAAGTACCGGGCAGCTAATTTCAAGAAACAACCGAGCTAAGTATTAGTAATATATGCTAGTTTCGGAAATCCTTACTGGAGAGTTCTTTATTTCTTGTAGAAATTCTGAGAGTGCAGAATCAGCTTGTTGGCGTATTTCATGGCTGGAATCACTTAGCATGTTGAAGAGGCCTATGCATATCGAATTGCACGTCTTAGATGTTTTTGTTGAAGCATGTGCAACAAGTGCGCAAATAGGATTGTCTAAAGCATTGTTACCATCAAGAAAATCTGGAAGGAAACCAAGCATATCAATATCTGGTACACTATCCAGCACAGTGATCCATCCTACCAAAAACTGTCGAACGTAGGGGCTTAATACATGCATCCGTTCTCGTAACAATGGTATAAATTCTTCTATGCTTTAACAAATAAGAACAGAAGTTATAATAATATGAGAGCACTTGAATAAAAGCGGTATCCTGGAAATCTAAAAGGCAATATCGTAGAGAGAACCTGAATTGATCGCTCTCAGTAACGATATCCTGGTTAATTGGCCAAAATAATTGTTACAACAAGATCAAATTGATAACTATTCCAAGTCGAAAATATGCCCAAAAAAGACATCGTGCACGTACCTTTACTAGTCGATCTAGTAGGTGGGTAGCACTCTGCACGGTGGCATCCGAGTCTGCCGAAAGCTTACAAAGGGCATCAAAAATCTGGTTGAAATAAACAATGAAATCTCCTCTAACAACCTACAAAAAAGAGATTCAAATGGCTAAATTTGTAGGTTACATGATAATATCAAAGAAAAAGATAATACATTATTAAAATGAAACAAGCTCACCTTTGCTATGTTGTATAGTGCCTCACATGCATAATACCGAACTCTGCTGTCTAGGTCAAGAAAGGAGTTAAGTACGGGTGGCACAATTTGCTGAAAGGGGAACATGAGATCATACAAAATTAATCAGCATGCATAAAAGAAAAAACTTTTTGAAAGCCAGAAGTGTAAAGATCTGTAAGGAAAACTGAAGCATAAGTTAACCGGCATGAAATATCACAGATAAAGGAGCACGCATATATCTTTTGTGCAATTAAATAATTCTTTTACAGACCATCTTAATAATCTCTATATTTGAAAGGAATAACAATTATCATAAGAAATTTTTCTTTATGGAAAAACTAAGCTAATCTTAATTTCAAGCACATACTGCCGCAGTCAACTGCGCAGCATTTTGAAAGCAAAGGAGCAATCTTCAAAAGTAAACTTTCCTAGTTATGTCAACTAAAAATGATCAACCGTAAATCTTGTTCCAGCTAGATCCTAAATTCGCTGGTCACCCACCAGCAAGTCATCCCAATAGGAAAGAGCTCATACAGATAACAAAAAATAAATAAGTGATGAAGGAAAAAACAAAAGTTAAACAGTGTTGAGAATGGAGGAATCAAATCCTCTCGTTATTTATTCTAGTACAGTCGGCCAATCCTCTACTTTATATAAGGAGGAAGCCATAAGAAAGGAAAAACATTACTCTTAATTGGATAAAAATAAGAAATAACCTTAAAAATATATATTCTTAATTCTGTAAAGCTGCCAAAGAAACTATTTATACACAAAATTTCAGATTTCACACAACCAATAATTCCACACATAAAAACCTAGATCCCTTGATTACCATCATGGATCCCTGGGATTGCCGCCATGGATCCTTACATTATCATGCGGTTTCCGTAAAATAGATTCATTCTTAGCGTACAAGTAATTTCTTGAAACCTTAAAGTTGGTGGTCTTTTGATCATAACATTTACTTATTGATTATTTGAAGAAATGCAATGAGTGCTAATTAAACAACTATCAATTTTTCTTTGATAAAGTATTTATCAATCTCAATATGTTTTGCACAATCATATAAGAAGGGATTATGAGTGATGATTTATTGCCAAAATAATGTCTCACAAATCCTTCATATTTGATTTTGAGATCATGAAGTTTAGTTTAATCCATAGAATATCATAGATGTTTTTAGCTATAGCTTTGAATTCAACTTCAACACTTAATCTAGCTACAATTATATGTTTCTTAGTTCCCTATGAAACGAGATTACCTCCGAGAAAGGTAATAGTAACTAGTTGTTGGCCTTCAATCAGTAATTAATCAAACATAATCGGCATTTAATAAACATCTACACTAAGTTCGTTACTTTTCAAGAACAAGATTCCTCTTCCTATGGTAGTTGCTAGACATTGAAGGACCTTATGGACAACTCATGAGTTTTTATTTTATTTAGATCGTGCAAGAAGTAACTTACTGCTCTAACAACATAGGCAATATACAGCCTTGTTTGGGATAAGTAAATCAATCTTTCCAACCTTCCTCAATCTACAACACTATCATTATGCTCTCCATCCACAATACATTGAATTTGATAGGTGATCCAACAACCTTGTTGCCCAGAGTACCATTTTCTTTCAAGTGATCCAACACATACTCTGTTGAGATATAAGTCTTCTCCAAAATATGCTACTTTAATCCCTAAGAATTGTTTCAGCCTCCCAAATTCATTGATTTCAAACTCTTGCAGGAATTATCCTGAGGGATTATCCATTAGTTGTCAGCATCTATGTCATTTATTGATTCAACTTTAAACTATGCCAGCTTTAAAATGCTCATACTCATTTTCAGTCTTAGTAGTATTCTCTTCTAAAGAAAAGACCAAAGTAGGGTTCATTTTCATAAAAAATAACACCCATGGAAATACAAAATTTCCTGGTAGTTGGGTGATAACATTATAACCCCCTTTAGCGTTTGACAAACGCACATGTTAAAGCACTTAGATCAAATTTGTCTCTATTATAAGTATGAGCATTCATAAAGGAGAAAACTAAAAAATTTAAAAGGGAATATTCCCAAATTTGTTAAAATCCTTGTAAATTTTGGGTATAGCTATTAGGACTCTAGTTGAAAAGACTGACTTTTCGCCAAAGGTAATTACAATATTATTTTGAAATTATAATGCTCGATCAATATTGAGAAGATATCTATTTTTCCATTCAACCACATAGATTTGTTCATGGCATATCAATGCAAGAGAATTCATAAATAATCTCACAATTTATGAAGAAATAGGAGAGATTAGTTGCAATATTAAATCTAAATTTTTCATAAGAACTCCAAACATGGTGCTTATCACTTTGTCAAAGAGGGAAAGATGCTACTAAGTTTGGATTTTTCTTTTATAAAAAATAACAAAGTAATTCAAGTATAATTGACATCAATAACACAACATATTTAGCATCAAAGATGTTGAGAATTCAAGAAGGCCCCAATATGTCAATGCGTGTTAGGGAAAAATGATTAGAAGATTATAAGAGTACAATAATGTTTACAAATTCACAAGCATCACGCTGGAAGTTACTAACCAAATTCACAAATTCACAATTTTTAAAATGAGAAGTGACCAAATTTTTTAGAAAATCAATAATATCCAAGGCCGAGGTTTTGAAACCAAATCTGAATCGATTGGGAGATGGAACATTTTGATGATTAGCAAAGGGATAGTTGGTTTCATTAATCAATTCTCACTTGGATCCAATTAACCTTCCAATAATTTTACTTACATCAGATTGCTTGGTAGCCCTGAAAAAATGTAAAGCATTTTTTAATCAAAATTTGGGTTTAGATTTATTGTTCAACAAAAATGGATTTTATAAGTGATGTGAAACATAACAGAAAATTGCAGGAATTTAATAAAAAATTATTAAGCGAGCCCATTTTAAAATTAATGTTTCACAATATTAGATTCTAGAAAATTTTTTAGTTGTTATTTTGCTTTGGCATGCAGTTACAAACTAGATTAGAAGGACAATTCAAAATAATAATAAAATTATAATAAAGCTAGATGCACAAGTAACAGAAATCTACCGATTAACAATTAGAAAATTCACCTTGAGTTTCCTTCACTCACACTCTTGAGGGCTATTTAACGGAAGAATAATTTTAGCAAGATTAATGACACTACCAAAGTACAGAAGGCGCTTACAGTTTTGCCCAAGGAAAAGTTAATCGAGAAAGAGGAGGTTGGTGGATGATGGAGGATTTGCAGACAGGATGCCGATGTTCGTTGAGCACGGTAGTCAATGAGAAGAAGATCCTTTCAATGTAGTCATCAACGGTGTGGTCGATCTCCAAGTTGATGTCGAAGAAGGGTGATCTCAACACATCTACTTGTTCTTGAAGGTCGTATACGAATCCATAATCTACATCAGGATCGGCCATTCATGGGGAAGGAGGCCGAGGGAGATTGAATGTCTTCTCTCTGATGTGATGTGACGAGCAAAGGAGAAGAAGAGTAAGGGATGGAGGAGAGCTAGGGGTCGGCCAAGGCTTGGAGAGAGGACGAATGTTGATTTCAGATTTTCAGTTTGTTGGGGGAGGTAAAACAAACTTAAAATCTGAAATTTAATTTCAGAATTTAATGTTGTGAAGAAGGGAAGAATTTGAATTTTGAATGGAATGCAAGGAGGGAGAAGAGGAGGGAATTAATTTTCGATTTCTGGAATTAAATTAGGGTGATTGATTTAGGGATATTAATTTGAGGGAACACAAAGGGAAAGAGGGGAGAAATTAATTAGGAGAGAGGGAGGGGGGGCCGGCCAAGAGAAAGGGGAGGGGATGGGGGTATGTCCGCATTCAATGAATGTGTCTATATTCAATGAATGTGAAAATTGGAATTAATTCCAATTTAATTTTAGATTGGTAGCAATTTGGGGAACTTCCAAAATAGGTTTAGGCCAATTAGGAAGGATTTTGAAGTTCAAATTCATTTGAATTTGAATTGAGAAACTTTCCAAATTAGATAATGGCTATATTAGGAAAGTAATAAAGAGGCAATTGAATTGAAATCAAGGGATTGGGGGGATGGGTTAGGCCGGCGGCTTGGGCTGGGGTAACTGTGGCCAGCGGTGGTGGAGGAAAGCCGACGGTTTGGTTAAAAAATGGGAGGAGGTCGACGGCTAGGGCTAGAAATCGGTGGGTGGGTGGGTGGGTGGGTGGGTGGGGTGGGGGGTTGTGAAGGTGGTGGCCGGCGGTTGAGGTGGAGGAAGGTGGCCGATTGTCGGGTGGAGGTGGTGGTCAAGGCCGGCGGCTAAGGGGAAAGAAAAAAAGGAATTTAGAAACAATAACGGATACAAACCATGAGCCCGGACTCCACCGGCGGCTGACGGGAATTGCTTGGCCCTCTCCTAGAGTTCTCTCCTCTCTCAAGAGCTCACAAGAAAACGAAGAACAAAAGCTGAAATTTTATTAATCAATCATCAAAAAATATACAATAGTGAGGGCCCTTATATATAGGCCTCAAAGCAACAAAATATAAAGACTGAAATGCCCTTTGGGCTACAACACGAACTAATCCCTCTCAGGGGTACAATGGTAAAAATAGAAAATAACAAATAAAAGAAATACATAAAATGCATCACAAATAAAGACTCCTAATAGTAGCCGTCGATCTACGATGCTTCCTCTGATAGACACCCTAGAACCTCCTACTGATGTCCTCATCATTCTCCCCGAGTGGGAGAAAGCTCGACCCCGTCGAGTAAGTGTCTCGGGAGCTCTCGTACAACTATAGAAGATCAGGGTCCAATCTTTGTAGCTCATCACGATCAATCCACGTATCCTCCATTTCTGGTTTTCCTTTCCATTGAACTAAATACCTTTGGCGCCCACCTTCTTTGGTGGAAATGATTTCATCATTAAGTATTGCTTCAATTTTTTTCGCATTAGGTAAAGAAGAAATATTGGGGAGTGGAGGTATGCTAGGGTTCTCACCAGGTAGGTTCACACAAGGTTCATCATTTAGTGGATTTGTGGGGTTAAACTTTGATTCCTCCTCAAAGGCTACTAGATCTTCGATGTTAAACATAGTATTTATGTTAAAAGCTTCAGGAAGGTCTAGCATATAAGCATTAATGTTTATTTTTGAAATTATTTTAAATAGTCCCGCACTTCTAGAATGTAACTTTTTAACGATCCCTTGGGGAAACCGTTCCAGACGAATATGTACCATTACAAAATCTCCAACTTCAAATTCTTTAAATCTTTTCTTGTGATCCGCATTAAGTTTATAATTGGCGTTGCTTTGTTCAATCTTTTTATTAATTTCCTTGTGCAATTCCTGTAGATGCGATGCAAATGCAGATGCAGACTCAGATGTTTTAACCTTAGGACTCATAGGGATCAAGTCTATAGGCTGTCTAGGTTGGTACCCGTACACAATTTCAGCAAGACTTAGACCTGTGGTTCGATTAACAGAGTTGTAATAGGCGAACTCAGCTATAGAAAATTTGGAGTCTCAATCTCGAACGTGCTCTCCTACCAGGGTTCTTAGGAGGTTACCTAGACTCTTATTAACAACTTCAGTTTGCCTATCAGTTTGGGGATGAAAGGCGGTGGAAAATTGAAGTTTCGTACCCATCTTATGCCATAATGTCTTCCAAAAATAACTGGTGAATTTGACATCTCGATCAAATACTATGGTTTTAGGTAAGCCATGGAGTCTAACGATCTCATCAAAATATAGTTTGACGATCCGAGAAGTGTCAAAAATTTTGGAGCAAGAGAGGAAATGGGTCATCTTAGAAAATCGGTCAACTACCACACAAATTGAGTCATACTTTCTAAAGATTTTTGGTAATCCAAGGACGAAATCCATGCTTACGTCCTGCCAAGGGCAATTGGGTACCAGGAGGGGTGTGTAGAGACTTGTATTTTGTTTACGTTGTTTGGCTAACTGACAAGTGTGATACCTTTTCACCAATTTACTAGCATCACGTTTAAGGCTAGGCCAATAAAATAGATGTTCTACCGAGGTAATGATTTTCGTTTGGCCAAAGTGTCCAGCTAAACCTCCAGCGTGTAATTCCCATACGAGGAATTCTCATAGAGAAGTGTTGGGAATGCAGAGCTTTTGTGACTTAAACAGATAGCCATCTTCCAATAAGAAATCATTGATAATTCGCTCACTTCCATTCGTCAGTAAGGAATATGTTTCCTTAAAGTCAAGGCAGTCTTTATAATCCTCTTTAATTCGTTTGAATCCAATTACTTCGGCTCTCATTTCTCAAGTTAGCATCACTCAACGACTTAATGTGTCTGCCGCTTTATTTTCAGAAACTGCCTTGTGTCTGATCGTATAGATGTATTCTTGCAAGAACTCAACCCAACGGTCATGTTGGGCATTGAGTTTCTTTTGGGAGTTAATATAACGCAAGGCCTCATGATCAGATAAGATTACAAATTCTTGCGGAAGCAGGTAGTGTCTCCAATACCTAAGGGACTGAATGATTGCATAAAATTCTTTGCCATAAGTAGAGTATTGTTGCCTGATATCATTCAATTTCTCACTGAAGTAGGCCACGGGGTGGCCTGCTTGGGAAAGGATGTCACTAATACCAATGACTGAAGCGTCACAAGTTACTTCAAAGACTTAAGAGAAATCAGGTAGGCGCATTATAGGGGCTTCTACCATTTTCTTCTTGATCTCTTCAAAAGCTTTAGAGGCCGGTATGGTCCATTGAAATTCTTCCTTTTTGAAGCAGCCAGTTATTGGGACTACAATGGTGCTAAAATTCCTAATAAACCTCCGATAGAATGAGGCCAATCCGTGAAAACTCCGAACATCTCTAATATTTTTGGGTTCAGGCCACTCATTAATCATGGACATCATTGTCAAATAACCAAGGGTGACCAAGGATAATTTAACCAACATTCATAGTTAAAACGTCACATCAGATCTTCTCCTTGTATCCCATGAACTCTATAGGAATAAGGCTCCTATCTTTTACTTCCAAAGCAGTCGAATTGATCCAAGCAACCTTATAAGGGTTCGGATGAGGGGTCGTTTTCAGGTTAAGTTTGAAAATCACAGTGGAAGAGACAGCGTTAATATAGCTTCCACTATCGATAATAATCTTGTAGTTCTTGTCACCAATCTTGGTGAAGGTATGGAAGATAGAAGTTCTACGGCAGTCGTCACTTGGCTTAGGTTGAGACAAGGCACACCTAACAACTTGAATTTCTACGTGATCCATCTTTTGCAAGCAGTGAATCACAGCGGTGTCCTCTTCACAAAAGAAATTTTCCTCGTCATCAATGTGATAAACTAGTTCGGTGTCAGGTTTTTTCTCGTCATCGATAACTTCCTTAATTATGGTGACTTTATAAGGGCCGGAACATTGTGCAACAATGTGCCCATACCCATGACACCTAAAACACTTAGTTCTAGAGTTAGTTTTGGGTGACTCACACTCAGAAGTTTTACCCTTGTAGTCAGGGCGGGGTTGGAACTGACCTGCAGTGGGCCGAGTAGTCATAGGAGCGGGAGGTTTGTTTTGAGATTGACTGGAGGAAGTTTTAAAGGATGGGGGCGAGAGTCATGGTTTTTAGAATGGAACTGAGTCCTAGATTCTTCTAAATCAAGTACAAGGCTGCAAGCTGCTTCTAAAGTAGTAATTCATCTAGCGAAAAGTTCATTACAAAGGTCTTCCCTAAGGCCAGCTCTAAACATGGATAGGATTTGGGCAGGCGCAGTGGTCTCTTCGCCACTACAATGAATCATGTAACCGTCAAAGGCAGAAATGTAATCTTTCACGGGTTTACTGCCCTGAGTCAATCTATTCCATCAATCTAAGAGTCTGAGGTAGTAGGATGGAGAGATGTATTTTCGCTTAAGCTCTTGCTTCATAGCTTGCTAGTCAGTGATGGGGTATTCGCCTTGAGCTTCACGCATGTTTTCTAGGTTCGTCCAGTATTGACTAGCTCTTCCAGTAAGCTTCATTTCAGCGAACCTAACCTTCCTAGCTTCTGAAATATTATACCACTTAAAATAACTATCCATCCCTGTAAGCCAATCCTAGAAAACTTGGGGGTCGAGGGTGCCATCAAAGGAAGGGGCATCTATACGGATGTTTTTAAGTAATTTAGCATCATTATCTCTCCAGTTTAGGTCATGACCTATGGGTTCCTGGTTGGGGCTATGGTAGTTATGACGGTAAGGGTCTCGAGGAGGTCCGTTATCAGCTCGTGCCTCGTCAACATAAGAGAAAGGAGGCCTAAAAGGGGTATACAACGTATGGTTCCCTAGCCTTTCAATGTGATTTAAACGTTCTCATGCTTGTCCTTTAAAGTTAGCTAACTCGCCTTGGGTTTCTCTTATATGTTGGGTCATAGCTCCTAACTGACCTACAATTAAGTCTAAAATACGCTGAATTTGCTCAGAGTCCATTGACTCAAATTAGGTAGCTAATGTCGACACAACATAAATGTAGATATGTTTTATGGGAAGGTGAATGCAACCTAAGACGTCTACTAAATGCGTATGTGGGATCCTAGGATGCAGCTACTACCATGCTCTGATACCAAGATGATGTGAAACATAGAAGGGAATTGCAGGAATTTAATAAAAATTTGTTAAGCAAGCCCATTTTAAAATTAATGTTTCACAAGATTAGATTCTAGAAAAATTTTTAGTTGTTGTTTTGCTTTGGCATGTAGTTACAAACTAGATTAGAAGGACAATTCCAAATAATAACAAAATTATAATAAAGCTAGATGCGCAAGTAATAGAAATCCATTGGCTAACAATTAGAAAATTCATCTTGAGTTTCTCTCACTCATACTCTAGAGGGCTATTTAACGGAAGAATAATTTTAGCAAGATTAATAATGCTATTAAAGTACAGAAGGCACTTACAGTTTTGCCCAAGAAAAAGTTAACCGAGAAAGAGGAGATAGGTGGATGTTGGAGGATTTGCCACTGGATGGGATGCCGATGTTCGTCGAGCGCGTTAGTCAATGAGAAGAAGATCCTTTCGATGTAGTCGTCGACGGTGTGGATGATCTCCAAGTTGATGTCGAAGAAGGGTGATCTCAACACATCTACTCGTCCTTGATGGTCGTATACGAATCCATGATCTACTTTAGGATCGACCATTCATGGGGAAGGAGGCCGAGGGAGATTGAATGTCTTCTCTCTGATGTGATATGACGAGCAAAGGAGAAGAAGAGTAAGGGATGGAGGAGAGCTAGGGGTCAGCCAA
This sequence comes from Dendrobium chrysotoxum, assembly GCA_019925795.1. Classification (NCBI taxonomy): domain Eukaryota; kingdom Viridiplantae; phylum Streptophyta; class Magnoliopsida; order Asparagales; family Orchidaceae; genus Dendrobium; species Dendrobium chrysotoxum. Next base: position 89,883,334 of record CM034314.1, on the reverse strand, counting down.
GGCTTAGAGAGAGGACGAATGTTGATTTCAGATTTTCGGTTAGTTGGGGGAGGGAGATTTTCGATTTGTTGGGGGAAGGAAAACAAACTTAAAATCTGAAATTTAATTTCAGAATTTAATGTTGTGAAGGAGGGAAGAATTTGAATTTTGAATGCAAGGAGGGAGAAGAGGAGAGAATTAATTTCAGATTTCTGAAATTAAATTAGGGTGATTGATTTAGGGATATTAATTGGAGGGAACACAAAGGGAAAGAGGGGAGAAATTAACTAGGAGAGAGGGAGGGGGGGCCAGCCAAGAGAAAGGGGAGGGGATGGGGGTATGTCCACATTCAATGAATGTGTCTATATTCAATGAATGTGAAAATTGAAATTAATTCCAATTTAATTTCAGATTGGTAGCAATTTGGGGAACTTTCAAAATAGGTTTCGACTAATTAGGAAGGATTTTGAAGTTCAAATTCATTTGAATTTAAATTAAGAAACTTTCCAAATTAGATAATGGCTATATTAAGAAAGTAATAAAGAGGCAATTGAATTGAAATCAAGGGATTGGGGGGATGGGTTAGGCCGGCGGCTAAGGCTGGGGTAAATGTGGCCGACGACGGGGCAGGAGGGGTGGTGGAGGAAAGCAGGCGGTAGGGGGGGGGGGGGGGGGGGGGGGGGGGACCTTGTGAAGGTGGTGGCCGGTGGTTGAGGTGGTCAGGGCCAGCGGCTAAGGGGAAAGAAAAAAAAGGAATTTAGAAACAATAACGGATACAAACCGCGAGCCCGAACTCCACTGACGGCTGACGAGAATTGCTTGGCCCTCTCCTAGGGTTCTCTCCTCTCTCAAGAGCTCACAAAGAAGCAAAGAACAAAAGCTGAAATTTAATTAATCAATCATAAAAAAATATACAATAGTGAGGGCCCTCATATATAGGCCTCAAAGCAACAAAACATAAAGACTGAAATGCCCTCTGGGCTACAACACGAACTAATCCCTCTCAAGGATACAATGATAAAAATAGAAAATAACAAATAAAAGAAATACATAAAATGCATCACAAATAAAGACTTCTAATCGTAGCCGTCGATCTACGATGCTTCCTCTGATAGACACGCCAAAACCTCCTGCTGATGTCCTCATCAATAAGACTAAGAAATGAGTTATAAGTATTGAATATGATTATACTATGAGTTAACTTATTAGTAATTTTTGAATATATAATAATACAAAGGAACCAAAAGCATAATACGAATGATACTAGCAACTTATGAGTACATACCAAATGATGTGTGGTGAAACAATTGAAAAAATTTCATAGTTTATCAATTTTTTCATACTTAAGGCTTCCATGTTCATGGAAGTCGGATTTGTCATGAGATAGTCAATTACCATTGCTAAGGGTGGCTTGATTTCGTCCATTAATCCCTCAATTAAAACTAAGAGCATTGATTTTATCCCGAAGCTTCAAGCAATTCTCTCTAATATAATGTGGTTTTTCACAAATATATAAACTAGATTCCTTCTCACTTCAAAAACTTTGTCTTCTCTAATTTATTGATTAATTTCTACATTTACTCTCATCCTCTTTGACTTTTGTAGTCACCATGGCCGAGGCATCTATACTACAGGAGTTAAAGATCACACTACTACTAAATTCTTCCACATGAATAAAGGTACAAGTTTAATTGAGAGATGGTTATATCTCTTTTCACAGCATTTCTATTTGAATTTGATCAAATTAAACATTGAGATTGGCGATCAATTCGAGGATTCTCTCCCTTCCGACAAACTTCTTTAGAATTATGACATCATCACTGCACATCATCTTTATATTTTATTAGTGACTAGCATTGTTTTAAAAAACTTTTGAAGTATACACCTGGAAACTCCTTTCATTCTAAAGAGTTAGCAAAAATACTCAAAACCTACATTTTTCTCTATCTTTCAAGGCCCATGCATCAATTAATCGAGTTGGGGGTTTTTGAAACTTAACATTTCAAAACCCATTGAAGCGTGGTTTTAAATTGCAAATGGTATGGACCTTTTTAAATATTTTTTTAATCAAAAAATCTAATTTTTTAACTTTTTAATTAATAGACTAATTTTGATTTCTATAATAAATTCCTAAATTCAATCTTAGCATATCATTCAAATCCTAGATTATATAGAAGGCTAAAACCCCTAATACAAAACCTCTACAATGCCCGATCCCGCCTCTCTACCTCTTAGCCTCTCTTGCTTTCTCGTTCATCTTCCACGCAATCTCTCAACCCTCTCTTATCACTCGCTCACTCCTCTATTTCAATGCCTCTCCCGATTTCTATCTCCCTCTCTAATTTTTCGCTCCCTCTCCAAGCATGCCTCACTCATTCACATAATCCAAATTTGCGCAAAGATAATAATAAAACAAGGTAAATTTTATTAACTCATTTTTTATTTTTTTTAGGAAGGTTATTGTGTTTAGTGACTTTTGCCTCCATAAAGCTTGCTTTGCAAAATTTGACCTGTCTTAAAGCTTTATAAGCATGCATCATAATGATTCAAATTTCTGTTAAGTTTTAAATTGAGCATGGCATATGATTCAAGGTGCATTTAATTTGTCATGATATTTAGTCAAATTTCGTGGTATATTTCCCTCTATTATTGGACAATTCGGACATTGAAATGCATGATGATTGACATCATTTTAGAAAAAAAAATTCAAAGTGTATTCACATCAAAAAATTATTGTTCTATAAAGCTTTTTTGTTAGACTGTTTTATTTTAAAATTTTGTAATTAATTACTTTGAATTTGTTTGGTATTCTACTAGTCCTTTGTAATCTACAATGGCAAAAATTGGTGTTATGAGAAAATATTTGCTTAGGAGTGTAGGACTGAAGTTGAATTAGATGCAGAGAAGGCGAAGAAATGCTACATGTATATCAAATATAAATTTTGCAACAAATTTATACTCAGAGGTGTTAAAAGACTTGGGGATCATCTTGCTCAAACTCATAAGAATGTGGGATCATGTGAGTAAGTTCCATATAAAGTTAAATGAGAGATGTCAAACTATTTGAATGCCTTAACAACAAAAAAGCAACAACACTAATAAAGCATGGGTGAAATGATTGAGCTGGATCATATTTGGCTCTTCCAATTTTGGACATTATGATCCTACTAGTTGTCTTATTAACGTTCATACTAGTGGTATTGTGTTACGCAGATGCCGGCCCAGGAGAGGCCGGCTGGACTGGTCCAGCCTGGACCGGTCCAAACCTATTCCAGGCGGAGGATCCAGAGGGGGGGGGGGGGGCGGACAAGGTGGGCCCCACTTGGGGCTGATTTGCTTATGTGGGAGGGAAAATTTTGAATGCTAAGGGCTGTTTAGGTATTTTTGTAGTAATCCTTTATTGTTAATTAGGGAGATTGGGAGGGAGAGAGGATCATCTTGAATTTGAATGTATTTTTGAGATCTAGGGTTTCTTTCTTGGGCTCTTGGCGTTGCCGGAGATTAGGAGAGTTATTCTTCCTCTCGAATTGAAGAACATTGTATCTTGTTTGTTGCTTTTGCTTGATTAGTGAAAATCCTTGTGTTTCTCTCAGATTTTATTGTGTTTTTGGTGAGATTTTCCGCTGTTTTCTTAGATCCATAGGAAACACTTGAGATCTTCAAGTATTTCCTATCAAATTGGTATCAGAGCAACGACTTGGGACCATCGGCGGCTGAAATCCAAAAATTTTAGTGGGATTTTTGGCATTCGGAGAAGGTTTTCTTGTGTTTCGTGGAAGAAAGGATGGCCGGAAAGAAGGTGGAAGTCTTGGAAGGCGAATTCGGTCAATTGAAATCAGATCTGGAGGGGAAGTTCCTTGAAATCTCCACCAACAATGAAAGATTGGAAGGGAGGTTTTCTGCTATGGAGGAAATGATGAAGAAATTACTTGAAATGAAGACCAATCCGGCGACATCGGAAGTAAGGGAGACCACCGACGGCCATGGCATAGGAGGAAATCTGAACCCATCCCGGGGGAGGAGGATGCCGGAGGTGGAGATCCTTGAAGGGGAGAACGACATGCTTCCTCTAGAACCGCTTTCTAGAGAGGAGATGAGCATGGGATATGACAGAAGGGGTGTTGATTTTGGCAGGAGAAGGGAGGAATTCCATCGCCGAGGCAGTAATTTTGAAGGTAGAAGGGAGGACTACGATGAGGGGTTCGGGTATAATCGCCGGAGGGATGATCGGGACACTTGGGGAGCACCTCCTCCTCGAGGATTGGGAGGATACGGGGGATACCGAGGATATGGAGGAGATCCCAAGGTGAGAAAACTGAAGATGCCCATCTTTGAGGGAGAGGATGGCCATGGATGGATATACAAGGTGGAACGGTACTTTACCGTCAACGGGTTGACGGAGAAAGAAAAGTTGACGGCGGCGGGTCTGTGTTTAGAGGGGAAGGCGCTGGCATGGTATCAATGGCGGGACAGGAGGGAGCCTATCCGGAACTGGAGGGAGTTCAAAGAATGCTTACTAGAGCGTTTCCGAGCCGATGGGGGAGGAGACTTCTATGAGCAATTCTTTGCCTTGACCCAGGAGGGGACCGTGGCGGATTACCGCGACAGGTTCGAGTTTTTGGCCAGCGGTTGGATCATATCTCGGAGTCAGCTTTTGAAGGGAACTTCATGAAAGGGCTGAAACCAGAGATACGATCAGCAGTCAGAGTGTTGGAGCCGAGGAATTTAGGGAAGGCTATGGAACTGGCACAGCTGGTGGAAGATCAGAAGAAGTCTGAAAGGGGAGCTCGGGGAAATTACTCGGGGGGATCGTACAGAATGACGACCACCCTCTTACCTTCCAAGGGGCCAACCCCCGGGAGTTTGAAGGAAGTGCAGTAGGAGAAGATGGGAGGCGGAGGAAATGAAGGGCAGTTCAAGAAGCTGACTGAAAAGGAGCTCCAGGAGAAGAGAGCAAAGGGGGTGTGCTTCCGATGTGATGAGAAGTACATGTCGGGTCATAGGTGCAAAGACCGGACTCTTCAGGTTCTCCTCGTTTGTGAAGATGAGGAAGACGAAGAGGGGGGTGGGTGCCGGTCAGAAGAGGAGGAGAAGTTGCACCTGGATGTGGCAGAAGTCTCTCTGAACTCCGTGGTGGGATTCACATCGAGTCACACCATGAAAGTGAAAGGGGTGATATCTGGCCATGAAGTGGTGGTATTGATAGATAGTGGGGCAACCCACAACTTCATTTCCACCCAAATTGTTGAGCTGCTTGGAATGAAGTTAGTGGATACAGGAGGCTATGGGGTAATGATGGGCACTGGGAAGGTAGAGATGGGTAGAGGAGTTTGTAGGGGAGTGGTGCTGTCTATTCAGGGAATACAGGTGAGGGAGGATTTTCTTCCCTTAGAATTGGGGAGTACGGATGTGATTTTAGGGATGAAGTGGCTGCAAACTTTGGGGGAGACCAAGGTGAATTGGGGAGAACTGCGGATGGAACTGGTAGTGGGAGGGCGGAGAATGGTGATACAGGGAGATGTCGGCCTGTCTAGGATAGGGGTGTCTCTCAAGTCCATGATCCGAACCATCCAGGAGGTTGGGGGTGGATATTTGGTGGAGCTGCAACGATTGGAGAGAGTCAGTGTGGGGGAAGAGGGAGACATTCCTTGTGAAGTGCAACCGGTCATACAGCAGTTCAGGGAGGTTTTTCAACCTCCACAGGGGTTGCCACCGCAGAGGGAGCTAGAGCATGCCATCACTTTGAAGGAAGGGGAGACCCCGATCAGGGTCCGCCCCTACCGTTACCCTCAGATTCAAAAAGATGAGATTGAAAGGCTGATCAGGGAGATGCTGGAGGCTGGGATCATCAGACCAAGTGTAAGTCCTTTTTCTAGTCCAGTCCTCTTGGTCAAGAAGAAGGATGGGAGTTGGAGATTCTGTGTGGACTACAGGGCTCTGAATAAGGGCATTGTGCTAGACAAGTTCCCAATTCCAATGATTGATGAACTCTTGGATGAGCTTTTTGGGGCAGTGGTTTTTTCCAAGTTGGACTTAAAGTCTGGATACCATCAGATCAGAATGAAGGAGGCAGATGTTCCCAAGACAGCATTCAGAACACATGAAGGGCATTATGAGTTTCTGGTAATGCCCTTTGGTTTGACTAACGCACCTGCTACTTTTCAATCTTTGATGAACAGGGTCTTCAAGCAGTACCTCAGGAAGTTCGTACTGGTATACTTTGATGACATCTTGGTGTATAGCAAGACTGAAGGGGAGTATTTGGAGCACTTGAAGACAGTTTTGGGAGTGTTACAGGAACATCAGTTACAAGCCAACCTGAAGAAGTGCAGCTTTGCCCAGACCAGTGTAGAGTACTTGGGACATGTGGTCTCACAAGAAGGAGTGGCAGCCGATCAGAGTAAAATAGAAGCCATGCAGAAGTGGCCAATGCCTAGGAACCTAAAGGAGTTAAGGGGGTTCTTGGGGTTAACTGGGTACTACAGAAGATTTGTGAAGGGATAAGTGCTATTGCTTGGCCTTTGACTGAGCAACTGAAGAAGGATGGATTTTTATGGGGAGAGGCAGCCACCCGGGCTTTTGAGAAACTAAAGGAAGCTATGACTACAGTTCCAGTCTTAGCACTTCCAGATTTTAGCCAGGTCTTTGTCATAGAAACTGATGCATCAGGATATGGGCTGGGGGCAGTGTTGATGCAGAAGCACAGGCCAATTGCGTATTTCAATCAAGTGCTGTCAGCCAGGGCTAGACTGAAGTCAGTATATGAGAGGGAGTTAATGGCCATTGTCTTGGCTATTCAGAAGTGGCGGCCTTATCTATTGGGAAGGCACTTTATTGTAAGGACTGATCAGCGAAGCTTAAAATATCTTCTGGAGCAAAGGATGGTGACCGAGGAGCATCAGAGGTGGTTATCCAAATTACTAGGCTATGACTTTGAGATCCAATATAAGCCCGGTTTGGAGAATAAAGCTGCTGATGCCCTATCCAGACGTGTTGGGGAGCTTCAAGAATTAGCGGTGTCAATTCCGCTGTTGATAGATTGGGGGGCCATCAAGGAAGAAAGTAAGCTCAGCGAAGAATTGAGGAAGATCAGGGAGGATCTGGGGAGGGACAAGAGTAGTCATCCGGGCTACTCCAATGAGGGGGAGAGACTATTGTATCAAGGGAGGTTTGTGATGCCACGGACGTCCATACACATCCCCCACTTGTTACAGGAGTTTCATGGCAGCGCCGTTGGGGGACATTCAGGAGTTCAGAAGACCTACAGGAGGCTTGCATCTGAGCTCTACTGGAAAGGGATGCATAGAGATGTTGAAGAGATGGTGGCAAGGTGTGAAGTATGTCAGAGGAATAAGTACATGGCTATGGCTCCGGGGGGATTACTACAACCATTGACACTTCCAAACAAAGTCTGGGAGGAAGTGTCCATGGATTTCATTGATGGCCTACCAAGATCAGAGGGGTTCACAGTCATCATGGTGGTGGTTGACAAACTTAGCAAGTATGCACACTTCATCCTTCTGAGGCATCCTTACACCGCCATATCTGTAGCGGCAGCTTTTATTAGGGAGGTTGTGAGATTACATGGGATTCCTGAATCGATTGTGTCTGATCGAGACAAAGTGTTCCTCAGCCAGTTCTGGAGAGAGTTGTTAAGGATGCAGGGCACTGTTCTAAAGAGAAGCACCGCCTATCATCCACAGACAGACGGACAAACAGAGGTGGTGAACTGAAGCTTGGAGACCTATTTGAGGTGTTTTGTCTCTGAAACTCCACGGATGTGAGCAAAGTGGCTGCCGTGGGCGGAATATTGGTACAATACTTCATACCATACCGCTTCACAGATGACCCCATTTAAAGTGCTATATGGAAGGGACCCTCCACACCTAGTACACTACGGGAGAGGTAGTACACCGGTGTCATCAGTTGAGCAGTACTTAGAGGAAAGGGACAAGATCCTAGAGGAATTGAAGAAACATCTGATGAGGGCACAACAGATCATGAAGAAGCAAGCGGATTCGCACCAACGAGACATGCAGTTTGAAGTGGGTGAAAAGGTTTTCCTAAAATTACGACCTTACAGACAGAGGACAATGGCGAGAAGGATGAATGAGAAATTGGCTCCAAGATATTTCGGCCCCTATGAAGTGTTGCACAAAATTGGAGCAGTGGCGTACCGACTGAAGCTTCCCCCATCAGCTAGCATACATCCAGTTTTCCATGTGTCCCAGTTGAGGAGAGCTATAGGAGAGCAGACAGTCAGTACGGAGTTACCAGAGACACTGACGGAGGATTTGCAGGTGATACTGGAACCGCGGGAGCTCTGAGGCGTCAGATCTGATGAAAGGGGAGACAAAGAAGTGCTGATTGGATGGAAAGGTCTTCCTGATTTTGATGCTACTTGGGAGCCGTTTGAAAGAGTGAAAGAGCAATTCCCCTCTTTTCACCTTGAGGACAAGGTGAGTTTTTGGGAGGGGAGTAATGTTACGCAGATGCCGGCCCAGGAGGGGCCGGCTGGACCGGTCCAAACCTATTCCAGGCGGAGGATCCAGAGGGGGGGGGGGACAAGGTGGGCCCCACTTGGGGCTGATTTGCTTATCTGGGAATGCTAAGGGCTGTTTAGGTATTTTGTAGTAATCCTTTATTGTTAATTAGGGAGATTGGGAGGGAGAGAGGATCATCTTGAATTTGAATGTATTTTTGAGATCTAGGGTTTCTTGCTTGGGCTCTTGGCGTTGCCTGAGATTAGGAGAGTTGTTCTTCCTCTCGAATTGAAGAACATTGTATCTTGTTTGTTGCTTTTGCTTGATTAGTGAAAATCCTTGTGTTTCTCTCAGATTTTATTGTGTTTTTGATGAGATTTTCCGCTGTTTTCTTAGATCCATAGGAAACACTTGAGATCTTCAAGTATTTCCTATCATATTGATGGTACATTTATTTTCATTAGAGAAATTCAAGGCCTTATGAATTGATTTATATAAGAATTGGGTCCTGTAATTAAAGATCAAAGCCAAAGTATCCCACTAATATCCTCTAAAAAACATTGAAATCAAGTTTATATGGATATTGTAATATTTTTTTTAATGGAAATGGGATTCATGTTAATTATGCAAGGACTATCCATTCCCAATATAGCACTAATGCAGCACCGTGATAGAGATCAAAAACAAGATCACAAACTAAGATGTTGCATCAAATTTTAAAACATTCATCGTGCACAATGCAATCCCATATATGATCCATAATCTCTCTAAAATATTTAGAGAATAATTAAGCAACTTGATTTAATGTCTTTTGATGGGTAAGTGGACCATACCAACTAAGAAAGCAAAAATGATTAAAATTCTTTGATTTCAAAGTCACTCCACTCATTTTATTTGGCCAATAAAATTTTGATATTTTTGAATACTTTAAATTTTATTTTATTTATCTTACTTTCTTTCCCTTTGTATTAGAACAAGTCATCAAATCATGTTATAGTATTTTATTAGCTTCTAAGACTGTTCAAAGTTATATGGCTTGAAGAGGCAAATAACTAGAACAATGCTTTATACTTTTAGATTCATTGCATAAAAATTACTTCTTGCTTATGCAAATTTCATGTGGAAATGTTTGATGGTTGCTCGACTCTTCGATGAAACTTGGTGGCTAATCCCTTAGGACTTTGGTAAGTCCTTAGTTATGAGTTCTCACCCTTACTCCTCTTTTTCAACATAAGTCTCATCTCATCTACATAACCTCAATCCTAGTTTTCCCCTTTCTCAAAACACATCTAACCTCTTCAAAACTCTCCCAAACATTATCTTACATCCCTCATAACCTCTGAAGGCCTCAACTCTCTAATAATCCTAAGATACCCAAACCGAAAGCCCAATATAGGGATAAAATTTTCTATTATGAGCAATCGGATTAAAAACATAACAACTTCTGAACTATTAATTCAAAATTCATAAAAATATCAACATTAGTTCCTTAACATCCCAAACCTTTGATCTAGAGTTCCTCGTCTTTTCCTCCAAATAACATTTACTCTTCTATAGCCTAGAAGTTTCAACATCAAATATGCCCAAATCCTGAAAACGTTCTCACCACTAGTCATATAACCCTTCCACCACCACCTTAAAAAAGACATCAATCAAGTTGTTGTTTTCACTATAAAGATCCTATAGATGGCATATCAAGCATGCACCATTGAAAACTATGGTTGAGAATTGAAATCTCCAACTATGCATGAGCTTCAAACATTGATATTGAATGAATAAGTGAATACTACCGACAACATGGTTCAAAAATAAATAAATGGGCACAAATAGAAATTTCAATAATAACAAATAGTTGGCAAGACATAACAGATCAAAGCTTGATCAACTCGTCAACAATCCTAATGGAGTGGTGTTTTTGGAATGTTAACACATCTGAGTTTATTAAAAATGCACTATTGTTATTCATAATGCTTGATGATATTGTTGAGGAAGTTGGAGAACATCTAGTGGTGCAAGTGGTAACAAATGGTATAAATGCATATCAGAATGAAGTATGTTAATGGAGAAAAGAAAACAACTATAGTAAACTCCTTGTGCTACCCATTATCTCGATTTGATGCTAGAAAATCTTCAAGACTTGCCACAAATTTAAAATGCTTTAATTAAAGCAAAAAGAGTTAGCAAGTTACTTACTACCATAATTGAGTATTGAGTTTAATGAGACAGTTTACTAGAAATGATCTTATTAGACTAATCATCACAAGATTTACTATTGTTTATTGGACTTTATAAAGAAATTTGTGGCATGAGGAATCAATTAAAGGCAATGTTACTTCCAAAAAAATTTGAAATGGCAATGTATGGGCAAAATAATATGAAGGGAAACTAGTATATATATATATATATATATATATATATATATATATATATATATATATATATATATATATATATATATATACATACATACATATATATATCTTATAAAGCAATCTAAAAATTAGTAAATGGGGCAAATCGTGCTTTGCATTTTGGTAGATCTTTTTTAAATCCTCTTTCATTTTTAAGGTAGCATCTTTGAATGCGTAGAGGTTAATGTTGATTTATACAAATGTATTGAGAGAATGATAAGCTCATCAAAAGATTTTGAGAACACTGGACAACTTCAATAATTCATCACAAAAATGTAATGTTCAGCTCATCACAAAAATGTAATGTTCAGCATGAGAGCGGTCTAATTATCATGCAGAACATGTTCACCTGGTAAAATATCTAATACTTTTACTTGATATTAATTTTATTGAATACATACTTAATGATATTATAATTTTATTTTTTTTCTAACTCAAGATTTTAGAGCGTCGGTGAATGCACTTTGAAGAAAAACCACTAAAATTAAAAGCATTTGTAGCCATAGTTCTAAGACTAACGTGTTTAGCTTCAGCAAGTTAAAATATTTTGAGCATATCTAATAAATTTTACTTAATATTAATTTTGTTGAATATATACTTAATGATATCATAATTTTATGTTTTCTAACGCAAAATTTTAGAGTGTTGGTGAATGCGCTTTGAAGACAAAAAACTAGAATTAAAAGCATTTGTAGTCATAGACCTAAGACTAACTTGTTTAGCTTCTCCATGTTAAAATATTTGGAACACATTCAATCAAATAAATGCAAAGAGAAAAAAAATTTTTTGGTTGCGACTAAAATGAACAAATTGGTTTATGTCAAGTACAATAAGAAAGTAAAAGATAACTCAAGTTAACTTCACACAAAGATAATAATAATCCTTTTAATTCTTGATAATTTAACAGCTGATGATCAATGGCTGGTTAAATAAGTTGAGGAAGGACATGAAGAAAGTGATATCGGATCAAATAATAAAGAAGATATTAAAATTTATCCTACAAATGTAACAAAAATTTGTAAAAGTTCACGATATTTATGAAATGTAAACAAGGTCAAACATCAAATAACTCGAAAGGTCAAATAAGAAAATAGTCTTTATTAAATATATAATAAATTATTGTTTAAGATTTCCTTATTATAAGTGTACTTACTATGAAAATATTGATGCAGAAAAGAAGAAAGCAAAAGTGTTAGATGAATAAAGATGAATGGAATGACTAACAATAGAGTCATGGGGAGGATGATGTAAATATTAAATATCACAAAGATTCTTTGGACCATCCCATTAGTGAGGGTGAACATGATGATGTTGATTTTAGGGCATAAAAGACTTCATTTTAGCATCTAGTTATATTCTATATAACTAATTTTTATGTTTTTTGAACTCGAAACTTATATTTGGCTTTTTAAAAGTTTGCATTCTTTCTTAAGGCTATGTTTTTTTAGAACTTTGTATTTTTTAAATTTTTCTTAATTTTATGACTTCATTTATATTTTTAATTGGAAGCCTATGTCTCGATTCAATTTGAAACCTAAGTTTTGTTTCGATAGAAAAAATCGTTCGGTTTTCGATATATTTTTTTAAACCTTGTTCAAGCCTAAAGCTCTTCATCTCGATTAAATTTGAAACCTAAGTTTTGTATTCTTTGAAAGAATGAATGCCTTGTTGTGTTAATATCCTCATCTTGATTATGTAGATCAAGACAGCATCTTGCATATTAGAATAGGTTTGACAAACAACTTCCTATATTTCTTGGGAGGTAGCAAGGAGCATTCAATTTCCACTAATTTTTTGCTACATAGAACTCCAAAACTATGACAAAAGAGTATTCCTCATCCGTTGCATAGAACTTTGGATCTGTATCTGGTTAAGTTTCAGAAAAGTGACTTACCCTCCCTTTCCCCTTTAGAAATGCCTTCACAATTTGTGACCATTGAGGATGGTTTCTTCCATTCAATAGATATGTGTAGTTAATATTATAAAGTTTACCATTTGATGAATGTTGGACAGATAAAGTGATAATTCCTAAATTACCCAATTGATTTTTAAAAACTTCAAAGATTTCAAGGAAGAGAATATAAAGACAAAGAAGTTAGATTTTTAACAAAGATTGATGAAAAAACCCATGGAATACTGCTTGATCATGGATCAAGACATAAAAAAGGCCATAAGATAAAACTACGATGAAGGATTATTATTTTGAATTGAGGATAATAGATAAAATGAGAGAAAATAAGTGTCGTGTGGCAAGAAGGTATAAAAGAAAATGTTATTTGTATAGAATCATGCAAATGAACACAAAATTATAGTTAATAATGAGAACAATAGCGGCGCCAAAATAGAATCACTCAATGGACATTAACTATGGGGAAGCAGGAAATAGAACCTACTTTGATACCATGATGAATAAAGAAAATAAATGTTGACTATATATGGAAAATGGAGAAATCAACTTCTCTTGATATTTCATCCTGTATAGTTGGTCACCCTTCTACCAATATTTATGCAAGGCAAAGACCAAATGACAAAAAAGCACTTCTCCTAATCAAATGCAAAAAAAAAAGAACAATAAATTAATATATATTCTTGATTTTGTAATATTAAGTTAACTATTTATATGCCAGGCTTCAAATTTCACATATGAAAATTACACATGAAAACCAAGATACCTTGAATTGCCACAGTGGATCCCTTGGATTGTTGCCTTAGATTGCCAATAGTTTCCACAAGAGTGTCAACTTTTTATTAAGTAAATGTATCCTTCAAAATCAAGCGGCGTGACAGATATTAAAGCCTAGCTAAATAGGCTTTATTGAGGTTATGGATAATTTTGAGAAAGTTATATCTGAACAAAGACTCGTGTACTTAAGGTTCTCATTTGATATAACCTAGCTGAATTAGAATGTCATTTACAACTGTTATTTTCAAAAAAAGGAAGCAATTTGTTTTATGTGGTAATTGTTTAGTTTGAACCTACGAAATGTATAGAGAAAGTTCAACTTAAATTAAATTATCAAAATGTCTATTTACTTACACATCTATATAGAAGAACCAAAGAAATAATGCACTTAAATCTGCATGGTTTTGATAGACGAATATCATTTTATATACAAAAGTCTATCATCTACAAACTTAATTTTTTGTTAACTCCTCTGATTATAAGATCAAGACCATCGAAAATTACCGATAACATGAGAACAATGCAGCGATTAAAATTAAAAATTTATTATTAATGAACCATGAATCATTCATATATTTAGAACCACTAAAATTGTTTTATGCAGTGAAGGATAAGCACACCTAGACTTTCAAGCTTCTTCTGCTCAACATTCTTACATAACTATCTCAGTTTGCTTTCCGGAACCATCTCCTCAATAGATGCTATTGCCCCTCTTTCACTAACAAAGTTGTTTCACACTTTATTTTTCTTAGTTTTGCCACTTTCCATCTTAGCTTTCTCATTTCTGCAATATCTTGTCTACATGTGATGTAGTCAAATAATTATTGTTGTTGTTGTATTGTTGTTGTACCCTATGGTGGAAGCAACCTATGATCTTGCTAGGTTGGTGTTCTTGGATATATCTCTCCCTTTCCTTCACTTGGTTTCCCACGGTTTTCTGTGTCCTTGGCTGTTGTGCGTTGCTTCGGATTCCCCCTTGGCAGCTGTCCACGGTTTCCTGTGTCCTTCGCTGCTGTGTGTTGCTTCGGATTCCCCCCTTAACAACTATCCATGATTTTTTGTGTCCTTGGCTGCTGTGTGTTGCTTTGGTATCCCCTTTGGCTGCTGTCCCCTGGGTTTTGCTGTTGTTTTTCAGTATTCCTATTGGTTGAATGGATGGTGCTTTTACTTCCTCCATTTAATGCCTTTTCTCTATATAAAGGGACTGTTTTCCTGAGTTAGGGGGAGTTTTTGGTGAAGTGTTTACATACAAACCTGCGGGTTTTAAATATTATTAAAAATATGATTAAAAAAATATAAAAAAAAACCTGCGGGTTTTAGCTTGCGAGCTAGTTTCCTACTCCCTTCTCCTCTTTTACTTCGTCTTAGTCTTCTACCTCTTCTTCTCTATCCACGGTTCCCACCCCATCTGTATCCTTCTTCTCTTGAGAGCTTGGTGGTGTATGCTGCCTCGTTTTGGCTGGTATTTGCCGGAGGAGTGTGGACTTGTGCCGGATCATTTCAGTGGTGGATTCCGGGTTAGATCTATCCTTTGAGCACCTATCCTTTATATTTCGAGCTTTGCAGGTGAGGTAACCACTTGTTGGTTGTTCTAAGGGTAGCTTTATCTTACTTTTTTCTTATTTGTTTTTTCCCTTTGGATTTCGTATATGTTTTCTAAATAGACTTGTTTCTTCTTTATGCTTTATTTTGTGGATGTTCATGAGTTATTGAAAGGAAGAATTCCCTAATTGCTTTCCTAAGTGTTCTCCATTAATTTTAAGAAACTTAGGTCGCATCAACATGTCAGTGTTTTCTTTGTTGCCGGCACCTATTTCCAGAGAGCATATTAGCCTATATCCCACACAAGCGAACAGCTATAAATTTTGAAAACTCCATATTTAAATAATCAAAAAATTCCATCATATTGAGTAATCAAAAAAATGTCCTCGAACCAGAGAGCTGAAGTTATTTAAGATAAAGCAAAAACTAGTAAAAGTAGTTCCCGTACAAAAAAACAAAACACAACATAAGCAAACCTATGGATATAATGCTATGCTTAAACCGTAGGAAGACACCACATCTTAATCATGCACTATTGCAAAATCACCAAAAAAATTCGAAGAACAAAAATCTCAGCATATCCCCACAAAGAAAACACATAAATGCTGCTGCAAATATTTCTTTAGCATCACTGCCATCATATATCTGATACTTTTGACACCCGCCAACTTTCTTAGCAAAGTTCATCTCATGCACTGCTAACCTTAGTACTTAACATATAAAATCAATATATATCTCATGCGCTGCAGTGGTTTCGCCACAATGCTAACCTCAAGATGCTGAGCAGCTTCTGTTGTCAAACCTACTGTAGCTGCAGCAAGCCCAATTAACCCTCCCTGACACATAAAGAGAATACTATTTCGATAAAATATAAAAAGGGAATAAACCGATTGTTTCTATTGGCAAGACAGGAATATGTATCACGAGTATGGCAGGTAAAAACGCTTATCAGTACAGAAAACCAATATTAGACACACCTTCCTATGGTTTGCCTGCGGAGAGTAAGTAAATTCGGTGACCAACAGGTTGATCACAGCGGTTATCTTCTCATGCTCTCCAGCCTGCGCTAGTTGTTTCACGATACCTTCGATCTGTTAAAATCTCCCAGTTCCACATAACAGTAAGATCTGCAGATCTTAAACGGAAGAGGCAGAAAACCAATCGCACAAAAGAATGGGAATAAATTACCTCGAGAGCCGCATTCTTTCTCTTCTCGTAGAGTTTATCTGCAAGGTTCCTGAGAACCGATGTCGGAATTATAGACAGCGCGTCCGCCATTCAGCAGCCAAGGAAGGAATTCGCCTGAGAACAATATCAAGAGAGGATCGGCGAGGAAACGCACTCGCGGTCTATCTTCCACTCAATCTGAAAACCCTTAGATCAATTGTGAGAAACTGCCGAAAAAAAACCAAATGCGAGAGCGAGGGGATATCAGCGACAGGATGGGCAGTCGGTTCAAAAGCTTCTATAAAATCAAATAATCGTAACCCTAAAGCCCAAATTCGGGATGTTGGAGACGGCGGAGACGACGTTCAGGTCGGAGAACCATTTCTCACTCCAAAAGCCTCCCTCACTCCCTCCCTCCCTCCCTCTTTTTACTGCCTCTCTTTCTCTCGACGGAGCTAGCGCTTACCGTTGAGAGCGAACGCCACGGACACGGCGCTTGACCCTATCGAATCCGGGAGCGGTTTATTTGCGGTTTCGAGAAAAAGCAACAAAGCGGGAAACGGATTAGGAAACGCATTTAGGGTCTTTTAATTGGATGTTGCTTTGAGAAATTTACTGTTGGGATGCTGTTGATTAATTTTTTCCCTCAATCATATTTTAAAATAATATATATGTGAATTTACATATGATAATTTATATATTTCATATTTAAATTTTATTATTTATATATGTACCATCTAAAACATCAAAACAAACTCAAAAACGCCATCTCTTGTTAAAATCCTTAACGCTATCAACAAGTTATAATCATATCGTTACATGTGTTGTCGGTGGCATTAATACCCTCATATAAGAGCTTGTTCTAGCAACATCTTCCTCTACGCCCTGCTGATGTCCTTGCCTGTGAACTCAAACAAGTATCTCGCAATATTGGTTAATCCCATTAAGGAGTGATACATTGCCAAAAATCACATTGATCCGGCACGAATCTCAAGGTAATTTACAACCATCTGAACTACAATCTTATCATACTAATAGTCAAACTAAACGTTTTGACAAGATGAACCCGATGACACCAAAATCGGTCCAATCCGAGTCTAAATGGGTTCGAATAAAGGAGCTGAAGCATACTTGGAAGCTAAAAGCATTAATTTAATAATCAAATGATTTTTAAATCTGCCATATTTATAGTGATTCGAGCGGCTCGATGAGATGAATCCAACGAGCCTAAAATAACTTAATTTTAACATCATTAAGACACTTAAATGCATGATGAAAGTTCTATAATCAAAAGAATCAATATAAACCGTCTGATGGAGCACTCCTAAGTTGTCTTAGATTTTCTCCATGCATTCTTCACATGAGGGAGAGGAAGGAATGATAGAGAGAGTAAGTAACACCTCTCTTGCATGTTTTAGTTATCGCTTTCACCTACGACTGCCAGCCATTGTCATCGATAACCACCATCATCACCGATGACCAGCTTAAAAAATCATCACTTACTCCAGAATACTAAGAAGATTTAACCATGTTATTGGGTATATTGTCCACCTATGGACACTAATTTCCTAAAATTCCTCTTGGGAAAATTAAGCCTTGTTGTTGGGCATAGATCATCCATCTGTGGACATTTGATCTTTGTACTCTTCCTCTTCTTCAACAATGAAGAAAGGAGGATCATTGCATCACTTACTACATACTACATATGAATTTTGCAATTGGGTCAGGCTTCATGATTTTTTCCCTTTTTAAAATTTTTATGTAAAAAATATTCATGTCCTACTATTTTTATATGTTTGTGTTAAATCTTTGTACAAGTAAAAACGTGAAACATAAACTCTACCGACTCAAATTTTCTAGCAAACAACAGTTTGGTGCCTTCTATGAGAACGATTCCTGACTGGGGGAGAGCAACCTTTGTTGTAATCTCAAAACGTATTTCGCATCAACTACTTGGGCATGGTTGAAGCAAGATAGTCCCTTTGTCATGATATATTATAAGGTTTAAAGGAGGTCCTTTAATATAAAGGACAATCTTATGCATTGTTCTATCATTGCTCAAGCATCAGTTATTGATGCGTCAATTTCGTAGAAGCATATTTAGATCGGGGGGACAACTTTCACTGCAACATCAAATGCGATTGTGGAAAAAAAATCCTCCAATATTGTCAACGTCCGAGATAATATTATTAGCAACCATTTTTTATAAAGCTCTAAAAAAATGCAAGAATGCTTTAAGTAAATTTCAAGCCCTATACAGTCCCTAGCTAGACTTCTACTTAGGAGTGGAGCCATAAATTTTAATTAGTGGGGGCACAAATTAATTATTTTTAAAATACTCCCTTTCTTTGTGAACTTTTTCCTTTAAATTTAATATTTTTATGGTGAAATAATATCTTGATTAGGGGTGTAAGTCAGCCAAACTGGCTTGTGAGCCAACTCGAACTCGATTCGGTAATGAGCTTGAGAGTCTAGCTCGATAGCTTGTATATTAAACGAGCTCGAGTTTGAACTTGATGGGACTCGGCTTATCAGTTCGCGAGCTGAGCTCATTTAATATTACATTAAAAAATTAAAAATTTGTATTATATAAAGACATTTGTTGTTTCCAATGCAACCAAAAAATATAAAATATTAATTACATTTAATGTAAATTGTTGCCCCTAACAAATTTTCTTTTCGGAAAAGCTACCACCTGGTTGTTATTTGAAAAAAAGCATTAAATATATTTTTAAAAAGTCTGCCAACCTCTTCTCCCAATAAAAAAAACAAATGCTTTCATGTTCTTCTCTATCGGGTGGCCCGTCAATGGATCGAGAGGTAAGCTCTCAATCTCTTTCTCTAGTGAGCCAAGCTGGCAAGCAGACATTCCAACTTCTCTAGTGAGGTAAGCTCACAAGTCAAGCTCAAGCCGGAGGAAACTCAGGCGAGGACCCCCACTATAGATCTGCCCCTTCTTCTTCTCATTGGACAAGGTTATAGTCTCAACCTTAAAAAGGAAGTAACGGCTTAAAGATAAACCAATTTTCACATTTTATTTGAGATACACACGGCATTCGCCCCCTCCCAATCAAGGTATAATCTATCCCATGGAGATTTGATTTAACCTCTTCTATATAAGTTAATGTCATCGAGCAACACTATGACAAGCAATCTCAGATAGGTCAAGCATCATTGGTAAATTCTTTTGGTTTCCTCCACACAGGTTAACTTCATCGTGCAACGCTCTGACAAACAACCTCAGATAGATCAAACATTGTGGATTTTTTCGTAGTGGTGTTAAATATTTTAAAATCCCAAAGAAAAGCATCATAGTTGTGCCCACTTTGTCTAGAAAAATAACGATGTGCATGGCATAATGGGTGGGTCTACGCTACAGGCTTAGGTGACAATGAATGCCTCTAAGGTTCACAGAGGGGGCAAGTCCCAGTCAACAAGGCCAGGACTTTGTAGGTGCACTAACCTAAGGCCAATGACTAAAGATCCTACCATATACATTTGGGTGGGAAAGTAAATGGCAGTCCAGTGTGTGCTAATGTGTTGCCATTTGACATACAATGAGAAGTCTTAACAAGTTGCAAAAATTATACCTAACTATGGCGCGTCGGGGCATTTTCATAGACCCCTCGAAAAATGTAGGAGCATTCCCATAAGGTTCATGCAAGCGTGACCCGCTAACCAATGTATATGCAAGACTCGACGTACCTCACAAGCAAAAAAAGTAAAGAGAGGAAAAACATAGATGAGAGCAAATACTATTCAAAAAGGAAGGCAAGCAAATGGGAATCTAATTAATAAGTAATTCAACACTTACATTTATCCAACATATACATGTCACCATAGAACATAAAATATTGTGGGAATTTTCTAACATGGAGCATAAAGATAGGCTATATATGATCACATGAAAATCTACTAGCATGGAACATAGGGAACTTGTTATTGTAGACCATAGAGGAAAAATCATACATAAAGCATGTAAAAGCTCAGTAACACGAAACATAGAGGAAAACCGTACATGAATCATACAAGAACCTTTTAACATTAACAAAACATATTTGAATTTTATTTTTATACATGCTTGCAATTAAAACATAGGACATATGAAGGTATCTAGCATAATTGTAAACCCATTCATCATGTGATATCGAGCATGCTTCTAAACATATTTCATGAAACAATAACACATGCTAACAAATGAATCTCAACACAAGCGATCTCTTCACATCAAAATTATTTCAAATAACACATTACAACTTTAACCCTTCCTTAAAAAAATTTGAATATAGCAACAAGTTTGATTTCTTTTCCATGCTTTAAGGAGGAAACTTAAAGAGCGATTTTCCATAGAGAAACTCATTTAGAGAAATATTGGTTTCCAATATAAATGAAAGTATATCCATATAGTGAAATCTTACTTTTATTGCATACTTCATATCAAACTCAGCTTGCAACCACAATTATCATTCATGGAACAAAAGAAAGGCTCATAATCCCATACTCCTCCAAAGAATTTAAACATATAATGCTCTTTGCAAACAACACTATAAAAATCTGTTCTTTCTCTTATTAAAAAGTAGAACTAAACATGATACTTCAACATACAAGTGCGTAGAATGAATTTTTGGAACCTCCACACCTCACGTAGGATGAGCTTAATAACAAACATACATCAATTCCTATCAAGGCAACTATTGAATCACATTATAATTTTATTATGATAAAGATGAGCTATGCTTCACACGAATGCAGTCAACGATGACTAAAGATCAAGAGAGAATTTGATCCGGCTTAGGAAATAGTCGATGATTAAAAAAACGTGATCCAAATGATTTGCATTGCTTAGATATTTATCAAACAAAAGTTGAAGACATGAGTAAGCCACATGCCTTCCACATTTTTTTAGGACAGGATGCAAATACACAATTGTAACACACTAACAGAATTAGAAACACTATTATCACTTGCTACTCATTGTTTACACTTGGGTTTTAAATCGCAGAGAGCCGTATAAAGCATATGAGAGAACATGCATACTAATGGTGATTTGAGACAAGGAATCAAGTGCAAATTTAGCCCTTTTCAAGAGCTTATATTTATTCAATTGAGCAATTAAACTTTCCATTTGATACATAAGCGTAGCATAGAAATATGAGACACATGTATATGCATACTGAAGAAGACCATAACCCTTAAGCTCAACACATAACATTTTTTTTAAATGAAACCATGAATACAAACTTGCTATCTTGCTTCCCATAAAAGCATAATAGACCATGCATAAAATAACAATGGCTTAGATTTGTACAATCAATTAATGAACAAAGAAATGTTTTAATTCTCAATGTTATGCCAATCACTATGGTTTTGAAGTATGCATGATAGGATAAATATAACTTAAATACTTGATCATTGGATTAAGTAGAAGAAATAAGCTAAGGAAGGTAAGAGAGGAAGAATGGGAGGAATAAGAGTTAGAAGAAAGAAGAGGTAGACGGGAAAAGAGAAGAGAAGGAGAGAGGGAAAAAGAGAAGAATAGGGTAAAAAGAGGGGAAGTGGTATACCTGCAACCAGAGGAGGGATTTAGCTAGGGCGGGCAGCCTCGGGCTGGCGTTGAGCTCGGCTAGGTCAAGAGTCGTCAAGGCTGAGTCGGTCGAGAGAGGAGGGGGCGGAGAGCTTCAGCTTCAGCTGCTGTTTATGCAATCGAGGTGATGAGGAAGGTATGATATGGGGCTTCTCACGTGAAATAGGGAGTCGACCTCCTGCTGCTAGGTCGGCCAAGGAAGGGAACACAAGCTTGAACACTTACCTGGGGTTTGCGAACTAAAGGAGACAGGAGGAGACGACCGGCTAGGGCAGAGGAATGGGAGAGGGGTCCTTGGCTTCTATCTCTAAAGTGAGCGAACAAGAGAAAGTAGAGGAGAGGAGAGGGGTTCGGCTAGGGCTTGAGGCGTGGGGGCTTCGTCTGGAACTCTGTTCGAACTGGAGGAGATAGGCAAGAGGGGAAGAGCATAGGAAAACTAAAGAGGGGCAGAGATGGGAGATAGGGGATTGTGTATTGAATTACTGATGCCCTAAGTCATGTCCTCTTATCTCTCTATGCCTGAGAGAAACGCATGCTAAAGCTCAAAATGAAAGCCTTCCCACTACCTCTCGTCGTCTTAGTCGCTTGAACATATAAATAAACCCTACATATATGAGGGATCAGATACAAATGACTGCACACTCGGATTCAACCCTTTAATCTAGTTTCTTGATTTAGAAATAATTTAAATTAGCATAGAAAGCGGGTTGGAGGTTAGCCTTGATTAATTGGGTTGATTTGACTCAAATTTGGGCTTAAATTGGGCTCAATTTAGTTCAACTCGAGTTGATTTGGGCTCAATTTGTTCTGATAAAATTAATCTAACAAATTTGACCCAAATCAGTACATATTTGAACTAAATTGGGTGTGACGAGGCTCAACCAAGTCGATAGAGTACGATCAAGGGTAAATGCATGGAAATCAAGGCCAATAATCATATCTCAAATATACATAAATGACTTAATTTTCTCTGGGGGCAAGTTCACTTCAAGTAAAAAATAAGTATCAAGCTCATTGATGTAGCTCAAATTTTAAATCAATAAAATTTTTAAATTTTGAATCAAGTAGACTCAATTTTGTTCATGTTTTAAAAATTCTAGCCTCATGTACTTCTTTTTCTTAAGGTTAGATGTGAGTCATCATATTTTCTTGCCTTAGAAATAAATCTTTTAGTGATAGAGGATGCCCTCTTTGGCATCATCCTAGTTTCAAAATTCAATTTTAAATCCTTTGTGTAGAGCAAGTTTCCTCTCCATAAAACCTTTTAGTGGTGGATAACGCCCTTTGCAGTACCATCCTAACTTCAATTTTCAAATTCCATATCTTATCTTCCATGGGAAGTAATGCTTCTTTCCCACAATATCTTCTAGTTTTCTTCTCCTTAAGGTTAGATGTGAGTCATCGTGCATTCTTGCCTTAGGACTAGATCCACTAGTGATAGAACACGCCCACTATGGCATTGTCCTAGTTTCCTTATTTGAAAATAGACTCCCCATTTAAGTTCAAATCCCTTAAGTGATGGACAACATCCTTTGTGGCACCATCCTAACTTCAAATTTCAAATCTAGATTCGATTCTCTGTGGGAAGCAATACTTCCTTCCCATATGATCATCCAGTCCTGATCTTCTGTATAGAGCAAGTTTTCTCTCCCAAAAGATTATCAACTAGTGATAGAGCACTCTCTTCGTGGCACTATCCTAGTTTTAAAATCCAAACTTGGTCTCCTATGGGAAGCAATGCTTCCTTCTCACAGGGTCCTCCAGTTTTCTTTTCTTTAAGGTTAGATGTGAGTCGTCGTGCATTCTTGCCTTAGAATTAGATCTTCTATTGGTGGATAACACCCTATATGGCACCATTCTAGTTTCAAAATTCAAAATTTTTGACCCGATTTTATATGGGAAGCAATGTTTCCTTCCTATGATATCATCCAGTTTTCTTCTCCTTAGGGTTAGGTGCTCTCTTTTTTCCTTAGGATTAGACTTCCTAATGATGGAGTACGCCCTCTATAACACCATCTTAATTTCAAATTCAAACTCAGTCCTCTATAGTTAGGAGTTCTTCATTCCTATATGACTATTCAATCTTCTTCTCCTTAAGGTTAGGTTCTTTCCTTCCTTAGGATTAGATCCACTAGTGGTAGAGTACGCCCCTCGTGGCACTACCCTAGTATCAATTAAAATATCATAATCAAGCCTTCTTTTCCTTAAGGTTAGACCATCCTTGCCTTAGGATTAGATCTACTAGTGGTAGACTACGCCTTCCCAGCACTACCCTAGTATCTATTCAAAACTCAATCCTCTAGGGTTAGGTTTTCCTTTCCCTTAGAATCAAAATCCAGACTCCGTCCTTTGTAGTTAGGAATTCCTTCCTTCATATACGGTCACTCAAGTTTTCTTTTTCTCTTGGGATAGACTTTCCCTTCCTATAGGATTAGACCCGCTAGTGATAGAGTACGCCCTTTGTGGCACTATCCTAGTATCGATTTAAATCCTGATTCCCCAAAGATAGACCTTTCTTTCCCTTATGATCAGAATTTCAGACTTGACCTCCCAAATCGATCAATGCTAATATGTGCAATAGAACTTCATTCTATTATATATATTGGGGGGTCCATTTATTGACCTCATTTTTTATGAGGTCATTAGGACCCAATCTAAATTTCAGATTAATCCAGACCTTAGGATCAATTCAGATCTTAGGTCACTCCAGAATCTAGATCAATTTTGACTCTAGATTAATTTTAACTCCAGATCAGTCTAGCATCCAGACTAATCCAAACCTTATGATCTATCTAGACCCTAGGATCTTCCAGATCAGCCCAGACCTTAGGTTCCATCTAGACCATAGGATTCTTCTAGACTCCAAACTCTAGGATTTCTAGACTCTAGGATTCTCTTAGATTTCAAACCCTAGGATCTACCCAGGCCCTAAGATCAATCTAGATCTTAGATTCAAATCAATTCAAACCTTAAAGTTCAAACCCACCCAGATTTTAATCAATTCAAGCTTCAATCAATCCTGACCCTATGATTAATTCAGATCCTTGGCTAATCCTGATTCAAATTAATCCAGACCTTTGATCAATTCAAATCTTAAACCAATCCAGATTTTAATCAATTCAACCTTAAATTAATCCAGCCTTCAATCAATTCAAATTTCAAATCAATTTAATCTTTAATCAATCCAGACCCTAGATTTATCTAAGTTCCAGATAAATCTAGGCCCTAGGATCCAGTCAGACCTTAGGATCAATCCAATCTTTAGAATCAACTTAGATATCAGACCTATCCAAACATCAACCCATTCAACCTTCAATAAATTCAAATTCAAATTAATTCAAGCTTCAAACCCAGCTAAATTTTAAATCAATCCAGCTCAAGACCCAGGCTCTAGTTCTATCCTTAATTCAGCATTCAAACCAATGTCAAACCCAGCTTAAGACCTATCCAATCATTAATAATCATTCAAATGATTATAAATAATTAGGATAATTTAAATTTAAAATTTGAAACCCAAAGTCCAATTCAAATCCAGAAATCCATACTCAAATTTAAGGCTAAAGATCTAAGTCCTGAAAGCCTTTTCTAATGAATTTTCAAACATTTCAAACCTAAGTCAAATGGCCTCTAATTTAAAGTCTATCAATTGAATATTGATAGAACATATCTCTAGATGAAACCCTTCAAATTTGAGCTCAATCTGAGGTCTCTAACCTCAGAAACTGTATTCAAATCTAAAGGCTGTAAAATCTTCAAATATTTACGGCCTATGGCACTGGACCTGTCATTCAATGGACTTTGACCTTAGAGCTTTCCCCAAAGCTTTTAACCACCTCTAATAGTCTCATAATATCAAATCAAACTTGTTAAACCCATTCCCAGCTCCTGGGTCAACCTAGTTGACCAAGTCAACCTAGGTTGACCTAATGACCTATTAAGGGTCCAAATAGGTGTTCTAACCGAAATGACCTTCCTGATCCCTTAAACCACTTCCAATAAACTTTAAATATCATTTGAAACTTGTTGAGCCCATACTCAGCCCCTGTCAACATGGTTGACCAAGTCAACCTAGGTTAATCTAATGCCCCTTTAAGGGAAAAATGGTCAATTTGACTATTTGGACCAATTCAACCCCTGAAAACACCTCGACCCGACTTCAAATGTCATTTCAAGTCCATTGAGTTCAAACTTGGGTCCTGTGTCAACCTGGTTGACCCATTAGCCCATTAAGGGTCTAAATGGGTTATTCCAACCCATTTGATCAAATCAAACCACTCAAGCTTTCAAACCTATTCCAAAAGATGTCCTAAACATGTCCAAAATCCTTATGAGCCAAATCATCTTAGGTTTGACTTGGTCAAATCTAACCCATAGTCAAATATATGGCTATAGTCAAGATTTAACCATTTTAAATCTTCTAACCCATTCCAAACTCCAAAATAACTCCAATCTATGAGCTCAACACACCTCAAACTCTGGTCAATCAAAGTCAAGTTTAGTTGACCAAGTCAACATAATAAGACTTGGCCAAACTATTTGAATTCTTCTTTCAAACATTCAAACCTCAAATCCTAACCATCAAACCTTCTCTAATACAACATTCCAGCACCCAAGGCATCCTCTTATGCCACATCACTAGTCCACATGGCAAGTGGACTGGTCAAACAATCAAAACAAGCATTAAATGGGTTAAACTTGGTCAAATCACCCCTTAAGCTTAATTCCCTTTAATCTAAACCTCTCCAGCTATTTGGACAGACTCTAGAACATTCCTAGGCCTTTCTTAGCCATTAGATCCAAATTAAATGGCTCTTAATCATCCCATGCTCAAATGGGGACCAAATGACCTTTCCACCTAGGATGTCCTTGGGTTATACCTTCTCCAGCTTTCCAACAACCCTCCTGGACAAATGACACTTATCTGGGGTCCAAACAAAAAAATCCCAGCCCTCCATTCAATCCGGAGGGGATTGAATATGGAAAAACTACCTAGAGAGCTCTCATTGAAGACCTAGACCTTATCTCTCCAACG
The DNA here is from genome assembly GCA_019925795.1 of Dendrobium chrysotoxum. Lineage (NCBI taxonomy): Eukaryota > Viridiplantae > Streptophyta > Magnoliopsida > Asparagales > Orchidaceae > Dendrobium > Dendrobium chrysotoxum. The sequence goes on along the minus strand of CM034314.1, from coordinate 89,856,453 downwards.
AGACTCTCTCAAGCCTAGCCCCGAATTCCTTTGAGCTTCCTAGATGTTTCCCAACCTTTCCCGACCAGAACCCCACCGATCAAAGCTCGCCGGCGATCAGATTTAGGCGAACCAAGGCTTAATCCATCCAGGGGTTATACAGCTTGATCAAGCGTGTTTTGGACCGCGATTTCTAAAGCAAAAAGGACCATGGACAATCTACAAGTGCAACCATATCAAGTTCTCGAAGATCCAATGATAAAAATTCCTAAAAACCCTAGCCTTAGGTCATGGTAGTTGGGATTAAATAAGTTTTATTTTAATGCATTTTAATCCATAAAAAATATCCACAAGATTTCTGTTCATATGATGAACTTAGGTTTAAAATTTCAACTGATTTAGTTTACCGGATCGAGCCAATGAGCTTAAAAACCCATTCTATGGTTCGATCGCTATGTACCCTTAGTGTAGATTTTCTGGGCCCTTGATCACCGATCAACCGCCCAGATCAAGTCATTTCGCGTGTTCTTCCAACTGTGGATCTAATCCCGCGGTCATCTACTCCGTCCGGCTCAATCTGAGCTGTTGATTTCGAACAACGGAGCATCCAATGGCCAAGAGGAGCCGCTGACATGGATAAGTCGATACTTCGTCCGCGGTATCGATTAGGCAATCATTGCCGGCAGTGTAATCATTGCGGCTGTAGCCAATGATTAACCCGTGGTCAGATCCCTCTAATCCAATCACGCTACATGTCTGACCGCCGGCGCTGGCACCACAAAATCCTTAAAATAATTTAAAATTAGTTTTAAATTCAAAAAATAAAAAATAAATATTTAAAATTAATTAAAAACCCAAAATTAACATATTATATATAAAAATTTTCAGAAAAATAAATACTTTAATTTAAAATCAATAATGATTTAAAATATTAAACATACTTTGAATTAATTTTAAATATTAAGTATTAATTACTTTAAATTAATATTTAAAGTAAAATGATTGAAATATTTAATAAAATCTAAAATTTTATTTTAAATTTATTTTAATATTTCAAATCAATAATTAAAGCATATTCATTTTAAAATTTCATTTGATTCAAAATTTAATTTAAGATGTGTTATTTAATTATTTTGAAGAATTCTTTATATATTAATATACAATTAATAAATAATTAATATTAATTAAATATTTCGAAATATTTAACATTTTTATGTTAAGTATTTCAGAAAATCAAAGAAGTATTTTTAATTATTTAATTTTAAATTAAAATTAATCCAAAATATATTATATATTTTAAATGATTTTAAGATATTTAGACATTTTAGTATTTAGTTAATATTTAATTAAATTAAATTCAAATAATTTTAAAAATTCAAGAAAACTATTTTAAATAATTCTAAAATTTCAGAGAATATTTAATATTTAATTTAATTTATTTTTAGAAACATTTTAAATATTGATTAATTTAAGATTAATTTAATAATTTAATTAACTTAAAACTTCAAAAACTCAATATAAATTCAATTTAATTTATAAAAATACATATAATACTTTGAAATTTTCAAAAAATTAAAAATTTTAATTTAAAATTATTTTTAAAATTAAAAAGTTAATTAATATTAAGCAAATTTTATCATTCAATTATTTTAATATTTAATTAATATTATATTAAATATTTTCAAAATTTAAAACTTATTTTAAAAATTTTCATTTAATAATCAGAGAATATAAATCTAATTAATTTTATTATTAAAATTCTATTTTAATATTTTAATCAATTTGATTAATTCAAATACTTAAATATCTAATTAATATTAAATTAAATTCAATTTAAATATTTTTCATAAGTCTAAATAACCTCAAATTATTTTCAAATTACAAAACCATTTTCCAAAATTATTTTTTAAAACTATTTTGACATTATTTTGGATTTTTTTTTAATTTATTTTGAATTATCTTAAATTTTCTAGAAATTCCTAAAATCAACCTATTTTCTAATATTATAATTAATTTTAAAACTACACTTATTAAATTTTGAGAGCTTTGAGAGATCTTTGGGAATTTTAAATATAAGTTAAATATATGAATAGGAATCATGGGGAATGATTAGTGAATAGTTATTTTTTAATTATTCACTAATCAAAATTTTGGATGTATTAATTATCTGCACACACTTCTACTTAGTCTATGCTCTCCTAGTTCTAAGGACTTGGTTTTGATTGTGTTTGCATCTATATGTGTATGTTAAGTCCAAGGGTTAGTAGAACTTTGATTCAAACCTATTTAGCTTAGTAACATCATTAAGGACGATAATTAAGGACTTGGTTAGAGAATTTAGAAAAATTCCAATACTTAGGATTCATATCATTTTGACTTGAAATTTTGAACATTTGATCTTAGTGATATTCTCTGCCCTAGGCAAAAGTTTCAGTAATTTTTAAAGTCATTAAACCCCTTAATTGATTTGCTTAAGATTAAACCTTTAATTAAGCATTTAAACTTCTAAAAATTCTAATGAATCAAGACTAAATCTAACAAATGCATATAATACCTCAAACTAACCAAAATTGAATCCTTAATCAAAGAAAAATAAAAGCCCCTTAACTGAACTTCAAATTTAAGCTTAATTTAATTTTAATTAAAAATTAATATTTAATTAATTTAATTAATTAAAATATTTAAAATTCCAGAAAATTCCCAAACACTTGAGAATCTTTTCTTAGGTCTTTCCTAACATTTGGAGTTGATTTCAAGGAGTTGGAAGTTCATTTGGAGCAAAATTAATAAAACATATTTAATTAAATAATTTTAATAATTCTAATAAATGCCCAAAACTTCTAAAAATCATAACTATTTATGAAAAATTCAAAATTGAGTAAACTCAAAGTCAATGGACTCCATTTAGGGTCTTATATTTATTAAAAATATCAAGCCATCAAAAATATTTTAGATTTAAAAAGTCAACAATCTGATCAACCTCAAATTAAAATTTTCAAGTAAAAACTTCTAAAATTCACAACTTTTTATAAAAAACTTTAAATCCAGCAAACTCAAAGTCTAATTACTCATTGAATGGTCTAATATTTAATAAAAATATAAAAATTCTAGAAATCTAATTAAATCTAAAAGTTAACTTTTGAACCCTTAATTAAATGATTAAAATAATCCAGAAAATTTTAAAATTTAAAAAGTATTCTTAAATTCCAAAAAATATTAAGTTAATGTTTAAATCACACAACTAACCCCCTAATACACAATAATCAGTCCAAAGATGAAATTTTTAGGATGAACTACTCCGGGCTGTGGAGCTTAGTATCCTAAGGAGGTCTGATTCCTAGAGCCTGGTTGCATAATGCCACGAATGAAATCAATAAAGTGTTAAAACTTTAAAATTAATTAATTATTTATTATTTAAACCAATTAAAATCCTTAATCTAATTATATCAACAAAGTTTTTAGGATGGACTATTCTGGGCTACGGGGCTATGTATCACAATGAGGCTTGTTCCTCAAGCCTGATGGCACAATGTCACGAACTGGTTGATAGCAAACTTAAATTAATTCAAAACTTAAAATTAGAAACTAATCAAGCTTACTTAAAATTTAATAACTTTTAAACATTAAATCAAATCAAATCACTTAATAATATTAGTTATCACTAGGTAACCTAGGCTTACGAGGCTATTAAATTAGCCATAAGGAAGGTGAAATAAACTTTACGACTTTGGTGAGCAACAAAGGTGGTAATCATTTAACTTTAAAATAATAACTTTTAAAATCAATTTCAAATTATTAATATTTAAATTTTAATTAAAATTTTTTAAGCCTCTCAACCAACTAGAATTTCAAACAACTTTAACTAACTGCCATATATAGGATATATCCAAGCCACACAGCTTATCTCACACACTTTAGATGATTTTCTAGGATAATCAACTCTAGTCTTAAGCTAGGCCATTGTTTTACTTTCCTACTGTTGTGTGCTGGATTTTTTAAGCTTTTACTGCATGCTAGTTGATAGTGGTAGAATTGATTGATTGTTTATTTAATTTTTGCACTCTGTAATGTGATTGATTATGCATTAGATCTACTCCTAAATTAGGGATGATTTGTACTAATTCAATCTTATGCAGGTGATCATGCTCATAGAGGGCATTAAAAATTAAAGTGGGCATAAAATTAAGTTTTAAAATTAATAATATTTTATATAGGTGCTTCAGAATATATAAGTCTCACTTTAAATTAAAAGAGCATGGCCAAGCATAACTGTGATTTGAATATTCAAAATTTTAAAATATAACTACTTGGGATATTAAATTTACTATTTATTTATTATGATAACCCTGCAGGTTGTTGTGTCTAGAATTTAATTCTCATTTAAATATAATTTGATGTAAATTGAGTTGTAAGTCAAAGTGCTTTGAAATAGGATTAAGCACCCAATTCAGAATTCAAAAAGGAAGGGACATCCCTTAGGGGAGAATCCCTCTCCATTTAGATATTCAAATTAGGGTGATTTCAAGTATCCAAAGTGAAAAGATAACACCCATTTCTAAAGAAAGTTTCTTTTCATTTGAATATCCGAACCCGACGATCCAAGGAGCCTGCAAAAGGACGAAGAAGTTGAGAATGAGAAGAATCCTAATTCTCAAAGTCACTTGAGTCTTAGAAGTAGAATCCGGGTTGTTGTCAGTGGTGCTCAGCCATTTTACTTTTTTTTGCAGACCCTGAACTGTAATATTAAAAGGCATTTGCCTATGGACATTAAATTTTAATTGATTTATTTATTAAGGTTAATTATTTGATATTGATTGCGATATATGATTGCATATTTTTAGTAGTTTTTTTGGTGATCTTGTATGTCGTATTTATTTTAGCCTGAAACGATAGGAGGCTCGTGAGGGTACAAACAAAATTCTTCTACTTTAATTAAATTAAAAATTTTAAGATAACATAGAACTCAAGGTTTTAAGAAGTAAGCTCGAGATCGTCGGGAGTTCTCATATGCATATTCGTTGCATCTTCTTTTTCTTTGTTAGGCACCTCCCCGCCTGCGGGTTTTGGCAGACGACCTGGCCTATGAGGGTGCAGATCTATCAAGGGGATACTTTGCATTCTTTTAGGGAAAATTTATTTTTAAAACTTTTTAAAAAATTGCTTCATATTTGATTTAAGCATTTAATCGAGTCAACTAGCATGCATGACATTAGATACAAACTTAAAAGTGTCTAAATCTTTAATTACATTTAGCTTAAGCATCAAATACCCAACATAAGTCAAAAGGGCCAATTAGGAATCTACTCTAGATGTCGGCCCGCTTTCCTTAAACTAAACTTAATACAACATCCCTACCTACTCTTTCATAAGTGACCGGACACATGATTTTAAAGTGTTTAGGTTGTTTAGCTGGCTCCCCAATCTAGGCTGGGGTAAGTCCATATTTGCATTGCATTAGCTAGGTTTGGGTCACTAATTTTTAGTATTCATTTTAGGCTTAGGTTCTCAGGCAAGCTCAGGCTATAAGACCTTAACATCTGAGAATATAATCCCAACCTTCTAATAAAATTAATCATTTAAACTTATATCTCTTTCAATCAAATTTAGGCCCAACATTTAGGATTGACTGGGGCACTTCTGAATTGTTTTAGAATCTCAGGTGCCTCCTACCCTTCTTCCATTGATTCTAGAAATAAATGTTCAATTTTGATCCAATACCGATTTAAAAACTCCAATCTTTACCTCCTTTGATATCAATCTTTGAATTCTTAAATAAAATTTCTATCACTATTTTAATCGAAAGTATTCGTAGGAAACTCCAGTTTTTCTATGATGCAATTAACTACGGGGGTTTGCACTCTTAGGAGATTTAAAAATTCAGATCGAATTTTTAAAATCAAGCTTTTTAAAACTTCAATTAATTATCTTTGAGAAATTCCAATTTAACGATCATTATCATCATATTCAAATGACTGATAGTGGATGATATTTTTTTTTTCAAAAAGATATATCGTTAAATTATTATAATTTTGATTATGAAATTAATGATCTCTTATTCCGATCATTATAGTCAAACACTCAATCAAACACTATTTTGATCCTTCGGGATCATATGTTGTCTTTCCCATAATTGACTATGATGATTAGGATAAATTTAAAGTTTTACAATCTGAACCTATTAGGGAACAATATGTTCTCCTTTCGAGGTGATATATCATTCATAATAGTGTGTTCGATTTCAAAACTAAAATTCCAGAAATTAATCTTTCTCAAGGTAAATTAATCTTTTTCAAAACTCAAACCACATTTATTTAATCAAACAACCACTTCCAAAAACATATAAATAAACACTCATTCTTCACATGAGGGAGAGGAAGGAATGATAGAGAGAATAAGAGCGACCTCTCTTGCATTTTTCAACTATCACCGCATCGACTACCACCAGCTACTGCCACCGATAACCGCCGTCATCATCGACGACCACAAAAATCATCACTTTCTTTAGAATACTAAGAAGATTTAACCCCATTCTTGGGTATATTTTTCTGTCTGTGGACATTAGTTTTCTAAAATTCCTCTTGGAAAAATTAAGAATTGTTGTTGGGCATAGATCGTCTATCTGTAGACATTTAATTTTTGTATTCTTCCTCTTCTTCAACAGTGAAGAAAGGAGAATATTTGTATCACTTACTACATACTTCATAGTGAATTTAGCAACTGGGTTAGACCCCGTGATTTTTCCCTTTCTGAGTTTTTTAACGTAAAAAAATTTCTGATCCTACTATTATTATCTGTTCATGCTAAATCTTTATACAAGCTAAGACGTGAAACATAAAATCTACCGACTCAAATTTTTTAGCACATAACAAGGTGGATGCTAGATGGTGTAAGTAATAAAATTTAGGTGTTAACTAAGTATAATATATAATTTTGAGTGATATATGATTCCCCCTAGTATATTTCTTAGGATTCATATTGTTTTTACATGAAAATAAATCTCAAAATGTAATGGAAAAATTGAGTTGGAATGAGAATATAGTAAATGCAATGAGATAACTCTTCTGATATATATACCTTAAAGTTTAACTCAAAATTTTTTTATCATTCAAAAATCAATTAATTCCAACTTTGGATCAGATTAAGATTATCAAGTAAGTAGAATTTTGGAATTTGACAAATTTTAGAACCGTGGGTTGATCAAATCGAATAGACACAAAATCAGAACGCAATATTGTTTTTATTTATAAAAAATAATGATTATTTATAAATAACATAGTTTGCTTGAATTCTAAATGAATTGTTAGCTTACATAGTTATATGAGCAATATACTTTGCCCAAGTAATATACTAGCTTTCGCCCGATAGCTCGAGTTTGGAACTTGGCTTTTAAATTTGTTTTCTAAGTTATGTTGCAATTAAATTCAATCTGACTTAATCAAAATGAGCCTCCTCATTAAATTTCTATTTATATTTGATCAAACAATTATTTTAAAGTTGGCTCGAAATTAAAATAAGCCTGAACGTGGCCAATTAAATTTTGATCCAAGTAGGCTCAAAATTGATTCAATGGAGCCACAATTCACTCTAAACTATGACCCAATCCACAGTGCCAATTTCGAGTTGACTCCAGCTCGACTCAAAATTAGACCATTCATGATCCTAATGATCGGAGGTGGAGTTCGTTTTTCTTTTTAACACGGAGTATATTGATTGTTTTAAAAAGATTATCAACAACATAGCATTTGGAGGTTTTTATATTTTTTTAGAAAGTTATAATATTAAAATATACATTGATAAGAACATTTATAATTAATAGCATCTATTCTTAAATTTAAAATTATTTCAAACACATAAAATGCTTTTGTTAAATTCATTTAAATATTATTTTTTCTCATAGGTTTCAGTGTATCACCTATAGCTTTTTTTCCTCGGAATCTACTTTATAATAAGCCAAAAAGAACATATCATGAGACAAGACTTTAATAATTGATACAATTACAGCTCATTAGAAACACTTTAATGAAAAATATATAAATCCTAAGGAAAAAATTGTGTTGCTTCTAATAAAAAAATACTTGTCTCATCAAGAACTGTTGAGAAGATTCAAATATGATTAAAAGTATTTAAAATTCAATAACTAGTGGATCTTAAAATGAATCAAATATAAATCATTTTAATAGCATTGATATATCATCGAAAATTAATTGGATCGATGAGAAATCTCGATGCATAGTTAAATTGAAAACTTATAAATTCAATTTTAAAATCATATAAACTCCAAATTTAACAAACTTTTGCCAAATTGAATGTCTCAATAAGACGAACCCAAGGATATGAAAAATAATCTAATCTGAATCCGAATGAGCCCATATCAAACACTTAAATTGTAATAGAAAAATTATAGGATATTATTTGAAGAACCAAATATCTCCAAATCTCGCATGCTGCCAGCCAAGCACCACTATCGAAACGCCATCCAACAAGCTCTGTTAGACCATCGCCCGACCACCATTGTCAAACCCTCTCCTAAATACCACCGTCAAACCATGATCACCACTGTTGAACCATGACCTAACTGCTACCATATTTTATTGTTGTTCATTTTTCCAAATATCTCATTTTTTGCCTTGTTCAAAATCGAATGATGCATTTTATATGGCAATATTCTTCTTCAAAGCGATAGTTAAACTTCATGTACTTTCTTTTATCATATTTTCTTGCATGTATGCTAAATTTGAATCATATTTCTAAAAAAATATTATAAAAATTAATGGACATTATATTAAAAATTTCTTCAACATTTCACCCTCAAACTACTGGGCAAATTGCGATAATAAATAGGATATTAGGAAATATCTTAAGAATTTTGATAGGTAGAAGCTAAGGAAATTAAGACTTACACCTTCCTATTATAGACTTCCATATGATAGTATTATCATAAAATTCATAAATAAAATACTATTTGAAATAGTCCATGGCTATAGCCCAAAGAAAAATCAGTTAATCTTGCTAGCATACCTTTAAATATAGTTTCAAATTTAGCATTCACTTTTGCACTTGATTTTTAAAGTGATTAATACAAAATATGTTGATGCAAAAATTGAAAATAAAACTATAAATAAATGTTGGAAATCATGCGTTGGTTAGAATCCAATATAAGAGAAGATGTAAGAAAATTACAAGCTAGAGCATAAGAGCTATATGAGATTATTGAAAACTTGGCACAAATGTGAAAAGACAGATTTATTAGCCCTATTTTTAATATATAGTATTTGATATCATATGAGAGTTAGTAAACCTATAAATATGCTTGATGATTCTTTTGCAAAAGGATAAAATCATCATTTATAGGTGTATACCCAACATTCTTTTTTTGATGTGGATCATATTATCATGCATGATGGAATAATTTCTTATTAGGTGGAAGGATAAGCCACCAACTGACGACAAGTTTATACTAGATATGAAATGGAGAAGCTTGCACAAGAATTGTGGAGGTATACATTGATTTCAACTCTTCGAAGAAAATTTCATTGAGATCGAAAGAAATTGATGTGACACGAGTTGTTAATGCAAGAAGAAATGGGCTAACCATGAGAGTTCAAAGCAAAAAGAAAGTAGAGGTCCCATGACAAGGAGCAAGACCAAGTATAGTAATTAGAATTTATATTTTATGTGTACGATGATTGTTGTTTAAGATCATATATTTATATTTTTAAATTTATGGTTGCAAGTATAATTTAATATTTTGAATTTAAAATTTAAAATTTACATTTTTAAAAATTTTAAAATTTGAAACTTTGTAGCTTGTGTTTTCAAATATAGAGAGAATTTGATTTTTATTAATGTGAAAATATTTGTTTGCATAAAAAGTCAAATAAACATTATCCATTCATGATCAGTGTATCTATTGATGTATAGTTTTTCCCCATCAATTATTGTATTATTTCATACCATTTCCACCACAAAATTCCCACAAAATCCTAACCTGAAGTTCCTTGCATGTTGTTAGCCATGGATTGAATAAATAAGACATAGTATTGTGCCATTGGTCATTTAAACACCTTAAACCCCTTGAGAAAATGGTTGAACACTCCAAAAATAATATATAAACATTTCTTTATCATTCACAAGTGTTTCTAGCCCTTAATCCTAAGTCTAACTCTCTCAATTAAAGCTGTAATCCCAAATAGGTGATATAGTCTAAAAAGGATTTTTCACTAGGCCTAGTCTTGTTCTAACTCATATTAAAGCCATCTAAAATCCTTAGAAATTTATGAAACCCTCAAGGGCTAATATAGACTCACTAACTTAACTATTCTAAGTATTTTTAAGTTTAGATTTATTATTTTCTCCACCCCAAAATTCAAATTCCTCTTTAAACAAGCTCTAAGGTTTGACTAGTTTAACCCTAGGCCACCCACTATTTGTCAAATCCTTAACTCCATTTAATCTCCAATATAATCAAAATCTTACTAACCCTTTGAAGAAGATTTGCAAATACATTAAAGCCATCATCTAAGGTGCTAACCCTTGGCTATATTATGATCCCTTAACCATTGTTGCCTGATTTTTGCCCTCCAACCACCGTTTGGAAAATCGTAGTTAGGTGATGGAGGTCAATGAACAATATTCAGGTGATATTGTTTTGAGAAGACTGTAATCATGCGGCATTGGTCAGAACATCGTAGTGGAGAGAGGGGTTTGAAGTATTATAGTCAGACGATGTTGGTCAAAGGATCGTAATTGGGCGACGGAGGTTAGAGGATTGTAGTCGGGTGACAGTGGTTAGAGGATATTATTCATGCAATGAAGGTTGGAGGTCAGAAGACCATCATTGAGTGAAGATGGATGAATGATCGTAGTTGGTGAGTATGGTGCAATGATGGCGGTTGGGTTGGTGTTCCGATGGCAACGATAGGGCGATGTTTTGATGGCTGCAGTTAGGTGATGGTTTTATAACAACAATATAACGGGCAATCAAGAGGTGGTCTGCGTACGATGGTTGGGTGGTGGTCCAACAGTGATACTTGGATGGTGGCCTGGTGATGTTGCCCGAGTGGAGCTTTAAGATTCCAAGAGACTCTAAGCTCTCTTGAATGTCAAACCCAAGTCCGAGCTCCAAATCCCCCTTATGTCAAGAGTCAGAGCCTATATATAGATTTTAGAGAGTAGCATACCTTATAAATATAACAAAAATTTGACCCTTGTATGTCATCGCCAACTTTGCACCTCATCGTCTCTTCAAGCGAATAATTAATGCTGTGAAGTTTTTATTTTTCCTTGTTGAGTTTTAGGTTTCTGAGAGATATGCATATGAGAATTTGAAGCCGAGCGGTGAAGAGGATGAGGACCCATAGGATCTTCTTCTTCTACCATACTCCACCTTGCCCTATAGCTTTGTCATGAATTAATTGCCTTATCTCTACCTTGTCCCGCATAGAACTTAATAAGTAATTTTTAATCATGATTGCATAGCATACTCATTATTCTCATCTCACATACCCGTTTGGCTTACCCTTTTCAACAAAAAAATATTACTATTATTACATATCTCAATCGCGTATCATACAAATACTATATTACAATTCCATATGAACAAGGTGGATTATAAAGCCACCAATCTCTAAAAATTCTTCTAATCTTTACGGTCATCATCTTCATAATCAGCAGCAGTGACCGCGGCGAATTCGGCAGCCGGAAGATCAGAAATGGCGGCGAGCATGCTCCGAATGCTGGCGGAGCGAGCAGGGCGAAAACTGAAGCTCCTACTTATTTTCTTACTGGTCGAGAAGATGCAAGAGGACTTGGAGAGGATGAGGTAAACCAGAACTTGAACAGCCAAGAAGATGACCACCCTCAGAAGAAACTTTGGTGACTCTTCCATTAATGTCAGCTCTTCCATGGCTGGTGAATTGAGGAAGTATTGATGAATATGATAATTAATTTGGTTTAGTGGCAGATGATGTTGTCTCTGTATTTATAATTGTTAATGATTTATATATCTCTTCGTTTTCTTGTTCCAGGTCAGAGTTGTATGTTGACTTTGGTCTGAATAGGATCCTTATCGGATGCGAATCAGATAGACATCAGGGAATTTAGATCCGTAAAGTTCAAAAAAAATGGCTGTCAATTTAATTTGGTCAAAACCCAACAACTCTTTATTCTTTAATCTAGATATGTTGCAAGACTTTTATTCGATGTTTTTTTTATAAGAATTATAATGTATATTAAAAAAATAAAAAAAATTTATTTCGAATAATGACATAATTTCATCAATAAAAATTGAAATATATTAAAAATATATTTTTAAAAATAGCTGACTGAAACCTTTATCTTCTAATTTTTTAATAAATATCTTTCAAGTATAAGATAAGTGTCATAAAATTAAAAGTTTGTTTAGGAGTTAGGACTGCTGTAACGTTTTATAAAATTGATTGTGACGCTGTTGTTAGAAAAATAATTTTTATGAAAGTTGATGTGGATATTATAAATATGTTGTTTTTTTTTTAAATTGAACAATTATTTTTTAAAAAATTATCACACATTAATAATTATGATGGTAAAAAGTAAATTTTCATCATAAAAATTTCTAAAAAGAAGCAATAAAATGGTAGTCTACAAGAACTATGATTGCGTGCAGAAAAAGAAAGCTATGAGAAAATTATCTCAAACAGGTCTTGAATTATTCGAATGTGTTTTCATATCAGTAGGTCCCGATACAATTTTTTTTTGTAAAAATAATCCCAAATTTAAGCTTATATGGTAATATATATATATATATTGATAAAAATTAAAGGAGGTCTACATATGGAGAAATTATTACGTGTGGAGTCCGGACGACGAAAACCGTCCGGATTTGCCGTGTATTTACTAAATATTTGTTGTGTATTTGCAAATACTCTGTAAATACTCAACAAAAACTCAGTTGTTAGTATTACTGAGTATTTTGTGAGTATTTGTTGAGTAATTTATGAATATTCACTGAGTATTTTATGAGTATTTACTGATTTACTGCTTATTTATTAAGTATTTGCTGAGTATTTTGTGAGTATTCGCTGAGTATTTTGTGAGTATTTACTGATTTACTGTTTATTTACAAAGTATTTGCTGAGTATTTATAAATACTCAGTAAATATTCAGTAAATACGTAGCAATCCGGAGGATTTTTCTCGTCTGGACTCCGAACATAATAATTTCTCCTAAATATGGGTCTTTCTTCTACTCACATAGTTTATATAAATATGTTCTCACAAATTTTTACAGGATATTATAAATTTATAATTTAAATTTTCATCAGAATGATTTTAAAATTTTTAGATATACATTAAAATTAATGTAATATATATAATTTATATTACATATTTTAAATAAGGGATTATGAGTTTTGGTCTATTTTTTATCAAAAATTTTGAATTTTTTTTAATCTCGCATGTCGGCGGTGTGAAATTAGACAATTTACGTTTCGGGCGGGCCACGTGTCCCTGTTTACCAACAAGGAGGACGAGTAGAACCTCCATAGGTCGACCGGCTCCGCATCGGCTTAACGGGTTTGAGCCGTGGAGAAAAACTGGATCCGCTTTTTAGCTTCTAGACAAAACAAAGCATGAGATGTAGTTTCCATTTCTTGCACGGAAAAATGTAGAGAGGAATATCTGCACGTGATTTTGATGTTTTTGACAACATATATAATGTTCTATTTTTCATTTTTTTCTTTCTAGAATTTCTTTGAATTTTAAGCTATAATATATAAAATATTTGGTAGGATTTTAGTGAAATCTTTTTATTAGAATTTTAATTATTGTCGAAGGCTCTTCTGATGAAATTTCTAAGCTGTGGAAATTTTTTTTTTAAGTTTTAAAATTAAATTAAAGATAAAAAATCAAAGAAAATTTTTATTTTGTGATTAAATTAAAGAAAGCAAATTTTTCAGCAACAATTTTTATGTATTAGTCACACATTATGAAAAAGTGAGAATAAATATTAAAAAAATAATTAAATTGCTATTTTTATTTATAAATATTTTTTATCATCCCATCAGTGTTATAAATTATAATCTTGAAAAAAAAACTAAAAATTTAAAAAATAGACTAAAACATCATGCACTTAAAAAGTATAATTAATACTAAAATTTTTTAAGACTTCTTTCTTAGAAAAGTATGACTATATTTAAAGTTATCTTTGCTAATAAGTTATTAATCAAAATAGTTTAGCATTTGTTAAAAGTAGGATTTACATATATGGTACTTTTAAATTTCCAATTAATTTATATATTTAATATTTAATGATTTAAAGATAAAATAATTTAAGTGGTATCATTTAATGATTTGTTAATTATTTTTACAAGTAATTCAATTAAAGGTTCATTTAGAAAATTTTTCTTACTGCTTTCTAAAGCAAATTTTTAGTACAAAAATTTTTTACTCAAAAGTTGCTCTAAACAATAGTAAAAAAACTGTTACAAACGAAGTCTAAAGGAGAACCATAGAGATGGCGGGTAGTTCTATTTCTATTATAGTAGCATGGAGCACTAGCTACTTGGAGGAGTGATTAACAAATTCAACTAAAAAAGTATAAGATCTTGGATGCAAGGTTGAAGAAATCAAGTGTTCATCCAAATTAAAGCTCATAGTCATGGATTCCTCCACTTGTAGTGATCTTATTCTCAATCTTTTTGTGTTATTATAGCTAATTTTCATTAGTATTTTGAAAAAAAAAAGATGAAGATTGTACTAGGTTAACTTGTAAGCGAAAACTTTTAGTCACTTATAATAGTTTTGAATATGCTAGCTATTTTTTAGTTGTACTTCGTCAATTATTAAAAAAATTTTAAAAATACTTTGAGTTTTATATATATGGTGCTCTTATCAAAATAAGAAGCGAGTATTCTATTAGACCGGTCATTGGATTGGTCCAGCCAATCCACAGTGGATTGGACTGTAATTAGAAGAAGCGGAACAAAGTTCCACCCCTTGTTGTTGCCGCCCAAACCATGGGGACCAACAACTCCCATTATGAAGAATTTTGGAGGAAAATTTCGAAGTAGGGGTTGTTTAGAGATTTCCTTTTAGATTATATGCATTAAGTAGTATGTTTTCCTAGGGTTATGGCATCGAGAATTTTGCTGAATTTTGATTATTCTTTATTGTTTTAGGCTCAAGCGGCGTCTAGAGAGTTGGGAGAAACAGATATTCCTCTCCGATTGAAAATCATTTGTATCTTGTGCGCTTTCTACCTACTTTTATAAATTTAATTGCGTTTCCACTTGTGTTTTCTTCAAATTCTTCCAATTGCTGGATTTGCGCCTTGCTGAAATTCAAATTCAACCAAGGTAATTTAGAGATTGGCAAGCATTCCCTATCATATTCTTGCTTTTAAATAAATAATATTATAACAATTTCTAAACCAATCAGAGATGTCAAAGAGTTTAATTTGTGGTAGCAAGTTAGTTAGTATAATCCTATGTAAGTGGGTGCTTAGATTTGAATATAAGCAATAGGATGCTAACTCACATATAAATATCATATGTCAATTGCTCTCTACTTAGTTTGAATCTATTATTTATTTGCTTCTATAAATTGCTTCTAAATATTTTTTTAGCGATTTATATTCTACATATCTTTATACAAAGTAAATAATTAAGCTTATGTGCTCAAAAGTCTATCACTCCCATTTATAACATAGGCCAGAAGCGTGATACATTAATAGATAATAATAATTAAAAACTATATATATTGTTGAGTGGTCTGTAAATATTTATATATAATTAACGTAACTAAATTTAGATGTTGTCGCTTTGGCCGAGTGGTTAAGGCGTGTGCCTGCTAAGTACATGGGGTTTCCCCGCGAGAGTTCGAATCTCTCAGGCGACGCAATTTTTTTTTTATAATTTTTTTCTTCTTTAAATTATTTTCTCATTCAAATTAAAAATCAATTAATATCACTTCATGAATTCAGATAAGATAATACAAAGTTAATGTATTTATTAAACAGATAGTTCCAATCTACAGACCAAATTACCATTCCAATTAAAAAGTACAAATACGATAAATAAAATGCATTTATGTATTAAATCTTTAATTATAAAGATTTTAAGAAAATAATGTCACTAATAAGTTTGCAACAAAACATTCAAAAGAAATTTAAGAGGTCGAATTCGAGTCTTGAGTATGTGACGTGTGTGTGAGTAGCCTTTTGGCCACACTGGACCATTTCAGTTTTAGACCTAGATAGACTTGTCAACTGTTTGTGAGGTCATTATACTATTTTTTTGATATTTTGTGCTCAATTTTGTCACTTTTGAAAACCAATAGAACATCCAAGATTAAATTTGAGCAAATTTGATGAATTTGGAGTTTTTTTTTTTTGTTCCAATTAACACGTTGATTTTTTAAAAAGTTAAAATTATAATTAAGTTGATTTTTCTTGACTTACATCGCTAAGGAAAGGTCGACATTGACATCCAAGGAGCAATCATGCATTGTATCTTTTAAAATTATAATTTTACATAAATTTTTTTAAAGCTTTAATAAAATTTTTTTTATAAGGACTTGAAGTATCAACATAGAAAAATAGGGGTAAATGACAAGTCTTCAGAAAATTTACTTCATACACATGAATCTCATTGTAATATTTAAATTAGAAACTTCTAGAATTAAATTCTAGAACACCCAAACTTTTATTTCAACAAAATTATTGTTTAAATGAACATCTCGGCAAGAACAGCCCATCAACACAATATGTGATTTAATCCTAAGCTGGTTATCGAGCTTTAACTGTCTATTTGTGAACGCTCAATTTCTATAATCCCTATAATGAGAATTAGAATGTTCTGAATTATGTTTAATCCCATCTTCTTCAATTATGAGGAATGATCATTTTTTTTGTATATTTCATTATTTAGTAAATTCGGTCAACTAAGCCAAATCTCATAATTTTTCTCCCCTCTAGGGTTTTTTATATAAATAATGTTAATTTATTTTACAAACTTTTATTTTAAAATGTTAGATATTTATATATGTTGCGGGCTATAATATACGCGGCTATAGAGTTAGAATTCCACGTCTTAGCGTTGCACGAATATCCAGCTCACACATAGAGAACACAAGATTTTTACGTGGAAAACCCTGAAAAGGGGAAAAACCACGGGGCCTGGCCCAGTTGAAATGATTCCACTAGAACTTGAGCAGATTACAAGGGACTGACTCGCCTCCATGGGCGATCAGATTACAAGTATCACCCGTAGGGTGGAAGTTAGAGGCTTTTAAAGGCCTAAGGTCGCGCTGGCAGAACTTTGGGGTCTCCTGGTGGTCTGGCAGAATTTCGGTCCCTTGGTAGTTATCGGGCAGAGATGAGGACGTCAGATGGTGGTCTGGCGAAGAGCAGGGCCCCAGGTGGTGGTCCGACGAAGAGCAGGGCCTCAGGTGGTGGTCCAGCGAAGTGCAGGGCTTCAGGTGGTGGTCAAGCGAAGAGCAGGGCCTCAGGTGGTGGTCCGGCGAAGTTCAGGGCCTCAGGTGGTGGTCCGGCGATGGTCCGGCGGAGCAACGGCGTCAAGGCGGTGGTCCGGCGGTGGTCGAGGAGGAGCAAGGGGGCAAGAGCTCTCTCTTTTTCTCCTTAGGATTAGGTCTCTTTTTCAAGAGGAGAGGGGGCTCTATTTATATATTTTCGTGAGTGGCATGACCCGTAAATAGGTGGAAGATCAGGGGTAGGTAAGGAGTGGCTTGAATGGACGGCCGATGTTGAATCCCTTGATCATGAACCGTTTGATGGACATTTGAAGGCCTTAGAAATGTTAGATTTTGGCGATCTTGGGCTCGTTGGATTCGTCTCGTCGAGACGCTCGATTCGAGTATAAGCATGTCACATTTGGAGATCGTGTGGTAATCCAAATTATGGTTTGAACTTTCCAACAGCGCTTCATACCGTTGATTTGGACCCATTTGGGCTCGGATTGAGTTGAATTTGGTGTCGTTGGGTTCGTATTTCCGAGACGTTCAGTTCAACTGTAAGTTTGTTGAAATCGGAGTTCGGATGGTCCCAATTTTAATTTTGGAAGCTTCCAACTTGGTTTTGCCTCGAAATTCGTGGCCGATCAAGATAATTTTTTGAGGATGTATCAATATAAAACCGAGATATTAAGTAATATACCTTTATAAATTTTCTAGCACATAAAAATACTACATTAATATTTAATCATAACTAATAATACCTATTAAAAATATATAATAACACTCTACTATTTGTGTTGTCAACATATAGAAGAAAAATCAGAGAGTGCCCTAAAAAACAAAAAAGTAACATGACGAGCTAAATAATCATTAAATTTTTATTTGGGATGGTTTTTATTATTTTTTAAAATAGTTTTTAAATAAAAAAAATTTTAAATTAAAATTTTTAAACTTAAAATTTATTTTAAAAAATAGCAAGAACAAAATTAATAAATTTATTCAACAAGATTCAGACAACCTCAACGTTTATTTTTTCTTGTAAATTCAGACATGCGAAGTAGTGGCGCAGAAAGCTACGTGGCGGTAAATTAGCGGTTCAGACCGTTTTAATTATTACATATGAACCGGTTTTCGCGCGAAACGCGTCTGCCACTCTTTCTGAACGGCACCATTCTCTACTTTTTTCCTCTCAATTTCTCCCCTTATTCTGCATTCTCTCTCTACTTAAGGGTTCTTGCAATTTGATTCCATCCTTCTTCGCCTGTATCGCCTTCTCTGTGTCTGTTTTCGAACCTGCAAATGGATTCTTCGTTGATTGATTGAGGGTTTGTATTGAAAGAGTTCTCTTTTCAGATCATATTTTTCCTTGCATTTTGGTGATCATTGGACTGGAATTTTGATTGAAACTCTTTTGTGGTCTTTCTTGATTCGATGAATCTCTAGCTGCATTTTGTGATTTTGGGAATTGGTTGGAAAAGGGTTTTTTTTTCTTCTGCAGTAAAGGGCTACTTTAAGTCTCAATTTGCTTGTTTACAATTAAAAAGAGCAATGCATCCGAATGCAGTGTCCAAGTGAGGTGATTATGGGTTAATTACAGATTAATGTATATAATGTTCACATTATATATCATTAATCAGCAATTTGATCATCACTACGTTACTAGGACGTTATAATTATACATAAAGATCGGGCTCTTTTGCATTGTTCAATTAGAATTATTGCTTTGAAAACAAGATGAAATCTGATAGTTCCAGCATTTGGCTTCCACAAATCCTCTTAAAATTCCGTAAGATGTAATTTTTTTCGATTTCACACATAAAATAAGTGAAAGTGAAATCTTAAATTTGCAATCATGATTTATATCCACGAGCAATCAAATGAGCCTTGATGTTTATTTCTGCTGAACTTTAAAATTTAAAAACGCTTAAATTTTCGTTCCCTTGTCATTTTAAATAAATTTGTAAACTTTGATTATAGGTTGATTTTTGTTTGTACTTTATCTTATAGTAATATTTCAACACTTGATATTTGTCAGATATTGCATATTTCTGTGAAGATTAGAACGGATGAAGGCCATAGAAATGAAAAAAAGTTTTGGCTTGTGATTTGGTTGTGCATTGGATCAATTCATCTGTTTTACGTCCGAGGAGAATTTTAAGTTTGATTTTTTGGTGATTCTGTGCTCCTGCAACGTTTGACCATGTCCTGCTGTGGAGGCACAGAAGAGGAGAGCTATGGTCCACCAGCTAACCAGTATACAGCTCCACCTAACCGCCCAACTCCTGGTAATTGATTCATGTTGTGATGCTTAGAACATTTTTTGAGTGATTTTCTTTTTGTGTTATGAATCTTATCTTTGATTTGGTTGTATTTTCAAAGATATTATTTGGAAAGTTCTTTTTTTCTAGCCATGTTTTTGAGAAAGTTAGCAAGAATCTTTACAAGGTGAATGTTTTGTTAATTTTATGAGTGAAAATCCCACAATAAGTCGAATCTTCAAATTTTAGAGAATATTTTGAATATTTACTTCGATTTCTTTTGGGAATAACAGATTAAAAAAATTATAACCTCTGTTGTATTTTGAGAAAGCGGGTTGGAATGTTTTCAAGGTCCATGGATGTTGATCAATGTCGGATACTCCTGATGGTAGGATAAATTTCTTGGAAGAGATGCGTCAATTCTTTGAGATACTGAAATAGGAGCGTTTATGTTGCAGATTCTCATGGAACACTTAACAGGAATAATGGAGAATAAAGATTCATAATGTCAAATCCAAATGATTGAACTAAGGCTATTAATAATAATGATGTTGAAGATTATAGGTCGGCTACTTTTGAGATATGTTATACTTCCTTCAAAGGTAGTCATGTCCTGTTGCATACCTCCATAAGCTGCATCCATTTTTCAGATTGAATCTAGATCCAATACTTTAAGCTTGGATGTTCTCTCTAACTCAGGCATGAGCACCCTTATTGGAATTGAAATCTGATTCTTTGGGGAACAATTGACAAAATTGAAGATGTTTAATGATGATAGATAACTACTTTCTGTTAAACCATTTGATAACTTTTTAAGGATATTTCTTGTCTACAATTTAGAGGAGAAGACCCGTGGTGATGTCCGCTTGATTGCTCCAGTGTTTGAGTAATTTGCTCTCCTTCAGCAAGACAAATATTTGAAGCCATCTGCTTGCGGACTTTCCACTCAACATTTCCATAAAAAAATAAAAAAAAACCTCTGGCACAAGACATTTGGGGCATATAATTAGTTTATAAATATTGGAAACTTTGAAATCTGTAGAGATGCGTTGAAGCCTTTGCGGTCTTGTAGGGGATGGCAAGGATTAGTTTGCCTGCTTGCCAAGAAATCATGTCAAGCACTTTCATACAGCTTGCAACATAGATCTGGTTTTAGACTAGCAATGATTTTTAGAACCAGTTTAATTAGTTTACCTTAGTAATGAGAATTTTCCATAATTTATGCTTAAGGTTCTAATTACACTGCATTTGCTTTTTGACTGGTCAACTTATTAACGTTATCAAATTCCAGTATTGTTGAAAGATTCAAATTATTCGTTGACATTTGTTTACGCCTATATCCTTAGGTTTATGATTACAGATGAACTGGTGAATTCACAAAGTCTTTTCTTTGATGTGGTCTTCTATCATCATCATCATAATTAGTATTATTCTTGTTGCGGACTCGAATATACGCGGCGATAGAATTTAGAAAATTTCCGTCCTAGCGTTGCACGGATATTCGGCACACAAACAGAAAATAAAAGAACACCAGTATTTGTAAGTGAAAAACCCTGGAAAGGGAAAAAGCCACGGGGCCACGCCCAGTTGAAAGAGTTCCACTAGCGTTGTTTGAAATACAGGAGGCTGATTCGTCCTTGAAATTCAGGATGATCAGATTACAATGAGTATTGAAAGTCGATTACAAGGCCAAGCAGAGTTCCGACGTCACTCAGGTGTCCGGCAGAATTCCGGCGTCACTTGGAAGTTGGGCAAAATTACGATGTTACCCTGGCGTCGGGCAGAGCTCCGGTGTACTTCGGGCGCCCAGCGGTGTTCCGGCGATGTTCCGGCTGAGTTCCGGTGGTGTTCCGGTGGTGTTCCGGTGGTGTTCCGGCGGAGTTCCGGCAGTGTTCCAGCGGAGTTCTGGCGGTGTTCCGGCGGTGGTCGAGGAGGAGCTATTCCCTCCTACACTTCTCTTCTCTTCTTGGCTTAGGTCCTCTCTTAAGAGAAATGAGGGGCTATTTATAGTTTTTCTGGAGTGGCATAGCCCGTAAATAGATGAGGGATCAGGGGCAAATAAGGAGTGATCCGGATGAACGGCCGATATTGAATCCCTTGATCATGAACCGTTTATTGAGCATTTGAAGGTCTTAATGATTTCGGAATTTGGTGATCTTGGGCTCGTTGGATTCTTCTCGTCGAGCCGCTCGATTTAACTATAAGCTCTTCAAAATCGTAGACCGTTTGGTAATGCAGATTGTGGTTTGAACTTTCCAACAACGCTTCGGGTTCTTGATTTGGACTCATTTGGGCTCGGATTGAGTCGAATTTGGTGTCGTTGGATTCGTATTTCCGAGACGCTCAGTTCGGCTATAGGCTTGCTGAAATCGGAGTTTAAATGGTCTCCGAATTAAGTTTTGAAATTTCCAACTTGATTTTTGCCTCGAGATTCGTGCTTGATCAAGATAATTCTTTGATGATACATCAATTCTAATTATTTAGACTTGGTTTTATGAATTCTATTTCTCCTTTATTAGTGTTGCTGCTACTTGAGCTTTTAATTCTATAAGTTTCTTTGTTTAATTTCTAGTCATATTATCTTTGATCTCGCCTTTACCTTCTTAATCCTTGTTTATTCTGTCTGCTTACTTTATTGGTAAATTTTTGATGTGATATCTTATTACAGATGCAATAACGCATTCATCAAATACGATAAATGATGTGATCATATATTTTATCTTTATTTTATATCAAATTAAAATGAGCACATCAGTAACATCATGATACTTCCCAATGTTAGAGGAGAGCATCCGACTGAAAAAGGTTATGGCTGTTATGTTTTTTGTATCTTAGGCCACGATAGGGAACCAAGAGGCCCCAATGCTGCCAGGAGTGGAGCTCCACAAGAGATCCTTCCTATTGAGATACCTGCCATATCTTTGGCAGAGCTGAAGAAATTAACCAGTGATTTTGGACAAAAAGCTCTTATTGGTGAAGGTTCTTATGGAAAGGTTTTCTATGCCATTTTAAGCACGGGAGAATCTGCTGCAATAAAGAAATTAGATCCCAATGCATCTCAAGAGAGCGATTCAGAATTTGCTGCTCAGGTGAGTTGTTTATTTGTTTTTGTTACATGAATTGTTTTGTCTGGGTTTAGTGATCAAGTCTATTTATATAAGAACGAAAGAGATTCAAAGAATGTTTTTATACAACAGTAATATAATTTTATAGTTGTTTGGTTCTTGCAATGCCTATTCTTCCCTTGTTTTGTATTATAAATCCTTTTTAACATGTAATCTACTGTATAAACTGTAAGAAGGTTCATTTTTAATATTTTTCTTGTACTGGTTGATGCAGTTAGCAATGGTTTCCAGATTGAAGCATGAATGCTTTGTCCAGTTATTGGGATACTGTTTGGAGGCAAATAATAGAATACTGGTCTATCAGTTTGCAACGAAAGGATCCTTACATGATGTACTACATGGTAAACAATACTACCTTTTATTTTCTTCTGAGATACTCCATATTGTATGATATGCCAAAATGTTACTGCTCTTGGATAAGCTTTATTTGAGCTCTCATTTTCAGGTAGGAAAGGGGTGCAAGATGCTGAACCTGGCCCTGTACTTAGCTGGATTCAGCGAGTGAAAATTGCCTATGGAGCAGCTAGAGGTCTCGAGTACCTACATGAAAAAGTCCAGCCGTCTATAGTCCATCGTGATGTCAGGTCCAGCAATGTGCTTCTCTTCAATGGCTTTGAATCGAAAATGGCAGACTTCACGTTAACGAACCAGTCTCCTGATACTGCTGCTCGTTTGCATTCAACTCGTGTTTTAGGGACTTTTGGCTATCATGCTCCAGAGTAAGCTTGCTGCAATCTTTTCATTTTTCAGCACTACATATTGCACTATGTATGATATAAATTTAATAATGTTCAAGAAATTAAAAGAGTAGAAACTTTATGTATCTTTGTTCATCCTCTTATCTTACAAAACTGTATGTTCATCGGCAAGAAATTCCAAGCCACATGCTTATATTTCCTTTTACATATATTATGCAGGTATGCAATGACAGGGCAGCTGACACAGAAGAGTGATGTTTATAGCTTTGGTGTTGTTCTCTTAGAGCTCTTGACAGGAAGAAAGCCAGTAGACCATACTATGCCTAAAGGACAGCAGAGTCTTGTAACCTGGGTAGGTTTTCTCATGTTGTGTTGCTGCAATATCACCATCACCTGATTCTCATTCCTTGACGCTGTAGGCAACTCCGAGGCTAAGTGAAGACAAAGTTAAACAGTGCGTGGATCTTAAACTGAACAATGATTATCCACCAAAGGCTGTTGCCAAGGTATGGACATGCTATGTGTATTTGCTTATACATTTATGCTCCTGAAGCATGTGTTCTACATGCTCTTTTCTTTATTAATGTAAATGACCTTGGCTTATTAATCATAATAGATCAGTTCTATATTGTTTTTAAGATTGTGTTTACCAAATGTTATTATAATGATCCCAGAAATTAAGAAGAAAAATATTCACTTTCTTTCACTCTGTTAAATAAGATTAAATTCTGAATAAAGAAGCTTGTGCTGACATATCTGAAATATTTGTTGATTACCCAGTTGGCAGCAGTTGCAGCGCTCTGTGTTCAGTATGAAGCTGATTTCAGACCTAACATGACAATAGTTGTTAAAGCTCTTCAGCCTCTTCTCCATACAAAAGCTGGTCCAGAAAGCCATGCCTGACCTCAAACTATTCTTCTTCTCTTTGGGTTGCCATTAATTTTGTTCGATTAGGCTTGAAGCCTCTTCCTGTGTCGAATCATATTTTTGGTTCAAACCCATTAGTTGGTTTTTTAGTAAATTATTGTATTATGTAGAATTGATGAACTGGACAAAATGTCATGAGTCATTAGCTTATTTTCTTGGAAACTATGCACAGGTGAAGATCTGTATTCTAGTAATGATATTTTAGTCAATTCAGTTATGCCTATAAAATTAAGTTTTTTTCATATTCGATTATGGTGTGTTTGAATTTAGTAGGTTGATATGATCTTTATTCATACGCAGCTTTGGCCTAGTGGTTGGGCGCTTTGGTTCACATCACAAGATCATCAGTTGGAGACTTAGGCTTTGTTTAGGACGGCTTTCTTCCTGCTTTCTAAAACTGTTTTCTAGTATAAAAATTTCTTGAATTTGAAAATTTTGTACTGGAATGCCGTTTTAAAAAGCAGTACGAAAAGTTGTCCCAAACGAAACCTTAATATGTACGAGCAAGTGCGTTAGTTGTGATTACATTGATTAAATTCAGTCTAAGTAAAAAAAAAAAATGTGAGCATTTTTTTTTTTTTTTTGGTAGATTTGGCAGTGAATTTTATTATCTATACCACTATACGCTATATGCAACTTCACTAGTACATTTCTTATAACTAGGGCGCATTCTTTGTTTTGTGGCAAACTTGCCACAGAGTTGTGTTAAAATGCCGAGGTAGCAATTTCATTGGTCAACGCCTTGGAAAGATAATGAATGTTTCCAATCTTTGAAGCTAAATCCTTTTTAATAAATATTAAAGCATGTGAGAGTATTGAATTTGATTTCTCATCCAACAGATGAAAAATATACTAGTATAGAAATATCACGTAGTTTATACTCTTTAAGATTTGTGTTGATAATAAGTATAACTATTGGCGTATCTTGCTCAAATTTGACTCCATTTTTGTTCACGCTCCTACCACGTGGTATCAGAGACTATTGTTCGACTATGATAGAGTGTTTCGTGCAATTTGTGAATCTCATGAATTAGGGTCACTTTTTCTCAAGATAGATTACACTAACATCATTCCAAATTAGTTCAACTAAATCATTTGTTCCTTGATCCACAAGTAAGAATTGTTTGGACTCGATTGAACAACTTCAGATCCAATATCCTTTCAAGTAGATTTGGGTTGATTGGACCAACAAGGTTAGTGCCCAACTTTCAAAGGGCCATGATGTTATTTTGAGGTCTAGATGATTTGGTAGTTGGCATGATCATGTATTTGATACCATGGGGTATTTTGGTTTAGTTGATGCAAACTCATATCATGATTGGCTAGTAGTGACCCAATCTTTTCATGTTGAGGCCATGATGAGTTCACACTAGTGAGCACTACAAAGGACCATATGGATCTTAGTTATATGATTTTGTCTTCATCTTCTCCTTGGAAGTATAGACATATTAACATGTGTCAATAAACAACCCAACAACATGCCTTGAAAAGTACGGATTTGAGTTCACTTGATTATTATTCGGGTTGGATTTCGATAAGAAATCTTAATTAATTTTTGAAGACGGTCCGAGTTGACTTGAAATTCTGAAATCGACATCATTACCATTCAAGTTCGGGTTAAATATGTCAAATTTAGATTAAAAACATCATGTTGATCTTTAAAAAAATACACAATCCATATAATAAACAGGTCAATAGGTTGAGTTCGAGTTTGGGTTTAGTTTGAGTTGGATTTGGGTTAAATATTTTGACTTGTAGGATAATTTGTCTGGTTTGGATCGAACATATTTTTAGTCAGGTCAACTTTAGATCAGACATGAATCCGACCCGCCAACCTGAATTGAAACTCGTGTCATTGACGTAGGCAAAGCACAAGGTTCATCAATTACAAAAATCCAATGATTTATTCTTTGGTAGGCTAACCTTTTGAAATGGTTGATGAGTGGAGGCTGTCAGCCACCTTAGTTGCCAAATAAAAGGAATCATATGCAGTGTCTTTTGTTGGAAAAGATCCAAAAATCAAGCTTGCTTCATGTCTAGAGCTCTAGATAATAGTTAAGAGTGGATACTTGGTTGTATTTTTGGATATGTATCACTTGGAAATCATATGATATAATTTAAGTGAGTCATGACATGATTATATAGTACAAAATATAATTATGATACCATTAGTTATTATTATTATTATATACTGTATAAATTGGTTCCCATTATATATTCTAGAGAGAATCTTAGAGGTAAAATTTAAATATTAGAATCTCGTAACTTAAAAATAAAATGCACACAATGATTGATTTTATCATAAAAAATGTTAGATATGCAAAATGTCCCCAACATTTCTTTACTCAAATGTTATGCAATAGATCCGAGGCCAATTTTTTTACAGGAGCAGGTTGGCAGGGAAATTTAGCGAGAGGAGCACGAACTAAGCGAAATTTAAGACGGAGCAAATTCGCCAAAGCTATCAGCGCTATCAGAAAATGTCAGATCTTATGGTGCATTCAATAAATACGCCAGTATGTTCGGCGCCTTCAAGCAATGCGCCACATCTTATGGCGCATTCAAGCAATGCGCAATGCGCCAATAGCTTTAGCGTATTCATGTAGAATACGCCGGATCCTTCGGCGCATTCTAGCCTAATCCGCACTCGTGTAGTTTCGTGAAATTTGATGATTCATTTTCGTGATATTTGAGGTTGTTATATGAAGTTATAGTTTATGTATAAGTATATGATATTTGATGTTATTAGTTTATATATAAGTATATGATAAATTTTTATAAGAATAATTATATATTAAGTAAATATATGTATGATTAATTAATTAATGTTACATTATATTTATATAAAAATAAAATAAAAAATATTATATATTTAAAATAAAAATAATCAATATGTAAATTAAAATTTTCTTGCAAAGAATATATTTGTTTTGAACATTTGATATTTTGAATTATATAATTTGCAAAAAATTTATGTTTTTTTCTCTTAACATTTGATTTTCTCAATATAACTTTCTCATTTAACTGAGTTAAATATTCACTATTTTCTAAATAATTTTTCTTTGGATTTTAAAAAGTACTAGAAAATAAATCTAAAGGAAATTAGATTGATTTTTGAAACTGACGAGGTTTTTTATAATTATTAAGAGTTAAAAGCGACTAAATGCGCATTTAATTAAACAGCTATTTTTGAAATAATCACTGAATAAATATCTAGAAGTATTGCCACTCCATTGCATTCAGAAACTATTTCATCTTTTAAACAGCCATAACATTCAGCGCATCATATGATTCAAATAGAAATGCATCATGCGCACCATATCAGTTATGATAAAGAATACAGTGGTCTACATCAGCTATTATTTGTATTTTTTGCATTTAATTTGAATTAATTATAAATTTTAGAATTTTCAAGCTTAATTAAGGGATTAATTTTGACTTGAATTAAATTTCTAACTTAATGACTTTTAAAATCAATGAACTCCTAGCCTAAGATAAGTAATGTCACTATGTTTATGTGTCTTGAATTTTATCCCTACTGGATGCACATTTAATTTTCTACAATTTTCTTAAAACCATAAGCCTTATCTTTAATTTTTGTCCTTAAGTGTCCTTAAGTTATATGGGTTTAAGATCAGAGGTCTCTAACCCTTAACATGTACATAGATGTAAACAAATCATATTGATGGATTTTGGGTTTACAGAAAAATAAATATAAATTAGATACAGGCGTTATTACATGGACCTAAGGCTGGGAAAGCACACAACCATTGGCTTATGGGACATAGGGTCTTCTAAGCTTAAGAATACTTACCTCACCAGAGCAAGTCAATGACGATTCTAGCCGTAGCACCTCCATTTGGAAGAAACAGAGGCGACAAATCTCCTTAGCTTTTACTTCCAATCATCTCCATCATTCCCTCGCAAATAACGTGCAGAGAGAAAGATGTGTCAAGATTTTGTGTATGTGAATATAGAAGCTAATATGAATTGATATATAAGTGAATATGTGAAAATGTAAATCAAATCATGTCACTTCAAAGAATTAGAGGTGTAGGATGGAATCAAAGTAATTTCAGAATGTATGTTACTTTGCAAGAAATAATTTTAATATGTATGCCTCTATATAGAAAGAAATTCCGACATATTATATCATTATGAAGTAATTGTAAATTACCTTTCAATATAGAATATTAAATTATACCATTATGATGGTCATATATGAAATAATTGTAATCCCAAGTAATTAATAAACTAATATTTATAAAGCTATTTTGTTTGATTTATTATGAACAAATCCAAGAGTTATATTTTTCCTCATATTTTATTAATATAATAAATCAATAGCTATGAATATCAATCTATATGAAATCGATTATATCAATGGACTATTTACATTTTAAAAAAATTATCTCTATAATTTTAAGAGAGAATTTTTATTTTTTAAGTAAAGTAACTCTATAATGAATGAAATTGTTATGCATATTAAATAAGTTAATTAATTATTAATTATTTTGAAGATTGGATTTATAGGTTCATGGTTTCTCATGCTATTTATGATCTATATTTGGACACTAGTAATCAATAAGATACAAATTTGAAACTTCTAATGATGGAATTCTAACTTATTGCTCCTTCCTAAATTTTATGATATAAATTTAGATAAGAAATTGCTTTATAATTGTTATTTGATATTTGGTTTTCTTATGAACTAAGCAACTAATTTTGATTCCCAAATATATTCTCTAAAGGGATGTTTATTAAACAAATATATTAATTAAAAAATTAATGTTGATGAATTTCCTCAGGAGACAAATATCCTCCTCCAAAATTTTATTAGTAAAGATAAGTTAGCATATAATTATTAGTTATTATAAGTTAAGATGTTAACATATATTAATTAATCATTATAAGTTAGTTCACATATGTGAATTAAATTAAATAAAAAAACATTACTTATCCAAACATCAGTTGATGTTTAAGTCGGAAAACTTGTCATTATTACAATTTTCTTTTTTTTTTAGAAGAGAAGCCCCTTAAAAATTAAAAAAAAAAATCCTTTTGATAGAGGAAATCTCCTAAAGAGTGTGAGAACAATACCTTGTAATTATAAATATTTTACTATTTTAAATATTAAACTCATTTACAAAAAATTAAAAGAAATTCATAATAAAAATTCTGAAAAAAAAAATCCTAACAAAAAGAATTGCTCTCCAACTAAATACTGCTATTTTCTCATTGAACGAACTACGATATATGCCAAAATGTGCAAAAAAATCAGAAATATATAACACATCACTAATCGCAAAAGTTTAATAAAAAGAAACCTTACAAGAACAAATTCAAAATTAATTAAATATAATTTACCATTACAAAATTCAGAACATAAAATAAATGTCAATGCCATACAAAAATTCACTTAATATAAATAATTGGACTAAAAAATAAAATTGGTACGAACTGTAAAATACTAACCTCGCAAACTTAAGCGCCCTTATTTCAGCTGCGAGAAGGGTTAGCAAATGTATCCATTTATATAGAACCTGTTAGTGCTTTCTCCCTGGCCTCGCGATATGAATTCTCACGCTTATGGCCCCTCCTCGTCACGCGAATGGAAAACGTGGTGAAAAAGTACTGAAAAGCACCCAAAATTTCAGATTTGGTCGAGCTAAGTGAAGAATACGCCGAACATTTTGACGTTTTCTTCAATGCACGAGACATATTCATCAAATATGCAAAAGCATTCGGTGTTTTTGCATTACGCCAAACAGTGTGACAAATTTGCTCCTTGTAAAGTTTCGCACGCTTCCGACTCCTCTTGCTAAAACCCACTTATTACATGCTTCTTCCTAAAATTTTGCCTAGATCCAACTTGTGTCATTTAATAGTATCCAAAAGAACTAAGAATTCATAAAAATCATAGTTTTAAAGAGTGGTCTAAGAAGATTTTTAGTTTGACACTAATTTCAACTATCCAACAAATGAAGTTGATCTGGAAACATTTAACTAAAAGGGAAGCAAATTGCTGTTATGATGCAAAACAAAAATTCAAAAGTTTTTTATGGATCTATTTAAATTTTGAAGGCACAATTCTTTCAAAGAATGCAAAATAAAATATCCTAAAATAATAATACCTTTTTTAAGAAAATTAAATAGCATGTCTAACCGAATGGATGGGCCTATCATTTTATTTCTCTTGGAAGTGAAAGCTAAGAGATTTAAGGTGTTAATCAAGATTATAATCCTCCTTAATACCGAGTGGTTTATGAGCTAGCACAATAGCTCCTAATTCCAAAGACAATTAAGGGTTAAAGGTAATCAATGGAAGAGTGTTATGACATAGTTAATGGAACCAAAATTAGAACCAATTTTAACATGGGTCATTGAGGAGAGCGCCGACGACAAGGAAAACTTGCAAGAGACACGAGGAGAGCTGTTGTGATTTAGGGTATGTTATTCTTTAACTTAATTTAATTTTTTATGAGATAATTTGCAATATTATATTATTTAGTTATATTTCCTTTATAGAGCTACAATTATATTACAGGAAGAACTGTTATTATTTAACTTTTTTTTATTTTTAAAAAATAGTTAATGAGCCAAACGGAGGCCTATTTTTGCCCCGATAAATTATTCTGTGCGGGCACCGAATACCGTCCAGAGCCCAATGAAAATGTGCCACGTTACCCTCGGTACCACGCTTGATACCACTCAGTATTGTGCTCGGTACCAATGATGTAACGCATTCTAATTGATCTCCGAACGTAGAGCTTTGTTTGATGTCCGCACAGAATAATCTCTCACCCCGATAAATTATGGGTTAAAGTAGATTTATGTGTTAATGTCACAAGGGTGTACATGGGTAGCATTAAATGACGAAGATATATATATATAATAAAATCAAGAGCTGAAATGTTCTAGTGTAGTGCACTAGTGCCTAACTACATAACACAGAAAAAATACCTTTTCTTTCATGTTCTTATTATTGTCAAGTGTCTCTAGCTGGTTTTTCTGCAGAATTACGAAAGAAATTAAATTTTTGAAGAATTAAATAGCATTTCTAAAGGCAGGTATCAACTGAAAACATGTCACCTGCAGAAAGAATTTCATGGACATTACATAGCATGCAATCATGGCAACCGTTCTTATTATCCCCTCTTTGTTGGTAGGTAAATGAGCGGACGATAGAACATTATTCAAATGTTCTTTTGGTGTGGAGTTCATATATTAGCTTCTAGTAATCATTGACGACAAGATTTATGAACCTTTACTAATTGTGGGATCTCGAAAGTTTAGATAGAAGCTGCAATTGCTTTTGTTAGGTAAAATGACAGTTCTATTTGGATATCCTAGTCCGATTAAATACTTCAAAAAGCTAACAAAACCTATTCAGAGAGTACTGAGGACTCATGTTATTCTATAGACAAATCCATCTCCATTATCATTATTATCATCTCAAACAGTCTCGATTGATTTACTAAGCCCCCATTCTCCCTTCAACCTATGCCACATGAGATTTTTTATGATTCCTATATTCAAATCTTCTGCACAACTTTATCCAAATTACATTTCACCTATTCCTTTTTTCCCATAAACTTTGTGCACCTATCGTTGTACTGCCCAAATCTTTTTCAGAATTCTGAGAATCTGATTTGATCCGATCAGTAAATGTCTTGAGTTTAGGGTTTAGGGGACTAAGCAAGCAAATCTCGACACAGACAATAAAAGCAACAACATTAGAGAAATCACTGTAAATCACTCAACTTATTCCAGAGATTGTTAAAAACAAAAAGAAACAGAGAGAGATTCTGCAGATTTGCAACAACAACAGCCGAGTAAAAAGCATTGAGGCTCTTGCAGGCAATAATGACTCGGCAGCAACAAAAAAATGCTATATATATATATATAGCAATAAAGTTTTAAAAGCAATCCAATGTTCAGCTGCTGCTAGTTTCTAGTCACACATTTATGCTCTTGCTCATCATTTGAATGCCAGATTAGTAAATGTTTAACAGAGGAAGGAGTTGTAAATTATAAGGAACTGTCATAAATACCCACTCATTTCAACGAAAAAGAAATATACAACGCAAATCTGGGTTCAGGCCCTCTTCGGAAGTCAGATGAGGCTAATCTTTGATATATAATAGATATAAAATATACAAATCTTGGGTAAGCAACCTAACTGAGAGCAAAACAAGCTGCAGCGTAGATCTCCCTCTACTTAAAATGTTCATGCATCCACATGTACAGGCATCCCACCCTACCTTCCTCGTAATGGGGTTCTCTTCTTTTACACATCATGACACTGTGCGGCCATAACAAACAGAAGCAAGATAGAGATTCTTTGCCCATTTGTCCTGTAAAGCACAAGTATGTGGCAATGATTTAGTATCAATGAGCTAATTGACAAATAAGCCACGAGAAATCAACAAGATTGGTTTAGCAGAACCAGTTCAGCTATACCTTGCATCAGTTAAAAGGATAAAATATCTCTCCACCGCATTGAACCAAATTTAATTTACCAATTATAATTTATGATGGAATTACTTTATAATGAAAATCATAAACATATCAACAGCATAATTTTCCCTAATCAAGTATTTAAAAAAAAAAAGGCTAAGGCTACCCTATCTACACATTTAATCAAAGAGATTAAATTCTACCTTGACATGGGCGCTCGGAAAAGTTGAGGTTCTCAGGGTCTCCTGAGTTTCATCACCAAGCTTGCGTTTAGGTACACTTAGGATAAGAGCAGCCTGATCTGATGTTGCTGCCATGGATGTGATGCGATACCCATTATCCCAACGCCTATGGATGCCCTCACTGGGATACAAGAAGTCTAGTTCAACAACCTGTTGAAAATAACAGCAGGGAAAAGAAGTGTAGTAGGAATGAATGGATCTTGATTTTTTGAGAGAATAATATAATGGAAACTACATAAAATGTTCTTGAGTCAATGGATGGAGTTAGACACATAATGAAACAAAACATATTATTTCAAGAAAAATATTTAAGAGTTTAAAATACCAAATTAAGTTTAAAAAAATTGGCAATGAAGCGCTATCTGCTGCTACTTATCTAAAACCAGTAATTACCTGATCACTGAAGCCAGCATTTCTTGACATTACAACACCCCATCGGGTGCCTGCTGTTGCCATTGATGTAACATGAAATCCCTCTTTCCACTTCTTGCTTATCCACTTGAAGGGAAAAAATTCACTTACTTTATAGGACTGCTGTGTGTATTGTGTACCTGGAATGTTTCAGTTGAAGCCTTAGATCAAGCACTTAGAATAGATCTATAGAATCTGATGTAGAGAGAATGTAACATAGCAGAAGCAATCATAATAAACTACAAGACACTTGTACCATACAACTCAGTAGCATATGCGATATGCTATTGGACGTGATGATGAAAGTTATTCAAACACATTCGTGTATGTATTTAATACTTACATGCCTTTCAGCTGAAAGGTCATACACTTCACACTTTATAGCTAAGTATGAAATACTGTTGTTAGGATAATCAACTATCGGAGTTGCAAATTTACCTAGGTGGATGGTTCCCTAGTCCAGATTCTCTGGCATCAGACTTGCATAGCCCCTAACAAACTAGCCAGTACGCATTTCTTTATTTGGGATAATTATACACAAGCTGCTGAAATTATGAGTATTTACAAATTTAACACCTAACTCAGAAAATTTGAAAAACCGAAAAAATGAACCAACAAGTGCATTTGAGAACACCAAGATCAAAATGTTGGAAATTTGATGAAAACGAAGATTACACTTTACGATTTTCTTGTGAATTTAAATGTTCAAATGGAAAGAATAGAGGTTGTAGGATGAAAGTTCTAGAAATAAAAATTCACAAAATTCCAAAATATTCCCCAAAACCAATTGTGTGACCAATTTAGTCCAAGAATATCGCATTGCCCTAATTCAATCCCTTGAATATACAAAATGAATCCAAAATAGTCCCTCAAATTATAATTGTGATATAAAATTGATTCTAATTTAACCTCAAAGGGAGCATTTTGAATCAATATGTATAATCGAATGACTAAATTGGAGCAACATAATACTCGGGAACTAAATTAGTCATATACAAATAATTTGGATGCTATTTTGAAATTTACCACAGATAAATTTGAGTGCCATATAAATATATAGGAACACTAGGTTGAATGGTCATGAAACAACCACCAAGGTTTTTCTACAGGCAGTTCAAATAAAAGAAATTTAAACCAAAGTGGGGAACAGTTTGAATAAAAAAATACTAAAGGAAAGCTTCAGATCATTAGATCTGTAAACTTCAGAAAAGGCATTTAAAAAAGACAGATAAATGATGATTGCTACGGCCTAGAGTCTCAAGCAGCCCAAAGGTCTCAGGCCTATGATGCAGGGATACATCAAAAAGCCTCGCATGTTCATGGCCACAACCAGACACTTGACCCCCACACCGAAAGAAGTGTATAATGTGTTTTGTATCAAAATTAAAGTTAGACAAGGCCAGAACACGCCTTGATGTGACCAAGAAATGCGTTGACACTTGCAAGACATGCAAACTGCTCCCGATTTAATAAAATTTCAGAAAAACAATGATATTAACAATTCAAAGATGTTTTAATATAATAATAGAAGAGTCCTAGGAGAAAGGTTATCGAAAAAAGATAGGTCGTAGTATAATTTACATATTTCTTTAAATTTGCTAAACTTCATCAAATCTTTAAAAACAGAAAGAATTATGGTTATGCATTGTATACATAAAAGTCGACAACCAACGTAAAACTTGTCGAATAATTATGACATGAATCATTTAATACATTGTGTTAATAATAGGACACAAAAAATTATTAATGTAGCCGACCCATGTAATGGGATAAAGGCTTGATGTTATTATTATTGTTGAATTGTATTAATAAAAGTCAAGGGGTCCCAACATGCTGGTTGAATAAAAAAACAGTTCATTAGCTCAGCAGGCACCATCCCAAAAATATTATACCCATATATCCAGAAAAAGCTAGAAGGATTGAAAAACAAATAGGTACAACATCATATTCTAGATTTGTTCATGACAAAGCAATTTAAATAGCTAGGTAAAAACCTTAAACTTAGTATCCCTTGCAATGCAGACCAATGAATTCTATGCATATATTTCAGATCAATAAAAAAAAAATCAGATTCTTGCTCCTAGATGCCTAAGGAAACATACAGTACAACAACAAAAAAAACATCAAGCCTTTATCCCACCATGTAAGGTCAGCTACATGAATCCTTTTTCTCCATTGTGTCTTGTTAAGAGTCAAAATTTTATTTAAATCTAATAAAGAAAAGTCATTTCTAATATATTCTAACCAAGTCTTTTTAGATCTACCTCTACATTTCTTAACATAAGTCAAATCTAATACATCTACTCTCCTAAATGGGTCATCGGAAGACCGCCATTTTATGTGACCAAACCATCTAAAAGATGAGTCTCTCTAATCTTATCTTCCACTGGAGCTACTCAAACTTTTTCACGTATATGCTCGCTTTGTATCATGTCTCTAAGAGTAAAGCCACTCATATCCTCATCTCTGCAACACTTAATATTATGCTTCTCTTTTAATGGCCAACATTCTACACCATAAAGCATTGAAGGTCTAACCATCATCTTATAGAATTTTTCCTTTTAAGTTTGAGGGGGACTTTTCTATCACACAAGCTTGATGCGTTCCTCCACTTCAACCATCCAACTTGAATTCTACTAATAATATCCCCGTATATTTCACTATCACTCTGAACAATAGACCCAACATATGTAAAACATGTAATCTTATTAATGACCTGATCGCTCAAAGTCACAATCCCCCACCAGATCTATTACTACTAAAATTACAGACCATATATTTGGTTTTAAATCTACTCAAACAAAAACCCATAGACTCTAAGGTTGACCTCTATAATTCAAGTTTACCTTCAACTCCCTCTCTATTTTTATCAACAAGAAGAATATCATCAGCAAAAAGCATATACCATGGTACAACCTCTTGCAACTAATGAGAACATCCATGACTAAAGCAAAAAGATATGGGCTTAAGGCTGATCCTTGATGTAATCCAACTGAAATAAGAAAATACTTGATCAAGCCACCTTATGTTTGAACACAAGTAACAACTCCTGCATGCATATCCTTAATGACTTGAATATAAGCATTATTAACATCTTTCTTTTCTATAACTCTCCAAAGCATATCTCTTGGAACTTTATCATATGTAGATCCTCCTTATTCTCTATATACTTCTCCATCAAAACTCTCAATAAATGTATAACTTATGTGGTAAACCTACCCGGCATGAATCCAAACTGATTTTGAGAAACATTAGTATCATGTTGTAACCTATGCTCCATAACTCTCTTCCATAGCTTTAAAGTATGATACATTAACTTAATTCCTCTAAAATTCCCAAAATCTTGTGCATCACCTTTGTTCTTAAAAATAGGAATCAACACACTCATATCCACTCATATGGCATCTTTTTAGTCTTCAAATAAAATTAAAGTTTAGTAAGCCAAAAAAATTCATTCATCTCCTAAGCATTTCCACACCTTTATTGCAATATCATCAGGTCCAACAACTTCTCCGCACTTCATTTTCTTTAAAGTCTCTCTAACTTCAGTTTTACTAATACGCCGATAAAAATAAAAAAATTTATTTTCATTTAGGATACTAGGGTCACTAAAGTCAATTGCATTCTTACAATCTTCATTGAAAAGTTTAGTAAAATATCTCATCCACCTTTGTTGAATATCCTCTTCTAATTCCTCTAAAGAAACATAATAGTGCAAATTCATAAATAATCCAGAGTTTAAAGAATGCTTATATCTATAAAAATGTTCCAATCTTTCCACCAAGCATTTCTCTAGGAGTCCACATGAAATCTTATCAGCAAGGTGTGACGTCTTGCATGCATCAGATTAAAAACAACTTGCAAACTAAGGTTTCAGAAAACTTGCAAGTAGCTGTGGTTTTAAGAAAAACTCAAATCTATATCAAGAAAAAAAAATGCAATCGTCCGTGCATGGACATTTGTGGAACCAATCATGCCTTTAAGTGTGTGGTCAGTTAAATAGGAATGCTATGAGCCCACTCTGTTTTCAGCGCACTACCCCACAAGAAG
Organism: Dendrobium chrysotoxum; assembly: GCA_019925795.1. Classification (NCBI taxonomy): domain Eukaryota; kingdom Viridiplantae; phylum Streptophyta; class Magnoliopsida; order Asparagales; family Orchidaceae; genus Dendrobium; species Dendrobium chrysotoxum. The sequence goes on along the minus strand of CM034314.1, from coordinate 89,818,856 downwards.
TTAGGTTGTAAGGCACCCAAAATGGATTAGAACTAGTCATTGGGTTTTCAATTATCAGCAAGCAAAAACGTTAAAAAAGAAAGAAGAGAAGGAGAAGCCCCTATGGATGGCCTTTCTTTTGGCACTCATCGCTTCACCATAGGCCCCAAGTTTTTTCAGAGTTTGCTTATTTTTAAGCTTATGCATATTAAAACCTGCATCGTTCACCTGACCTAGCTTATGTAGGTTACGTAAAGCTTAAATACAACTATAGTAACACTAGTTTATGATGTCATTGATGGCTGCTCAACTATAACGTTCAACAATTTCTTCAATTTAATTTTTAAATGTTCATCCATTAAAAAAATGATAGGCTGGGGCATGGGGTTGCAAAAAATTTACAATATGAATGAACATGATACATGCAAAACTAATCATTATAAAATCCACATAAAAATAATACCAAAAAAGCTTATCAATACACACTTAACCTTTAGACATCACGACTATAGAACTTCCATTATTTGCACCCGCTACCGAGCTAATATAGTAGTTCTTTTCCCATTGTTCCATAATCCATTCCTACAGAAGCAGTTTAACAAGAATAAATCACATAACACTGAATCTACATTAAGAAAAAACTCATCAGGTTAAAGGAAACCTTATGAAGGAAGCATGGGGCAAGTTCATAAACTTGAGATGTAAAACCAGTTCCAGCATCCATAATGAGAGCCCATAGATTCGTGCAAGATGCAACACAGCTAATAAGAAGGCCATCAAGGTTTCCTCTCTCCACATGTTGTGCCAGCCGTGAATCAGCCACATTATAGTGGTACCTGAACGATTAAGATAAGGTTAAGGACATCGTTAGCATTAAAAGGCACTCCACACAAAATGGGTGAACCAAAATAAATCTGAAGTTATATGGAAATATTCCAGTATACATTATTGTTCTCACGCTCTAAGTTTATATCTAACTATCCCAGTGAACATATACTCAACTTTTGTTGCTTCCAAAATTATCAACTTGCCTTTCAAATGATTGGTAAAGGTAAATTCAAATAAAAAAAGTGACAATGTTATACACACGCACACATGATGCATCATAATAAACATTATATAGATCTTCAAATACAAAATAAACAGGGATAAATATTTATAGATTTCCTAAGCACGCATGCCAACAGATTACAGATGTAAAATGCAAAATAAGCACACAATGATGTAATTCATCTTGTCAGAAAACCATAGACATGGTAAAAATTGGCGGGCATTGCATACATGGTATGAACATGGAGGCCTCAACTATTAATACCAGAAAATCATCATTAACCATATCCAAATTATTTGAGAAGGGCTTTATGAATCCTCCTCATGAATTCATTCAAGCCAAGTGTTGCATTTAGTTATCAAACTTATTTTGTATAAGTTTTTTTTTTGTGTGTGTGACTCCTATTCTTGTTAGATTAGTCTGCTGTTTTTTTAATTCTAATTTTAGGGTATTTATTTTATTTATTTGTCTTATTGGTACATATCTGTTACCCCTCATGATACATGTCCAAGCAACTTAAGACTATTTTTCAATAGCTTATTTAAGATATGTGGTACTCCCACCACTTCACTCATTTCTAAATCTACCCTCATCTTATCTACACATTCATTTTAACATTTTTTATTTCTGTAACACTCGAGTTGGTAATCGGTGATTTTTTTTTTCCACACAAAACATAAATCCATACAACATAGCTAACATAATTGCAATTTAAAAAAAAAAACAGCATGCGTTATACTCATTTCTAAATCTACTCCCAATCTTATCTACACATTCATTTTAACATTTTTTTTATTTCTGTAACACTTGACTTGGTTATCAGTGATTTGTTTTGCCACACAGAACATAAATCCATACAACATAGCTAACCTAATTGCAATTTCATAAAAACGGCATGCATAATACTCATGATTGACATTTTTTACTTAATACGCAACTTCTAGTACTAATTAATGCTCCATATGCATTATCTTTAATAACTTCAGTATATCATCCACACATTTTTTTCTTGCATCAAATCAATTATTGTGGTGGTCAATGAAATGCCATCCAAGATCAATAAAAACTATACAAAGACCACTTATTTGTTATCTATGTTTTTTTATTACTTGCTGACACACAAAAATTAGCTCCATAGAGAAACTTTATAGCATAAAAGCAAATTAATTTTTTGATACTAAAATAATTCTTTTAGCATATGTTGTGTTACTATCTCCCATAACTTCATTGCATGATTCAAAAGTTCAAAATCCTTACAAGTAACAAAATCCTAAAAATATTTGTTCGCATATGTTTAAAAATAGGGTTAAATTTCAAAATAGTCATCAACTATTCGTAGATGGTCATTTTAGTCAAACAATATAACATTGCTCCAATTTAATCCCTCAACTATACAAAGTTGGTCCAAAATGGTCCCTTTGAGACTAAATTGGGAACAATTTTGTAAAATTGAAGGACTAAATTGGGATTAATTTTATATCACAATTACAACATGATAGATTATTTTGGATCAATTTAGTATAGTCAAGGGACTAAATTAAGGCAACGTGATACTCTGGGACAATTGAGCATACACGAATAGTCTGAGAATTATTTTGGGATTTCTTTATTTAAAAATATAATACTACAACCACCCAAAAAGTTAACACATTCAATATGACAAGAAAATCACAAATGAAATACATATTATGTTGGAAAATGTGATTTTTCCATGTGTTAGGTGTTGAATGAGTGTTAAATTTTTGAATGGTTAAAGCATTGCTCAATAATAAAATATTTTCCTCCTAACCATTTTAAATCATTTTTTTTAGTTAAATCAAAATAAGAACACACATAATTCATCAAATCTCAATATGTTGCTTATCTAAACCTAAAGCTTTACCCTCATACATCCACTTCAATGATAACTCCGACAAACTTTTTAGTTTTAATATATAATAGATCTCATCATTATATTAATTTATTCATTATGTTCTTCAAAGTAAATTTTCTTAAATCTATAATTAATAAGTTATCATAGTAGCATTTCTATCTTGAAATTTTCATATTTAAATATGATCTTCTTCTCTTTATTTTTAAGGCATCTCATTTGAAAAAAAGTTGTAGATCTCTCATCTCTTTTCAGAGCTAATTATATATTTCATTTCTTCTAAGTACATTAAAACATCAAAAGTTACCGCTTTTGTGCTATTTAATATTCTTTCTACAAGACTTCCACTTATCATCAATGGTATTCATTGTTGCCACATTAAAAGCACATTCTTTTTACTTTAATAATCTTTTTGCATCTATTTACACCTCAATAAATATTTTCATGTAATATCTATTTTCATACTATCATAAAATTTCTCCAACGATCTTCTAAATCAAAATGAAATACACTAGACAAATGACTAGCCCTTTTATTGGCCTACCATGCCTAGTGGTTGTGGGCTAATAAGCCAAGGTAGCTCATTGCACGGTTCATCATACATCACATAAATGAATTAACTTGAACAAAAGCTGTGGATCTCTCATTTCTTGTCTTCAGCTGATTATATAACTCATTTTCTCCCAAATACATCAAAAGTTATGGCTTTTGTGTTGTTAAATGCTCTTTCAGCAAAATTTCTAATTATCATCAATATTATTCATTGTTGCCACATTAAAAGCACATTTTCTTCATTGATAACCTTTTTGCATCTCTTTAAGTTTCCAATAAACATCTTTATGTATGATCTCTTTTTAAGCCATCCAAAAATTTCTCTGACAAAGTTCTAAATCAAAATTTATAGAAATAAACTAAATAAATGAATGGCACTTTCCTCGGCCTGCCATGCCTGGTTTTTATGAACTAAGCTGAGTTGGCTCATTGCATATATAATCATGCATTTCATAAATGAATTAACAGTAAAAACAACCATTAGAACCAAAGGAACTAAGTCACCAACGCATTTGATAATACTATATTGTAATGTGTATGTGCAGAGTAGAATGAAATACAAGTCGATGCTTACAATCGCAACTTTCTACAAAATTAGAAAACAACATTATCACTTCCATTCCTTTGATGTGCTGGACTTGAGCCCAAATCGACCCCTACAACAACCAACTTGGCCTAGGACTCCTAAAACTTGACAACATTATCACCCCTATCACAATCAAGAATGAAAAGTCTGGACATGCAATAACCAAGCCCTTATCACCAAGATGATATCACAACATCCGACATTCTATAACCGTTAACCAGCTCTCAAAAAGAACAACCTGAAGTCAGTCAAACAAACATATGATGCCTAGGGAGAAGAGAATGAAAACAACAGTCATGGGGCCAGTATTAAACAGAGGATTAAATAACCCTTGCTTTACACTTTCACAGGTAAGCCACAGAAAACATCAATAATTGGATAGACGGATAGTAATGCAAACGATAAAAAGTAAGCAAGAATGCAAGTTCAAATCATGCCCATGCCTTGTCCAATCCAGAAAGCAAAAAGGTCGACGACAAGAAAACTAAAAGGAATTAAACCCCATTCACCATTCTCAAATTAATTCTGCTGATAGAGAGAGTTGAATAATCCTACACAAAACGCCTAGCAACTGCTGGGCGATTTCAAAAGAATAAAGCTTAAATTTTCAAGAAGCAACGTAATGATTGATTTATGACGGTAAACAAGGGCCAAATGTGTATATAGGTAGCCAACTGTGAAAATGTGCTACAGAACGCTAAGCAACACATTAATAGGTCTGGCCACATGAAAGCAAGCCTAGGTAGACCTCACCCTAGAATCAAAATAAGAATTGAATGACACTTGCCTCTACAATTTCTATCAACACCCATCATAACCTCATTAAATAATTATTTGATGGTGTACCTACTTGTAGATGATGTTCTCACTGGTAAAACCACAAAACTCAATAATAAACAAGTTAGTTCCCTCAAAATGTTTGCAGACTCAAGGAAAGATGTTTCTGTCACCGGGTTAAGAAATACGGATCAAATCAATCATAGATTCCTAACTATTTTTTCCTTCTATGATTAGCAGTAGGAATCACCTCTGCTTCATTGGTGGCCTTGCATTATAGACTGAAATCCACTGAGTAGCTGGAACTCCCAACCGAATCTTCTTTCTTAACTGAGAATCATCTTCTTCATCCATAGTTAATCTGCCTCGTTTCTGTCCAACCTGATACGAAATCAGCTTGTTAAATCATCTTATCAAAATAGAGACAACCATCATCATTGCTTATTGGAAAATCAAGCGTAAATTGGAAGTTCCATCAACACCATTACCTTCAGTGCTCCATCTGTATTGATTGGCCTGATAGCCGGATTAGGTCCAATTAACTCATCAAACAGAGATATAAGTTTAGAATAGTTAGGCTCCTCATCATACTTCAAGTTTACAACAGTTTCAAGAAATTGCTTAAACGGAGGTGGACAGAAACAACAAAGCAATTCAGGAGATGTTGCCATCTTTTTCTTGCAAACCAAAAATGACTTGTTCTCACCCTGTATTGCAAAAATACAGGAGAGGAAATAAGTGGAAACGTTACTTTTACAAATTCATATAGGCAGAAAGAAGGCAACAGTGTCAAAACTCCCACCTGATACCCCTGCCATGGTAGCCTGCCTCGATGAAGAAAAATAAGAGTGTATGCAAGAGATTCTAGATCATCTCTTCTACTAGCAGTTCTTCCCAAGTGTGCATGCACACTTGCATATCGAACAGTACCTCTACATCAATTAGTTAGGTAGATTTAGGAAAAATGCATAAACTACTTTACAGAGGTGCATTATTTAAAAGTTCAAATGATAAAACAATTCAACTCACCGGAAGACATCTGGGCGTTGGTCATAATCCACATGCTGGCCACTTGCTGCATCTTTCCATTTCGTGGCTGCAGTACCATTTTGCAAAGAAAAATGTTAGTTGTTTTTGTTCAATAGGAATAAAGGTTGTCAAATCAAATGAAGAACTTTTGATAAAACAAAGCTGCTAAGTTCTTCGTGCATAGATGGAACAGGTCTATATAGGATGGATCATACCAACTCCAAATTCATCCCTCCCAATATCACAAACTAAGAGAGGTGGGCCAAGAACTGCCCTATACTATTACACTAACTCATTCAGAATGTCAGACTGACTAACACAGCCAAAATTAACAGAAGTAATATTGAGGGTTAAGAACAAAGGACGAGCAGAAATAAGGTGAATTTGATTAATAGCTAAGAGGCGATAGGTAAGATCTAGAAACTTAGTTTCAACAAGAAGTAGAAAGGAAATCATAACAGAGAAAATAGTAAAGAAGGGCTGAGCTAGAAAGATGCATTTGGAAATAAGAGAAAGAGAGACTGGTAAAAAAGGCAATCATATTGGTATTTTATTCTTTGAATAAGTAGAAGGCCTTGCTGCATGAATTGCTGGAACAAGGCACAAACATGCAGGCGTTTGATGCAAGATGAGTCGAACTAAACCCTAACACAACCAAACTAGGACCCTAAACTCCAAAACTGGAAACAAAGATAATTGGGTTGGGTTTTGGATTTTGGATACATGGAAGATCTTGCTTCGCACATTGCTAGAACAAGGTGCAAACATGCAGGCGTTTCATGCATAGTGAGTTGACCTAATCATAACATCCAGCCTAATGAAGAGAGGAAATGATTCCCCAAATCCACCCAATAAAGCAGAAAAGCTTAGATGAAGATGGTTTACATTCAACATTCCAACCCTAAAAATATGAGAGCAAGGAGAAATTATCATAGGAGTATTAAAAAAACTAGGGAGATTACCATCATAACAATATTAACTATAATACTTGTGGCCAATAACAATTTGGCCCGTGAAGGTATAGACAGCTGCCCAAATTATTAGAATGACTATCTAACCAAGCTACTAGCCAAACAGGTAAAAGAGGGTGAAGAACATAAATAGCTCCATTACAATACAGACATACAAAAGAGCTATGAAAAAGATAACACCAACATTAGAATAACATGCTCAGTGAGAATTTCCTCTTACCCAGTCCAAGATCAACAAGAAATAATCTCTTCTCTTGAGGTGTTGATGGTTGGCCAAGCAAAAAATTCTCAGGCTTTACGTCTCCATGGACATATCTAATGACAATAGATATAAATGGTTAAAAAAAGCAAGCAAAACAACCAAATAAATAAAACAAATTTACCCGACAAGAAATTTTTGTTAGAGAAGATGCAATCTTCCCACTATAAGAATCACAATAATAAAACTTACCCTTTAGAATGCACCTTCTCAAGTATAGATATAGATTCTACAGCAATGCAGGCAACCATTTCAGACGACATTCTGCAACTCATAAGATCCAAACAGCACAATTAAGGAATTGGAACAAAAAAAACTGTGCATAACAATGGTGTGATTGTCAAAGCTCTTAGTGCATTTCAGAAAAAGCTCACAGTTTCCAAAATAAAAATGTTCATGCAGAGAAAAAATAAATACATTTTGATTCCAGGAAACCTACCTACTTAGTTCAAGGCAGCTTCTAAAGTACTAACTATTTGCATACAATTTTAGTTTTGAAAGCTCCACATCAATCTAAAATGCTTTAATATTTGCACGAAGCTTAACATAGAACTCCTATTGTCTGAAGATTTTCCTAAGGCCAACTAATCACACTTGATTTCAATCACTTTCTTTAGTTCAAATTCAGCTTCATTGACATAAAAAAATTGTATTTGAACTTCTTATGGACTTTCTATAAGCCCCTTGATCTGCCTCATTTTGGGCAGATGCTTCATGAATGATCAAATATTAACACAAACAATGAACTTGAAATATATACATATGGCCGTGCTATAAATCAAAACAAATGATGCAATCTTTAAATTGAAGACCAAAGGAAGTGGTAGTTCTAAAAATTAAATTTGGATGGACTATTCTCCTCTTGAGAAAAGGGAAGTCCATCTCACATATATATATATATATATTACAAAGTATCCATTCATTTGAACTTGTGAATGCACACAAAGACAAGCAAAAGCCATTATCACACCCTCATGCGTGAATATGATATGCATGTACATACTGCATATAAAAGTTAGCAAGACACAAAAAAATTAGATAAAAAAATAAATAGAAAACATAAACCGAGCATGTCTCATTTCTAAACATTTGAAACATTTTAATATCTCTTTGAACTTTTTGGATAGAACATATACATTCAATAGAGGCATCCTCCTATTATTTTATAATAAACAAAATAAGCAATAGCACAGCATCTAATATGGTACCCTGAAAAATTCTATTCATAAATCAAGTGCATTGCTTTGCATAATATGTCACCTTTATTTGCTTGTCAGAAATTGGTTTAAGGGTAAAGTGAGTGGATCTATCAGTTAATTTAGTAGGTGATTGACTCTTAAATGATCCCTTTTGCAAAATTCACTTGGTTTTTCTCTGCTATTTTCTTCCCTAATTCAGAATCAAACGAATCCACTCAGCAGCTATTGAAATTTAATGGCTACCATGAACAACACTTAATCTTCACACCTAACAATTATTTACATTACATTTGAGAATTTTAGAACACAAATGGCATATAGTCAGCAAAAATAATAGTTGATATAAATTGGCATTGATAGCAATATCATGGCAGAGAAGCATCATTCATGAATATGATGTACTTCATTTCCACATTAGGTTTCTACCTCTTGGAGCAACTCCAAGAGTAAACCTAGCAAACAAAGCATCGAAGAGTAAAAGCTGATACTGTGCAACAATATTACACTGATAAATGGTCATAATGGAAGACACTCACGCTTGACCAGCAGAATTCCATGCATCCCACAAACTTGGGCCCAGCATATCCATCACCTGCAAATAAAGGAGTTTCAGAAAATAAAGAAAAAAACATAGAGACTGAAGGATGAAAATGTAATGGTAAAAAGCTCGAGCACGTTATTTTGATAAGACAGAGAGAGGAAGATGGATAATCTTAACAGTTCTTTCATGAAATGCAGCAAAAAATATAATTAACTACAAAGAAGGGCTGAAAAAAAAAACCACAAACACACACCATAACATAATAGTCACCCTGCCTTCCTTTATAGTGTACCCTAGGAACCCCATGACTTCCACCAAGAGCACTGTTCAAAGAAAACCACATCAATGAAATGCCAATTTTAGATTAAGTCAAATGGTAATCATATATGTGCGCACTTGCTTAATTGTGAGTGTTAGTGCGTGGGGGGAGAATGTGAGGAGAGCTTATTAAAGAATGTAAAAGAACACCTGTAAACCTGCCACTCATAAGGAGGACCATAAGTACAGCCCTTGCTGTTCCTATGCTCGAATTTGAGAGCAACCTATAAACAATGAAGAAAACAAAATAGGAGTAAGCAATCCGGTTAATGAGACTATCACAAATAATGCAAAAGAAACCATCTAAATTGGAGCTTCTCTAAGGACAGTGAGAACAAAGATACCTCTAGAGCACCAGGCCCCATCGCACGATCACTGCCACCAGTAACACGGCGACCAAGAAAAACTTGACCAAATCCACCTTTTCCCAACCTCCTGTCAATTTTATAGACAGGAGATCCACCTACCTGGACCTGAGATATAAGATATCATGTCAGGTGGCTACAACTTAATCCTCTAATAAAGCCTCCGTCCACTGAATAGAATATTTATGATAAAAAGAATGCATAATTAGCTTTCCATATCTATTTACAGGAGACTAACATGTAACATGCTCAAGTAGCTCCTCTATAAAGTAATATTAATTCAAACAAACCTGGAAGTAAAAAATACAATCAAATTGCTCAAACTAGAACACAATTCGAGATGCTAGATATAGCAAAAAAAATTTGTTGCACTAAACATTAGAATAGGGAAAGAAGCAACATATGTTTTATTGAAACATAATTAAGTTCAAAACACCAGTGTGAACACATTAGATAGAATTTGGATATATAAAAAAAGAGAGAGATGAGTATTCTTTTTTGATAAATTAAACAAAAAGTTTCAATGAAAATACGTATAACAAACAATTACCTTTTTTTTTCTTACCAAGAAAACAATAAGCAGACAACAATCTTGATACCTGCAGGATCACATGGCTACACATTGAAAGACAAGCCAATAAAAAATTAAGTAGATGAACTATTCATCTTATTTTATTTTGTCCTGATAAAGGTTGCAGCCGCTTGATTTATGTAAATATTTGTGTGCAGCAGGAGTAATGATGCTATAGCATATTTGTCTGACACAGTCTCACGGTTTTAGGAGAACTACATTCCAAAAAAATTAGTAGACATTTATCAGAGTTGGAAACATACAAAAAGAGCATATGTTGTCACCTTTCCTTGAGTATTATCCTAAGAAATATAAATTGCATAGTTCTAAACTGTTCATATGAGACACCCTAAGTACTTAAAATAGAAAAAGTCGGCAATCTTAGCTAAACCATTAATATCTCACGTCACAGTTTTACTACTGTCACACAGCAAAAATACAAGAAGCATCAGATTAGACGTGAAGATGTTCGAATAACAGAAAAGCTCACCAAATATTTTCCTTAGTAATAGTAAGCTTAAAACTGATTATGCTTCAAATTTAGATTTCGGTCAGCAAGTAATACTATCAATACATGTTACTGAAATTTTTTATCCTAGTTCCATACCAATAGTTTGTTCAACTTGTACATTAAAAAAAGGTGGACAATAACTGAAATATTACCCAATTGTTTCATAAGACTTAGGGACATGAGTAGCAAATTTTCTTTGTATAAATCTATGATTGTCTACATGCTTAAAATGCTTCTTATAGTAGACTAATTAAATTTTGAAGCTTATACTCACTTGAACTAGAAGCTCATTCAAGATGAGACAATTTACAAAGGGCCAGAACAAATTCCACGAAGCAGATTGTAAAACATTTAACAAGTCGTCCAGAAAGAATAGAAAATCATCAATGAACCGAATAGAATAAAATTACTAAAACGAGAAAAGTTATTATATCAACCTTTTCAGGGAAAGGAGCCGTATTCCCTTCCTCTTCTTGTCCCGCAGCCTTGTTGGCGCTCAAACCACCGCTATCATCACCCATCATTTTGCCCTGGACCTCGTGCAGAAGTTCCAAATTCCCGCGATCTACAGCAGCGACCCCTCCCCTCTTCTCTACCTCCTTAACAACTATAACCTCCTTAACCTGATCGGAGACCTTACCCTCACCCTCTCCCTCGTCCTCTGTCACAATCAACCTAGCAACAGCCGCTGTTTTCTTCGAAGGCCTGCCCCTTGGCCTCCCCTTAGCCACGGGCTTCGCCTTCCCAACCGATGCACGTCTCCACGCTACCGGCGATCCAGCCCCGTCCGAAGCCTTCTTTGCCGTCGCCCGGGTCCTTGGCCTCCTAATCTCACGATCTACAACGAGAGGCGGTGGAGCACGACCTCGACGACGCACCCCGCTCCGAAGTTCTGGCATTCTTCGCCCATGCAACCGTGGAGCGCCGCTCCAAAACCGACCATTATCTCCTCAATCTCTCCCAAAGTTCGCCGCCATGGATCTACCCAAAGATCAGCCCTTCAATAAACAAAATACAAAGAATCAGCTCACCGCACCCGTACTTTAGGTTTTCAAAGAAATCGCGGACGATCGGAAAGGGGTAACTAACCTCGTAAAAAGAGATGTAGGGACGAATGCTTCGATTCAAACACGAATCGACTCCGTTGACTGCCCCTCTTACGAATTTGGCTTCAGCTTCTTCTTCCCGTTTACCGTTTCGGGATCGATCGGCGACAAATTGGCACGGAGCTCGCTGGCTTCGCCGAGGCGGCTCAATACAAGAAGACGCTGGAAGGAAGAGTATAAACCCTCGCCGTAAAAGATTAAAGAAATTCGCGTGGACTCGATGTACAAGGAACTGGATATTTCTATTATCAAATTATTATTATGATAATTTGATAAATCACAATTTTTTAAATATATTTATTTAAAATATATTTTAACTTTTATAATTTTATTTTGATTAAATCTTGCGGAAAAAAAATTAAATTTATTTCGACATAAATAATTATTTGAAAAATAAATTAAATTTTACATTAAAAATAAATTTAAAAACCTTTAGATTTATCCGGCTAAAAGTTTGATAGTTCGGACCTTATGGACCGTTGATGATGTTGACGGTCAGATGTCCGGGCAGAGTATTTGATTTATGTGACCTTTTCTGCACGTGTGGCAGATGAATAGTGGTAACAAAAAATTAGGTTGATCAAATCAATTGCTTGTGAATATATTGATTGGGAAATTGAAAATCAAATTTTCATTTATAATTAAATCGAATATTTAAAAATAGTATTTGATTGGTTTTATATATTTTGTTAAAATATTATAATGTTTTGATACAGATATCAGATATTGAACTAGTTGAGATTTTCAGGGTTCTTTGGATGATTTTTTAATATTTTTTAAAGTAACTATTTAGTATTGATATATCATCAAAAAAAATTATTTTGATCAGGTACAAATCTTGAGAAAAATTTTAATAGGAAACTTCCAAAATTATATTCGATGCCATTCGAATTCTGATTTCAGCAAAGTTATAGTCAAATTGAACGTCTTGAAGAGACGAACCTAACGGCACCAAAATCGATCCAATCCAAACCCAAATGGGTACAAATAAAGGGCCTGAAGCATATTTGGAAGCTTTATAACATTAATTGGATGACCAAATGATATCAAAATGTGACTGCTTATAATTGAATTGAGCGGCTCGACAAGATGAATCCAACGAGCCCAAGATAGCTAAATTATAACATCTTTAATATACTTAAATACACGATAAACGATCTATGATCAAGGAAGTCAATATTGGTCGTCCATTTAAAACACTCCCAATATCCCCTTGATCTTCTCCTTATTTACTAGTTATGTCACTCTCAAAAAATTATAAATAAACCCCCATTCTTCACAAAGGAGAGAAGGCATAGATTAAAAACAAAGGATCTCTCTTGCTTTCTCAAGCTTGCACCGCCCGGCCGCCTATCGCAGCCGGACTTCCACCTGGTTGTCGACTGCCGCCGGACTTCCACCTGGCCGTCATCCACCATCGAACTTCCTTTTGACCATCGTCGCTCGCCACTACAGCCTACCCCGACCATCGTCACCTGTCGACTACAGTCCTTCTGACCACATTCACCCGCCGACTACGGTCCCTACAACCTCCTTTACCTGCCGACCACGATCCCTCTAACCAACGTCTCCAACCGACCACGATCCTTTCGACCAACATTGCTCGACGACTACAGTCCCTCTGACCACCGTTGCCTGCCGATTACGATCCTTCAACCTCCATCGCCCACAGAATACCATCCACTCCAACCACCTTCGTTGTCCGACTACAATTCTTTCGACCTCCGTTGCCCGTCGACTACGGTTCACTCCAACCACTATCGCCATCCAACTATGATCCCTTCGACCTCCGTCGCCCGTCGACTTCCATTCCTTCGACCATCATCGCTCGTCGACTACGGTCCTTCGGACCTTCATCGCCCGCAGACTACAGTCCACTCTGACCACTGTCGCTCGCCGACTATGGTTCCTCCAACCACGGTCGCCCGTCAACTATGGTCCCTACGACCTCCGTCTCCTACTGACTACAATCCCTCTGACCAATGTTGTCTGCCGGCCATGATCCCTCCAACCACCGTCGCCCATCGACTAGGTTCCACTCCAACCACATCGCCCGCAGATTACAGTCCACTCCGACCTTTATCGCCCGCCTATTACAGTCCACTCCGACCTCTGTCGCCCATCTACTATGGTCCCTCCAACCTCTGTCGCCCGCCAACTATGGTCTCTCTGACCTTCGTTGCCCTCCGACCACGGTCCCTCCTACCTTCGTCGACCGACTACGATCCTACTAACCGAACGAACAATCCAACATACTCTTGAGAATAACTCTCTTTTCACTATATTCTTTCAACTCCCATCATATAATGTGCTCTATATAATGTTATCTTAAACCAACGCCTCCCCCCGAGGAAGGGCATCATTTGTAATCAACATCATACACTAGTGGATTCATTACACCTGGGCAAGGCTCTATGGTTTTTCCCTTTTTCAGAAATTTTCAAGTAAAAATATTAGTGTCTTTTATGACTTGCACCTCTCTCTCTTATTTGTATGTGTGCTGGATCGTCGTTCAAAGCTAAGGTACTAAGCTTTTTATCTCTCTATGACCGGGAATATTCTAAGACGTACTATAAAGCTGCTTTAAGAAACAGAAAGAAAGTTATCCAAACGAAGCCTAAATCACAGTGAAAAAAGAAATGAAAAAATGTTGTCCTTGTACAATTTTGTTAGGACAATAATTTGGGACAGTTTTCTTACTGTTTGTTTTTTTCATATCGCAATCATAATTCTTATTTGCTCATTATTTTTTTGTTGCTTTAAAAAAAAATTATATTAAGAAGTTATTTTCTGAACGGCAGCTTTATAAAACAATAAAAAAATCGTTCCAAATAAAAACAACATAATGGTAGTCATCTAAAATGGCAAGATGTGTTTATTTTTATTGGAATAATATTAGTCAAAATCAATAGAATGAATAATAAAAGGCACTTTGTTTTAATAACTCAGAGCAGTGACAATTATTAGGTTGATATTTTTAAATGAAGAAAGAAGTCTTTGATGGAATAAAGGGATAACATTAAATCTCGAATAGTGAAAGATTACGAGGCTTTATCGTTTGGGTTAGAGGTGTAAATGAGTTGAGCTGAATTCGAGTCATCTATCTATAGCTTGAACGTGAGCCTGATTAATTAATCAAATTTGAGCTTGAGCTCGAGCTTAGTTCTACGAGTTCACCAAGTCACGAGCAACCTCTTTTATTATGAAAGAGAGAAAATTAGTCTGTTTCAAGTAATTATTTTTATAAAATGATAAAAATTATAAGTTAGATGAAAAATAATAAAATATCACTTAATATAAGAAAGACATAGAAAATTTTTAAATATTTAAATAGCTTTATACATAAGGTTCTAAATGCTAATATATATTTAAGAATATTTTATAATAAATATTTTTTAAAATAAACTGACTCGCAAGCTATAAAAATCTCCTTATATATTTCTTTAAGCATTTAAAATTTGGTTCATAAGCATATGAATAGACTGTGAAACCCGTTAAATTGAAGAAAAAAAAAACTTAACAAAATGAGTTTTGTTTCATGATGTGAGATAATCAAACAAAGATATTAAGGCTTCGTGACAACTTTCTTACTGCTTCTTAAAGCAGTTTTTTAGCACAAAAAATTTTTTTGTGCTAAAAAACTGCTTTAAGAAGCAGTAAGAAAGCCGTCCCAAACGAAGCCTAAGGGACTATTTGGTTTGAAGTTAAATGAGTATACAATATTCCAAATGTCAAGGTTGTGAAAAAAATTGTATATATATATATATATATATATATATATATATATATATATATATATATATATAAAGTAAAATTTTGAAGTATTTGAAATTCATCACCTAGTTCAATTTTAATGTATTAGGAATTGTTAAATTTGATCGAATTTTAAATACACTGCAAATCATTTGTCATTGTTGCTCTGGCCGCCACCACCCTCCGATCGCCACTAGCACCTGCCACGGGATGCATGCCGCCATTGATCGCCATACGCCTCCATTGGGCACCAGTCGCCACTGCTGGTCGTCGCCTACCACAACATTAAATTGAATAGCGAAAAATACTTTAAGCAATTAAATAAAGATGTTAAATCATAAAAGCAGTATCGTTAGAGGACTCAAAAGTAATATATGATGCCCATAACTTATTACATTATGTTTGATTCTACAAATTCCACCAAAGTATTTTTCTTTACATCACATCCATCTAAAGAACTATCGCCACATTGGAAATTATTAAGAAAATTTCACATATTTTTTAATAAAAAAAATATATTAATCTCTAAAAAATAAAAAAAATACATTAATCTCTTGAAAGCAAAAGCCACACATACAAAGAAATACAAGAAAAATTAAGAATCAAATCAGCATAGGGTATATAATGATGGAGCCATGATTTTTTTTAATGGGCATAAATTATTAATTTTAAAAATATTTTAATTTTTTATAAATTTTTTATTAGAATTACTAATATAAAAATATAAATTATATGATAAAAAACTTATAATTGATAGGATTTTCTCTTTATATCTGATTTAAATAAAAACACTAATTAAGAAAATATTCTATAAGAAATTATAAATAAATAAACAAAATGTTCTTATAAGTTTTCATCTATCGTTCTATCACATACTTGATTTTGACTATAAGATAATATAAATAAACAAAATTTTAGAAATATTTTAAAATATTAATTTTTTCTTACATAGATGTTAAATATATATATAACCAAAAGAGAAGAAAAGATTGTGAAAGAAAATTAACAGGTGAGAAACTCATGTGAGCATTTAATTAGATTAATTAATATTTCAAATCAATTAATATTTATGCTTTAATATTAAAAAAATTAGTTATTTATGGGTTGGTGGGCCAGTGGGGGCCTACGCCCTGTAAGACCTCCGCTCTTAAGAATATGCATATTAGACTAAATATAAAGAGAAAAACAGCACAGCGAAAATCAATGTTCTTCTAATTGAAAAAAATTATGTCGTACCCTTACCGATTGTATTACAACGTGTTTAGATGCTAAATTTTTTTTCGACATATGATATCAAATGAATGCACTAATCTTAGTGTAAATCCAACGACATTCAAGCTAGGACATCCTGACGCAAATTTTCTTTTCCCTTTTAATATCCAAAAATTTCAAGTAAAAGTATAATCATCAGCTGTTGTGGAAAGAGAGTTTAACGTCTTAATATTATACGAAGGTTCAACGCACACATAAATAAAAAATGATCGTAAGAGATATGCTAAATACAAAAATGTGTGTGAATCACATCCAACTAAACTGACAATATTAAGGGGTTGTTTGGTTGGCTAAAAAATAAATGCAATGTAAAAAGAATATATAGTATAAAAGAAATACTTTGAAATTGTTTGGATAAGTGTAAAGTAAATTCAGGTGAATGTTTTTTTTTAAATAAAATGAATGTAGTGTAAAGTCTAAAGATGGCGACAACCGACGGGTGGCGGCTGCGACTGCGGTGGCCACAACGGGTGGCATTGGTGGCCGACGGCTGAAGCCGACGGCTGGTGACGGTGGCGATGATGGCTGGCAGTGGTGGCTAGGGCCTGCTGGCAATGGTGGTGGCCGACAACAATGTTGGTGGCTAGTTGTGGGTGGTAGTGGTTAGCAGCAGGTGACAGTGATAGACGGTGGTTGTGGTGGTTGGCGGTGGTGTAAACTGTTCTCGCTCAAAACTAAGCGAGTTTGATTTACCTCAAAATTAAACAAGAATGATTTACACTATATTTACTTACTTTACTTTACATTCATTTTTCATCCAACCAAATATCAAAATTTTTAGAACCCCTATATTGGGAATGCTTTACAGCCATTTGAAATCCAACCAAACAGCCCCTAAGTAAAAAGAGAACATTAAAATAGAGAGAGGACAAAGAATGCTAGGATAAGAAGCTTTGGGATTTCAATAAAATAGGTTTGAGTAGGAAAATTGGGTACGTACCGATGCCCTTGACCCCCATTTATACATTGGGGAGAGGGCTTAAGTGTTAGCAAATTGGCTACATAGATGATTATGTGAAAATAAGAGGAAAATATAATGGCCAAGTAATTTGATCACATAGTCCAACTTGGTGAAGTCACTTAACTAAGCTCTAAAAGAAGTTGCTAGCTTACTTTGATAAGTCATCCTTCCTTGAAAAGTTGTTAGGGCCAATGATTGCCAATACTCGATCGACTGAGATGAGTTTTTGAATCATGGTTGCCTACTTGCGGCGAATTCTCTTGTAGGCTAACAAGTTTGATATCACGTACATCAAGTTAACTTAGCTTGAACTGATTTGATTTAGATTGAAATAGGTTGATTTATCTTGAATTAGATTTTTTGGATATTGAGATGTATATTTAGTCTCATGATTCTCTTATATTTTCATAATTTTGAAGGTTTACTATAAAAATAATAAGATAATATAACAATTTTCCTTATTAATTATCCATTAACCCTCACTAAATATTCTTTTTTTTAATATTGGATATCAATCAATTAATTTAATGTTGACTTTGTGATATTATTCTTTTGTCCATGTCAACTAATGCTTAGCCAATAAAAAAAGGATCATTACTTTTTTGTTCAAATGCTTCCCTCTTCATTCCTTCTCTCTTCAGTTAACTCCATGCAAATGGGTATTCCACATGAAAATTTTAGTCGAATTATTTAAATTGGGTCAGGCCACGTGATTTTTCCCTTTGCAGGATATTTCACAAGAAAAAATTAGTGTCTCCTACTATTCTTACACATCTTCTCTTATTTGTATGTGTTGGATTTTTTTGCAAAGTTGGAACGTTAAATATCTATCTCTCTACCATCGTGAATGTTCTGACACGCGACGGGACTTAAGAAAAATAATTTATATATGATGAAAATGAAAAGTTGTATGCTCAATTAATTGATGAAAAAAACTTGATAAAAAAAGGAAATGGGATAAAAAGTAATAAATTAATTTTTTTTGAATTATTTGTCTGTTTGATTTAGAAGAACTTTAAAATTTTTATTCAAATTGATGAAAATTAGATTATTTTCTTAAGGAAGAAAAATGTGAGTCACAATTATGAAAACAAAAAATGCAAAATTTAAAATTAGAATTGAGTAAAAATTTATTTAAAACTACATCAAATTTATCTTAAATTTTAGGTGATTTATATGCACTCGCCAACCTATATGCATGAAAAAGGTAGTGTAGCCCATTCGGTAGTCAATGTTGACATGCAGTTGAAATGCAAAGCATTAATATGCTACACAAGTAGATCTACTATTGCAATATAGGGTGAACGTGGCTCACACTGTAGTTAATATTAGTGTACAATTAAGTGAGAAGCAGAAAGATTTGACATGCAATGAATACAATGATATTCTTGCAATTAATGTCAATCTGCTAGCGAATGGGCACAACAGTTCCCTGCGAATAATAATAGTCAACATGCGACAAGTATGATAATACACATAAAACTATATTTTTAATATATTTAATACCTAAATTTTACTATATACTCAACTTACAATGTCATTAATGCCATCCCTATTTATTTTCGAAACCCTATACGATGAAGAAAAGTGGAGGGATGTGTTGCTAATGTTACCAACGACATATGAACATTGATGACAATGATATGACGAAGTCCTGATGGGATCTCGCCATCGGTATCTCATTGGGAAGAGCTTTGACGAGATCGACATTATGCAAAAGTGACGATAGGATTGGTGGCATGTGAAAGACAGACAAAGAAGAAGCAATAGGATCAGGTGGGAGCACCAAAAACTTGCTAAAAAGTGCACAGCAGGATTGATGGATTGTGGAGTTTTGATGGAAGTAAATGATCATAGATACTTTTCTTATTATTTATAGTTTTAAGTTTGAAGCAAGTTTATAGTAAAACTTATGTGTAAAATATATAAATAATAATAATAATTTTAAATATTATACCTGTAAATTCTCTTAAATATATAAAATTAAATGTATTTATATTCTTCAAAAATTCCTTCGACAGAACATTTGGAATCGAACTTTACTCTTCATTGATCTGCCAACTTCTGTGAAGGCCATTTGATGTGCTAAAAAAGTACAATTAAAGCACCTCTGATATGAGAGTTGATTCTGTTGAATTTTGAGCATCGAGTTGTGGCTCGGCGGTTGATGAAGAAACACTTTTCTCACGCGATCCACATTCGATTTGTCTAAATACTTAAGAAAAGAAAAGAATTTCGAAAGATGATAAGGTCTTGTCTGTAGAACTCTGGATCAGAAGTCATTTTCCTTAATCGGCATTTACGATGACACGAATTATCCAAATTATTGAAAATAAATTCTCTCATAAAATATTGATGTAGAGAGATAAAATTTTGTGCTATGAAGTTGCTTTTTACAATAGTTTTAAAAAAAATGCTTTCTCTATAGCAACTTTATAATCATCTTTATAAAAATCTGTAGCTATCCCAAACGGACCCTTAGGCTTAGTTTGTGACAGCTTTCTTATCGCTTTGCTTTTCAAATCACAACTATAGTTTCTATTTTAACCACAACTTTTCATAGCTTTCAAAAAAATTTTATGCTAGGAAGCATCTTTCTACAACAACTTTTTAAAAAACTTATTGTCTTCCTCACAACTTTATAACCGTCTTTATAAAATATTGCAGTCGTCCAAAATGAATCTTTAATCTCAATTTGAGTCGAAATCGACCCGATTTCAATTAATTTTCAGTCTTATAAAATGATTTCTTTAGTCACAAGTAACCGCTTCCCAAACTTTTGCACCAAATCATATATGCTTATTCTCTAGCTTAGTGGTGCTCTTTCTGGCCGCATCAAATTTTTTCAATCAAATATCTATTTAGTGCGTTGTGAGTCGAGCTCTAGCTTGAGCCATAGCAAGTTCGAGCAAAGGCATAGCAAGTTTGAGCTCGGTTCGCAAAATTTACTGGAGGCTCGAACTCGGGCTCGAGCTCGACTCGATTCAGAACTCGAGCTCGAACTCAACTCGTGTCTTGAAACTCGTGCTTGAACTTGGCTCATTAGCTCGAACTCAAATAAACTGCTCAAGCTAGGCTCGATTGCAGGCTCGAATAGAATGTCATTTTTTATGAAATTTTTATTGTAAGCTGGTTTAAAATTTAGTTAGTCCGAGCCCACATGAAGTCCTTTCTTCTTCAGAAATTCCTTAGCTTCTGCAACATCGATCCTGCAGCTCAATGCATGATAATCTAATTATATAAAGCTAATAAATATTTCATTTGGGATAACTTTCTTACTATTTATAAAGCAGCTTTTCAGCACAAAAATATTCAGTTAAAAAAAAATTATACTAAAAAGTTGTTATAAAAAATAATAAGAAAGCCCTCCCAAACAAAATTGGAGTTGGGAAAGGAGACTGTAAGCTTAGAATGAAATCTTTTTAATGGTGGCAAAAGCTTAAATATAATAGATTTCAACAAAGTGATTTCAGCTGACAAGACAAAATCAGCTTAATAGATTTCAGCAAAATGATTTCAATATAATGGATTTCAGCAAAACAAATTTAAAACATGAGAAATAAGATTAGAGATAAAAAATGCAAAGGAGGTTCTATCTGTTGTGATGCGGGTTACAACTGCAAGTTCAGCTTGAAAACCTAGAACGAACGATTTGGAATGAAACTGGAAAGAAGGAATGCGAGAAGTTCGGCATCTGCCTCCACTTTCTCCATTCGATATTTGCCTTTTCTTTTCGTGATAAACCTTAGAATACTTGACCCAATGTGCTGCTCGCCTCAGCTTAAACGCCCGGTCCCGCACTCCCACTCGTTTGATTCGACCTACTATTTTGCCTCAACGGACCAACTTTTTGAGCCACTTGACAGACTATCGAGTCGAGCGGTAATTTGATCGAACTCAGGTTGAGTTATTTTAGGAGATAAAAAAATACTCGAACTCGAGCTCAAAGCTCGATAAGCTCGGCTCATGAGCTCATTATAGGCTCAAGTTCGAGCAAGCCTGTTATGTATTGGTCCGCTTTTAGTCAGGTTGATCGGCTTTGACAACTTATCCATGTAAAGGCCTATAAATAAGCATTGTATGAGATGTATTGAGTTGGGGGAAAAATCTGAATAAAGTTTTAGTTGTATTCCCTTCAAATTATATCTCTCTCCCCCTCTTCCCTCTCCCTCCCTCTCTCTCTTGCAAGAAGAACTCAAGATGAGCTCAAGAATCTTCTCCTTCAGAAATTCTTAACAATTTGGTATCAGAGCCTCGTTGAGGCGATCGAGGAAGGGGGAAGGTGTTCTGTCCAAGAAAGAAGAGGAGGTGGTGGCTGTCGGTGCCGCAGACGTGCTTGCTCAAGCGGATTTGTTCGTGTGAGGCGGACAGGAGGCGGAGTGTTGAGGATCACCGTGCCGAAGCTCGCCAAGCATATGCAAAAGAAGAGAAAAGGGATATCAGCAGAACCTATGAACTGTACATGTAGTCTTTGTTAGAGAAGGATACTGTGTTTAATTGAAGATTCAAAGTTCTTGAAGTACCTGATATGCCTGAAGATGAGAAAGATCTCATGGAAGAGCAGGTGGCATCCATGCTGGAGGCCTTCCTCTGTTCGATACGGACGGAGATGGCCGGATTGCACCGTCGAAGCTTGGAATCCTCATCCGTTCGCTGGGTGTGAACCCGATGCAGGCACAGCTGAAGGCGATCACGACTGAGGAGGGGCTAACGAACCCTTTCGACTTCACTCACTTCCTAGAGCTGATGCGGAAGCACCTAGGCGGACACGGAAGTGGTCGCGAGAGGTATCGTTCACGGAAGAGCCTCGAGGCCAGGGCTTGATCGCCAGTCGGAACCGAAACTGAAGCACGAGGCTCAAGCTGGCATCGTGTGAACCAGTGGAGCAGCAGGACGGGTGATCAGAGGAGCTCATGGGCTCGCAAGGGAGACTGGCGGCAGGTGGGGAGGCCGAAGGTGTATGCGGGTGTGCAGGTAGCCTTGTTGTTTTGGCCAAACGCTCACAAGAAGCAGCTATAATTTTTTGTGGGAACGAGCCAAGAAGGTCTCCGCAAGCTGGAGCAGGGCTTCAGCCGACTGTGGTGCGGATAATTCTCCCTAAGAGGGAAGACGGCATCGGGCTTGTTTGCGTGGGAGGTAGTTATGCAATTGTGGAGAAGCAATCTAACAGTTGGTCCGCAATTGGGCTTGGTGCCATGACCAGGAGGCAAGCGGGCGGAAGGCCAAGTATGGCACGCGATCTTGGTGAGGTCACTTAAATCGGAACCTGCTTGCTTGACGGAGAACCTTATATGTAGGATTCGGTTGGGTTCAAGGAAGGGAGACGATAATAGAACTTTGAAACATGGTTGCTCACACGACCGGAGGTGGAGCTTCAGATTCAGGTGGAGCTTCAGGATCTGTTGGTTGTTGGTGTGTTGGAGAAATGGATCAAGAAAGAAAATTAGAAGCAGAATTTTGGGAATTTGAGTTTTTCTAGTTTTCAGGTTTTGAGAGCGGGAGCCATCCGAAGGGGAAGGTTTAGGGCTTGTGTCGTCTTGGCTTCAAGACTTCTTGAGTGAGGAGGAAGAGAGAGGTGATGAAATCTTGGGATTTCTGTGTGTGTGAAGAAGGTGAACCCTTCTTGTTCTCCTATATTTTGTTCTTTTTCTCCGAAAAAGACAATCGCAAAGGGATTGTCAATTGGAAGCGAGTTTTATGTCGTAAGCTCTTTCTTCAGTTGTTTAAATCTGGTGTGAGAGCAAGAAAGGACTAGATCTTTGTTAACGGTTGTTTTGGACTTCTTGTGGAAGAGAGAAGATGTGGGGAGGTAAAATCTTGGGATTTCTGTATGTGAAGAAGGTGAACCCTTCTGTTCTCCTCTTGTTTGTTCTTCGTCTCCGAGAAAGACAATATGTTGTGATTGTCTGTTGGATGCTGGTTAATACCGTAAGATCTTGTTCCTTAGCTGAACGCTGGAAGTGCATGTGTGTTGATACCTGTTGTGCTCTCGATTTTTGGGCTATGTCCTCTGGTTCACTCGATTTATTTTTCCTGCTGCTCTTGTTTTAAAGATCTGATTAGATCTTGAGTTCTTTGATGATAAAAACGGACCAAGGTAGAGATTTGTTATGTATTAGTCCTCTTTTAGTCAGGTTAATCCGCTAAAGTTAAATTTAAAAATTTTGATACTTACTGGAATTATATTCAGTTAATAATATTGGATTTCAAATGGAGTTTTTGAGTGGATTCAAATAAAATTTATTAAATTTACAAAGTTTTAAATTACTAATCATGAATATTGATGGGTCTCTAGAAAATCTATTTGATCAACATAAATCTCAAGATAATATTTGGAATGAAAACTTCTGGACTTCAATTCATGATCCTCTGAATTTTGATTTCAACAAATTTATAGATGAATTAAACGTCTTTCTGAGTTTAAATGAACCTAAAACAAATATTTGAAGCATATTTAAAAACTTTGGGATGGTAATTAAAGAGCATTGTGAGGCTGGAGGGGAGCGATGTAGTGCTTAATTAGCCCTCTATTTGGGAGTCTTTGAGAGAATTTAAAGATTCTATCCAAATGCAGTGGCGTTGTAGGTTGGAGCATCACAATGCTAGCCAGAGATATATATTTTTATATAAGTAAATATTTATATCCATTTGTGATACCCCCCTCAACCTAAGCTTGCCGGAGAAGGAGAAGAGAAAGAGAGGAGAAGAAGAGGAGAGAGAAAAGAGGAGGAAGAAGTTCGGAGGCTGCGGAGTCGAATTCGTCTGTTGGGCCAGTTAGGAGAATTGTTCTGGTCGAGGTAAGTTACCAATATCCTATTTCTGATTTCAATGTTGACATTTGTATGAAAAACTATGTAGTAAAATGTATTTTTAATGAGTATAACAAACTTTTCATTGTGTAAGTTCT
Source organism: Dendrobium chrysotoxum (assembly GCA_019925795.1). Lineage (NCBI taxonomy): Eukaryota > Viridiplantae > Streptophyta > Magnoliopsida > Asparagales > Orchidaceae > Dendrobium > Dendrobium chrysotoxum. Next base: position 89,794,278 of record CM034314.1, on the reverse strand, counting down.
GATATGTTGTAGAATATTCCGTTTTGATCATTTTAATAGTAAGAAATCAAATTTTTGCCTATTAATTTTATCTTTGTAAATTTCTGAATATTTCATGCTAAATATGGTATTTCTAACATTAACTATAGTTATTTAAAATCCTAAAATGATATTTTAAAGATTCCTTATGAATAATTTTTCAAATATCAAACGTTAGGTGTGTCTTATCCATGATTCTGGGATCTAGCTAATTGAGTTAATTTAGTACAAACACTCAACTATTCTGATTTGATCATTAATTTTAAGTCTTGAAATTTTAAATTAACATTAAATAAGATTAGAATTATGATGGAATGAAGAAAATCATAAGGAGGCAAAATGCCTTTAGAGCACTGTGGCGCTGGAAGTGGAGGAGTTGCAGTGTTGTCCTTTCTGTTTGGGATGAGATTTGAGGGGGTGTGGCGACATTGGGCTCTCAAGTTAGAGGAATCTTGAAGCATCTAGAATATTCAGTGGAGCATTATGGCACTATAGAAGTGTTTGTCGGTGCTTGATAAAAAAATAATATTTTTATATATAATATCTAAATCTATATCCCTCGCCTCATCTAACTCCGCCCCTACTCTTGGAGGAAAGAGAAGAGGAGAGATATAAAGGAGGAGAGAGAAAGAGAAGAGTGGGATTCGAAGGCTGTAGCTCGGGGTTCGTTTGTTGGGATAATTAGGAAAATCATCGTGGTCAAGGTATGCTCCGATTATCTTGTTTCTAATTTCAATTATGTTATTTCTATGAAAAGATAAAGAGTAAATATGCATTTTAATGAGTATAACTAATATTCTACTGTGTAACTTTTAGTATATTGTAAAATGCTCTATTTTGAATATTTTAATTATAAGATGTAAAGTTTCATGAGTGGCTTTACCTATGTTAAATTTTGAATATTTCTCAGTTAAGAATTGGTAAACTTGAGATTGATTACAATCCCTAAAAGTCTAAAAATGATATTTTAAAGCTTAAATGTGAATACTAGCATATATGGTGAAAGTTAAAAAATATGAATTATATATATATATATATATATATATATATTGTGATACCTACATTCATAATCATGTTTGACATCTTCTATATATGTTATTTTTACAAAGTTCTGCACATGCATTTATGATCATACGGCGGATGTTCCAATATGGAAGACTAATAAAGTGCATTATAAACTCTATTTTATGGGCCCAACTCTTTTTTAAGATCTACTCTATTATGTTCTATTTTTTATTATGGCCTCATCTGCTTTATGTAGGTATATGAGGCTAAAATGAGAAATAAGTGGAAGCGAAGTTATAAGAAGAATCTCGAGGTTCTCCTTCACCTAATAGAGGTAAATTGTAAGAGGCATAAATGGAAGTAAAGTTATAAGCAAACATTGGGACATACTTGTCATTTTGCACATGATCTTATTTTATGTTCATAAATTGAATGTTCTGATAAATAAAACAAACTCAACTGTAAAAAAAGAATATCTAAAGGTAATTATATTATGTTACTTCTGTACAAGTGTGAAATTTATAATTTCTGTGAAAATGTGAATAAACTATATTCTACCCTTTAAATGAATACAATTTGATAACCTATAAAAATGTAAAAAAATGTATATATACAAAAGCAAGTTCTGATATATTTCAAGAAAATTGATAATTTCTTTATGTTTATTGAAGTTACTATTTAAAACTTTAAATTTATGAACTATTGTTAGGGATATTGAATTCTTTAACAAGGTATGGGTATGCCTACCAAGTTAGAATACTCATTCTATTGATATTTAATATTTGAGGAAAAAGAAATAATTTGCAAAGTGAAGTCACAGGGAGCAAACCAGTAAAGATTTTGCTTAAGGTATTTTGGTAATTTTGATGATCCAATTATTTTTGCAAGTTTTGATGTATAGACTGTAAATGTATTGGATTACTTGTATATTTCCATTTTAAAATAAAAATTTGGAATGTTTTAAAGCATTTAAAATATTTTGAATTATTAGATAGCTCTGGTGATTTCTATTGGGGTTGAGAAAATTTAGTTCAGGATGTTCAATCATTCCCTTATATCCCAGTGAGTCACAAGGTGTGTGTACAAATTACATGTGTTAACCCTAAAATGTCATACATGTGAGAATTCATTATATTCATGTGCATGTTCAATATTATCTATATATGATATTTTTGTATTTATTTGTATATGCATATCATGTCATGACAATATGCATATCATGTCATGACAAAAGTTTTGATATGAGAAATGTTAAAGTGAACTATAAGAAATGTTATAAGAGCTCTCTTTGTTCTATAACGTTTCTTTTTTTAGCCCCATTTGTCAAGTGTAGATGTGGGTGGCTGATTTTATTTATGGTCCCATCTATTAGGTGCAGATATGGGAGGTTTTCTAGCCCCATCTATTTTATACATATGTGAGGAGTTTAAGGAAGAAATAAATAAAAAAGAAGTTATAAGCAAAAATTGAGACATAAGCATTATGTATATATATATATATATATATTACATAAAAAAGTAATATATATTAACTCTTATATCAAAGCTTCTATTTTTAATACGACCAACAAGTTCAAGTAATACTCAGACTCTGTATAACTTCTGTGGACCTCCGAAAGGACACAACAAACACCGCCGCCCCACGAGGGGAGACATTTTTTGTTGCCAATGGGAGGGCAGATTCGATCACACATATACATAACCACTGTAATTTGCATGGATATCGAAGTAGAGAACCATTTCATAGCATGAGTGGTTAAGGCCCATCGATTTCTCCAGAAGTACACTACAACTTTCCATCTCTTAATCGAGAAATTAGATAAAGAAATGCATGCCTTCACAATAATAGATTATTCCATCATAATTATCTAACCACCTTTTTATAAGAAAAGATAAAGGGTAAGACACCCAAAGTGAAGATTATGTAAGTATCATGAGCCGACCTCCGCACTCCAAGTAAGGGAACGTCATACATTTGAAGAATATCATATTCATTTACAAGCATCGAATACGAAAAATCCATGGAAGCAGAGCTTACAATAGAACAATAAAATGAGATTTAAACCCATCATGTAAATAGGCCGCGTAAATGTGGCTTGCTACAGAATCGCTACTTGCTCTAAATTTACATCATTTTCTAATAGGCATTAACACGATCATATTGCTTGCATACTTTGGCAAGGGCTCAACAAATATTTCCAATCTGAACCAATATTTATTTCCTATTCAAATGTGTGTAACCGAATGAAGATTGAGGCATGCATAGACAGAATTTTTAAGACAAGACAAGTCCCTATGACACGGTTCATAAATTTCAGCATTTGAGCAAGAGACACAAGAGAATGTAACTTAAATTCCTTCCTGAGCAACACAAGCAGTCTTTCCAACAGCACAAGCAAGTTCTCGGGTAGCACAAGTGGACATCCCCTTTTAGCGGCATTTCACTAAACACTTGATATGCAATGTTTATAATACCACATAAAACCAAATAGCATGAAAATTCAATTTGCACACCTACTAAATTTTGATAAAGTTGCCATTAATTCATCTCACAAAATGTTTTTTGAGGATGTATATAAGCGTTGGCATCCTCAAAGCAATAATAAAAACATATAGCCATCTACAGCAAGAGGCAGATGCCAACCTTTTAAAGAAAAATAAAATCGATAGATCTCAAGAATGGGAGGATGACAATCCCAAATCCTCGCCTACTTTGTCAATGCATGAAGCCACAAACTCAATCAATAATAAAATCAACTAAAGAGGAAATCCCTTAAACCATCCTTAAAAGAAAGTCTGAAATCCACCACCTTTTCAAACGTGTTTGACAGAACAAATTTCAATCAGAATTTATATGATTATTTTCTAAGCACTCAAGACCAACCACCATGACCGAAAGATCTATATCTAATTAGCACATCAAGATGAAAAGAAGACAACCTTACTCCACTTAGCAAATCAGAGTTTAACAGCTCAAGAACTTGAGAAAAAAAAGTTTGATAAACATATCCCTTGCTTGTGGTAACAAATATAGCTCAAGATATCAAGAATCGTTATATCTAAAGAATGCATGTATTTCAAATTCCCAAAAAAATCTCATAGTAGAAATATTGTTTCAACAAGAACATCCCATTGTCATTCAAGATTGAAAGAAGGAAATATAAATTTCAGCATCCTCTGCCAACATAGATGCCATCTTGATGCAAAGAGAAACCCCAAACCATCATTTATTGATTTCAACAATACAATAAGAATTATCAATCCCTTTTAAAGAAAGAAAATGAGCTTTGTCACATGAATATGGGTTGCCAAGAGGCTATCACTTAAAAAAAAAGTATCTTTTCTTAACAATCATTTCCACAAACATCTAGTGTGCGCTTGGTAGAGTAAGCTACACTCTCTTCCTATCCATACATAGGATATTAAACCCTACATTGCATGCTACAGGCTGCCAATGAATGGAGATTTCTGTGGGTTTTTTTTCATTAATGATTCCAAATAGTACAAACATTACCATAGAACACATCCATGTTTCACAAAAATCATATAACCTAATATTCTAAACGAAACATGTATGAGAATGAGATGTGCTTTATTCACAAAACTATAAAGAAATTGGCTATGTTAGAGAAGGATAAACTTTACAGAGAATCATCTCACCATTGTCTACTTTTTTTTTTAAGAAGAAGAAGAAGAGAAAGGGTAGAAATGAGACAAAGAGAGGAAGGTGAGAGTATAGAGGAAGAAGAAGGGAAGGTGTGGGAAGAAGGAAAGGAGCTAAAGAGAAGAAGGAGAAGGATGAGCATATACCTGCTGTTGAAGAGGGGGGGGGGGGGGGGGGGGGGGGGGGTGGTCGGCTTGGGCTTGCGAATAGGAGCTACGGTAGAGGGCGCTCGGGTCCATCTACGACTCATGAACGGAAGCCGAGAGGGAGTCTTTCGTCTGGGTTTGCGAATGGAATGGGAGAGGCTGGCGTCGGGTGTCTTACAAAACAAAGAGAGCAAGAGGGGGAGGTCCGTCTGGGGTTAGGCGAACCTAGCGCCTGAGAGGGGTTACGATCTCTTCTTCTTAGGCTTTCGAATCCGAGAAAAAAAAAACTCTCGAGCCCCCCGTTTTGCCTCAGATCCCCCCTCTATCCAGCCAGATGGAAGCTGTAGTAAATTCTTGCCGAAAACGCAAGAGACCTCGCCAATCTCTCCTCTAACTTCGTTCATTTTGAAATTCTGCCATATATGTTCCCAGCCAACGGCACAATCTCGGTTGAATCCTGATTGTAGTCATAAAAATGTGAATTCCAAATTTAGGAAACCAATTAAAACTATTTAGGAAGTCAAATAACTCTTAACATGATTAAATTAGGCTAAATCAGGTTAGACTCGAGTCCAGATCGGACTCGACTTGACTTGAATTGAGTCGCCTAAATTAACTAAATTAAACCCAAATCAATTGCCAACTTAAGTCGAATCAAACTCGATGCGGTTAAAATGAATGGATCAAATTTAATTGAATTTAATCGAGTCGAATTTAACCCAATTTTTGAGTCAGTTCAAGTTTGATTGGATTTTCGTCAAGTCGATTTAGTGGGATCGAACTTGGGTCAACGCAATCGGATCTGAATTGGCGTCAAACTGAATTAAATTAGGCTCGACGAGACTCTACTAACTCGATCGAACATGCTCGAGGGCCTAAGTGCGAAAAATGAGGTCAACAAGTTCATGTTTCTTGTTGATATTATCTACCTCATGATATATTCTAGCAATTTTGATGATAACAAACATATGCTTGGATGTTCTAATTTGTGTGCTAAATATTTCATGTGTAATGATTTGATGATATGCATGACAATTACTTATATGAGATTTATATTGCACAACTCAAGTTCAACCAAAATTTGAGCTGAAAAAACTCAAGATGTATTAAGATGAAAAACTTGAAGATTTTTATGTTATCGTAAAAGTTTGTTAGTGGTCCATTAGTATCTACTTGTATGATTTAACTTGCTCATAATTTAAATATCTGTTAAAATAATTTATATATTATTAATTAAGGATAATAAGCATGATTTAAAAAATTTATAAGATTCTTTAATTAAATTTTATATGCTTCATTGATTTCATAAAATTTATCAAATATGAAAAGTTACTTAATTAATCAGAAAAATTAAATGTAATAAGCTTATTTGATAAAAAAAATTTACTTATTCATTATAAATTAAACTTATTTTTTATAAATTTATTGATGTATACTTAATATTATCTAAATTACATCATAATATTATATGAATATTTATTATATCTTTAGATACATAAAAATATGAATAAGATTTTATTTTGTTATATATAATATTATTTTAATGGAAACATAATCTGATTTTTATTCTGTTAGATTGATTGGATTTTGTAGATATAAATTGATAGATTATATGACCCATTTTGAGCTATATGAAATTTATAATGAATTTTAAAACATTATAAGATTTTAATATTACTTGCTCGGTAGCCATTTTTGTCTTATTTTAAATGTATATGAAGATTTTTTGACTTCTCCATGTGACTAGCCATTTTATAGCAATTTGAAACTTATATTTCTTTAATATAAATAAATTTTTTATCAAATATAGTATTATTAGTTGATAAATTATTATTAGATTATTAGTTTTATTCAAATTTGACTTTACTTACCACTTATCAAGAGAGAAACTCCAGCATTTTCTCCCTTCCTTTTCCTTCCATACATGCTAAATCTTGAGATGAGGAATTTTAATTTTCATTCCAAAAGCTCTTTTCATTTGCTAGATCAAATTCTTGGTTGGAAAGCTTCGACGCACTAAATCTTATAATGTCTCTTGGAGTTCTTGAGTTTGCTTTCTTTTTCTAAATTTTTACTTGCTGTTATTTTAGTTTTTCACAATATATTTTTTTTTCTTAAAAATATTTTTTATTTGGTGAAATACTAGTTAAGAATGTTATATTAAGTTTTATATGTTAAATTTTTTAAATTCATAAAGATAATAAAGCAGGTATTTTTAATTTTTATTTTGTGGCATAGATTTGCTAATATATTATATGATTTGAAGAGTTATAGTTTAAATTAGCAAGAAAAATATTTTATTTAAAATATTATTTATAATTTATCAAAATATAAATCTATCTTAAAGTGAGTAAATTTTATAGTCCATTTGCAAGTAGAGATGTGATTAAAATTAATTTATAAGATCACCTCAAATATTTTGATCATTTTATTATAAGATAATTTGAGCTTGTATTATTTACATCAAGTTATATTTTCTTTTTTTTTATCTAAGCCATTTGGCTTAGTGAAGCTTAAACTGTAATTAGATTTGGTTGTACTCGCCCGTTTAGGAGAGTACTTAGATTGTAAAGAATATCTTTGGTTTAAAGAAGTGGGGTTTATAAGACAAACCTGAGATTAGTGGATTCTAGCCCAAGAGTTGGCTAGCTTGGACGTAGGTCAGAGTGAAATCCAGGCCAAATCACGTAAAAATATTATGCTCCTTATTTCATTTCTTGCATCAATTTTTCTTTATCATTGTGTGATTATTTATTCTTTACAAAATAGCTTTAAAATTACTTTAATTACTTTCTTTTAATAAAAATTTTAAGAACTCTAATTCACCTCCCCTCTTAGGGTGTCATAGTTATCCAACAATTGGTATCAGAGTCTTGGCTCTTTTTATTTTGACATAACATCCTAGAGTAAATCCACTTATTAACTATGGCACAAGATTTTCCTAAGGGTTCAATTCTTGAAGAATAATCTACTCATCGACTACCATTATCAAATAGCATTTCTTTTGATTATTAGAAAAATAAAATTAGTACATTCTTAAGAGGACAAGACTCTCATATGTGGCACATGCTTACACACCAATATCATACACCCACTAAAAAAATTAATGGAATAAAAATTGAAAAATCTTTTGATGAATGTACTACATTAGAGAGGGAATTAGATGAGTTAAATGCTAGAGCTTGTAATACTTTGCATTGTATACTTCTTCCAGATGATTATATGAAAATTTTCATGTTAAATTTTGCAAAATTTTTTTGGAATAAATTAATTATAACTTATGAAGGCACTATTAAGGTTAGAGATGCATACATGAATAGACTTGTTCATGAATATGAATTATTTTGCATGTCTCCTTCTGAATCTATTTCTGATATGTATACAAGATTTATAAAAATAATTAATATATTACATTCTCTTGGAAGAATATATAAGAATAAAAAATTAGTTTATAAGATTCTTAGATGCCTTCTCAAAGAATGAGATGCTAAAGTAACTGTAATTAGTGAGGCTAAAGATTTATCTACTTATCCACTTGACCAGCCTTTGGGTTCTTTGATAGCACATGAACATATTCTAGCTCAAAGGGATAAGTTGGATAACTCTTCTAAGAAAGAGAAGAAGAAAGGTAAAACCATCGCCTTATAGGTTGATGATAATGATGAACCTAGTTCATCAAGCTCTAATAAAGATAGTGATGAGATGGTCATACTTTTAAAAAGACTTAGAAGCTTACTAAGGAAGAAAAATCAAATGTATAAGAAATCTAAAAATTATAAATTTCAAACAATGAAATTTCTTACAGGAGAAGGGATTATTTACTATCATTGTAAGAAGCCTGGACATGTAAGAGGAGATTATCCAGATCTTATCAATTCAAAGAAGAAAAGAATGGATATAAAGAGAAAGAGTGACAAGAAAGAAAAGAAACATTTCAAGAAGAAAAAGAAGGCTCTATGGGCCAATCCAGATTCAGTTGAATTAAGTGCATCAGATGAATATGTGAACATTTATCTTATGGCGGGAGGAGATTCTGATTGTGATTCTCAGGAAGTATGTAATGATATATCTTATGAAGAATTAGATGATGCATTTAATGAATTATTTGTTGAATATAAAAAACTAAAAAGAAAAAAATAATATTTTAGAAAAAGAGCATAAAAATTTAGATATATTTTTTAATAATTTAAAAAATGAATGTAATGATTTAAAAAATAAAAATTATTGTTTATTAAATTGTTCTTTACTTATTTATAAACTTGAAAGAGAAAATATTCTTTTAAAAGTAAAATTAAATATATGTATGAAATCACAAGTTTATTATAAAGTTTCATCTACTACAACATCAAATAAAAATTCTACTTATATGTCACATAGACATCATGCTAAGCCACATGCAAACACTAATATTTGATGTAATTATTATGGTAGAAAAGAACACATCTCATTTGATTGCTATACTCGTAGATCACAAAATACTAAATAATCATCTTTTGTATAGGTTCCAAAAAATATTAGTGCTTCTTATACCATACATAATAGATATCATACTACTTATTTAGAATGCGGACCCAAAAATATTTAGATTCCAAAAGTTAACATCTGATTTTCTTTTGTAGTAATGCCTTCAAAATAAAATCAATGAAGGCATGTGGTACTTAGACAGTGAATGTTCAAGACATATAACGGGCGATAAAGCAAAATTCTCTACATTAGAACCAAGTGATGAAGGATATGTCACATATGGAGATAATGCAAAAGGGAAAGATTATTGAGATTGGATCCATATGTAAGAACTCTATTACTTTAGAAAAAGTCTTATGTGTTTCTAGTTTAAAATATAACATAATATCAATTAGTCAATTATGTGATAAAGGTTTAAATATTTCTTTTTATGCTTCACATTATATTATTATAAAATAATAAAACTATTTTATTTATTGAAAATAGACATAAAAATATTTATTTAACTGATTTAGAGAATACAAATGATATTAATTTGAATTTACTTTGCATGAAATCTACAAATGATGATGCGTGGTTATGACATATATAGAAGGCTATGTCATGCCAATATCTACACTTTAAATAAAATTTCTAAATAAGGAGTAGAAATATAGTTTCTACGAGTAGACCTTTAGAATTATTATACATGAACTTATTTGGGCCAATTAATACAACTAGTTTAGGTGATAAAAATTATGAATTTGTTATAGTAGATGATTATTTAAGATACACTTGTGTATTATTCTTAACTAATAAAATTAATGCATTTGATAATTTTAAAAAATTTGCTAAGTATATTCAAAGAGAACAAGGTTATTTGATTCATATAATTCAAACAGATCATTATGAAGAATTTGAAAATAAATCCTTTGAAAATTATTATGATGAAAATAAAATTAGACATAATTTTTCAGCTCCTAGGACTCCTCAACAAAACGGTGTAGTTGAAAGAAAGAATCGTGCATTGATAGAATTAGCAAGATCAATGTTAGATGAATATAAACTTCCAAAATATTTTTAGGCAGGAGCAATAAACACAGCATGTTATGTTACAAATAGAGTTTATTTAAGACCAATTCTTAAAAAGACCCCTTATGAAATATTTTTTGGAAAGAAACCTAAGATTAGTCATTACATATTTTTGGTTGTAAGTATTTTATTTTAAATAATGACAAGGATCCTTTAGATAAATTTGACAGTAAATCTGATGATGGTATATTCTTAGGATATTCAATTTTTAAAAAATCTTTTAGAGTTTTTTATAAGAGAAAATTAATTGTTGAAGAATCAGTTCATATAATTTTTAATGAAAATTCTATAGATTTAATAAGAAATGATCTGAATGATGATGATATTGAGAATATAAAGAAAATAAATTTGGAAGAAAAAGAGGATAATTCATTGCCTAAAGAATGGAGATATAATAGAAATCACCCAAAAGAATTAATAATTGATGATCCTTCTCAAGGTGTTGAGACT